>NJRQ01000061.1:265576-326271 GCA_003063805.1 Aphaenogaster ashmeadi | reverse complement strand
ATAGGATGTTTTGATTGGTTAACTACGGTTGACGCGACGCGTGACGCGCTCAGTGGAAACGCAGCCTTAAGCTTACTACACCCTATTGTAAACCCAGGCCCAGTACAAGCACCGACGAGATACTAGACTAGACCGTCAACTCTGGGCAAATTTTCGGGACCACCAAAGGGCTGCCATGGGCCCGGAGATAATTGAAGAATATCGATATTACCGATTATTAATATAAATTTTCGATCGCTCCCAGACAACAGTATGTCCAAAATCAGGACATAAGACGTCTTATAAGAGGTCTTTAAGGCTGGGGCCCAGTTCCACAATCTCCAGTTAACTTAACCGGCCGGTTATTCCATTGGAATTGACCAATCGCATTTGTTAATTTTGTTTAACGACAAATGCGATTGGTCAATTCCAATGGAATAACCGGCCGGTTAAGTTAACTGGAGATTGTGGAACTGGGCCCCAGCCTTAAAGACCTCTTATAAGACGTCTTATGTCCTGATTTTGGACATACTGTTGTCTGGGAGCGATCGAAAATTTATATTAATAATCGGTAATATCGATATTCTTCAATTATCTCCGGGCCCATGGCAGCCCTTTGGTGGTCCCGAAAATTTGCCCAGAGTTGACGGTCTAGTCTAGTATCTCGTCGGTGCTTGTAGTCATCACAGTTGTCTGTAGTTCGCGCAAGCGCCGCTTTCATTTTCATTACGTTTTCGCACGAGGAGTATAGAACTATAGAACAGTAGAGTGCAGTACAGAATATCGTGTGTGAGAGCACGGCAAGAGTCGTGTATACGTTTGCTCGGTTATTGCTATTAATTGCTACATTCATTGGTTTGTTTTTGCCGCCGCATCGTCACTCGTCAAAAGCGACAGGTCTTCATCATGTTAACGAAGAAAGAAGAGGAATCTTATTCTTATGGCAATGCATGACTTTACACCGACAAGGTAAATTACGCGGACCATGTGCCGCACGTGTGCGAGCACGCCGAAGGACTAATCAACGTGAAAAAACAATGTCTGCTGTGATTTCTCGTAGGTCGCACGAAGGACGCGACGGGTGAGGCCGGAACTGTCGGGAAAACCAAAAAGCCGACGGCGACGTACGCGGTTAATTCCGTCGGCGGTCATCGGCGACGATTGTTTTAATCGCGATCGACAACATCTCGCGTAAGTCTCGACGTTTCTCACACCTACATTTATCAGCCTCGGCCTTTTGGGCGCGCACTTTCGCTGCGATAATGAACCTAACCTAACACAACCTAACTTCAGCGCACATGTAAACACGGGCATCGGCACGCTTCGGAGAGAATTTTAATGAATACGTCATAGTACAAACATGAAATTAGAAATTGTATACCATTGTTTAACACGTTGAGTGCCGCGTGGGCCGTCGATGGCCCACATTGTACTTTCCGTTCAGGCCGTTTGCGTATATTGTACGATACCTCTTTTTGATAATTATGACTTTTATAGTCATAAATATTATTTTATCTTATATATCTTATAAAAATATATATAATAAATAGGGTAACGCGTGGATCATCGGTGGCCTACACGACGTGAATGGAAAGTCACGTGAAATTAGTGCAGCACTCAACGTGTTAATATTGGGTCTGTTCTTTATAGCTGAACTGGCTGCACTAGTTCAGAGTTTATCTTTTTCCTTCCAATATGGAGTAAAAAAAGATAAACTCTGAACTAGGGCCAGTTGTTCCAACTTCTTGGTAAGCTAACTAACAGTTAAATCATATGTTTATCTTTGTCTAATTTGAAGGAGAAACCAATTTAACAAGCCAATTTAACTATAAAGAACAAACCTATCACATTCACCAACCTTCAACATATCTATCTTTTCACTTTAAGTGCAGCGAATGTATACTAGAATTCGGCGACAGAGAACAAATCTTACATTTCTTCCTTACCTGCTCGTCGCGAGACGGTACGTTGGCAAGGTATTCCCTCATCTCAAGTTTCTTAGGGTCAGCTATTGCCAATACCGACACACAGCCGTCGACTGTCCCCAAAATGATGCTCTTGCCATCGTATGTACTGTCGATGGCACTTAATTCGGCCTGCACTCTGTAATTGGATATCATCTCACAGTCCGAAGATCTGTGAAGTAAATTGTATGCACATGTATACGATGTATTCTAAACGTACTGAGTCAGTATATAGACACAAATAAGATTTGAAGTCACGAAGTAACTTCTTATGATTTTATAGATTAATTAGCTTAATTAGCCACGAATATATACTTGCCTGAAGACTCTGATAGTTTTTCGACCGCTATGATAGTACAACACATACTCGTCCGTACGATTAAACATTGATATAACAGTAAACACGCCTTCAGCTACCTTGGGTATATACGTTTTCACGCTTGTACCTTTCTTTAATTCTATGAGTTCAAGACCACCTCTAAAATACATATTTAGTCGCTTTGTAATACAATGCGTAATTAAAAGTATGTTTGAACAACATCTGCTCACCTGCTAGGTGCATACAAGGTGTACTTGCCATCCTTGCTGATATTTCCACTCCATTTTGGAATTGTACGTATAAACTTTTTCTTATTAATGTCAAGAATTGTACCTTTATCGGAACCAATGATACCTATCCATTGTGGTTTGTTAGGCATTGGTGTAATGCATACAATATCCTGTTAACATAAATTTCTTTAGCAGCATTACTTTATTACTTTGGCTCGAATCTCGCCAAAAAATTCATCTCCATTTAAATTATGTTTAAACATTGTCTCGCCATAATAATAATCCTTATAAGCGAGCTCATTACCTTGAATCCAGGCAACTTTATAGGTATTTTGCTGATCAGCGCTCCTGTTTTCGCGCTATAAATTATAATGCAATCCCTGTTGCCCTTGTCAGCTGCTGGTACCGCCAGAAAAGCGTCGTCCGATGTTATCACAACTTGTCGGAAGGGTGTACCGGTATTACTTCTTACGGGATACTCCAAAGAGAATATCGTTCTACCATCTAATACGAAATATGTATTTATTATCTTTTTAAAGATATTTAAAGATATATACGAAATTGTCGAGAATTTCCCTACCAGGAATACTTCTCATGACAAGAGTCGCCGTAGTTCGCACGTTTTCCACCCCCGTAGGATTATTGGGCCTCGAAATGGCTATGAACTTTGACGAGTTCTCTATCAGCGTTAACTGCTTGACGCTCTTCTGTTCCTCCTTGAACAATACTTGCTCCGTAATTCTGTTCCAAATGAGAACATTGCCTGATTCCGTCGACACAATATACCTGAAATGAGAATTACTCTTGATTCTATTAAGTCAATTTTTCAGTTCAATTCCATTATACACTACGATAAAAAAATTTCAATCACAATTTGGCAGAATTAAATTGGATGAAATTAACTTACTTGCTATCTTGCGTGATGCAAGCGTGTGTAACAATTGCTCCTAGCGGACTATCGGCTAATTTCGATATCAATCTACCCGTCAGCAAATCCCAAACACCCACGCAATCTCTCGTAACCGTAACGGCCAAGTTGCCCTCCTCGGCTAGGCTGTTTTACAATGCATAGAATGAGTCACGCAATTTATACTTTTTTTTTACAGGATTACCTTAACATGTCTATCTGCAGTTCGTGCCTGTCGATGACGTGAACTTGCTCGAAAATATTGTTGATGTTCCACACCTTGACGCTTCTATCAATACTCGACGTTACAACGCTATTCCAATTTCCAACAGTCAATGCTTCCAGTTGAATGATCCTCGCGAAGTGCGCGTCCAATATCTTTACCAAATCAGATGTCTCCAGCGACCAAACGTATAGATTTTTCCTAAGAAAGACGATTTAAGCTCATGTAACTCCATTCTTTTTTAATTTATAGTGTTCGAAAATACATGTGTGGCATTTATTCAATAAGGGCAATATTCCCTGCTAGAAACTGAAAAGACTTCCTCTACCAAAATGCAACGCTACAATCCTGTCTTCCAATTTTCAGAATTTTCAGAATTTTAACTTTGAATTTCTTTATAACTCTAAGTCAAGCTCTTGCTACATTACGGTTAACGGAATAAGTTTTCATCACTTTGAATTCTTAAAATGTAACTTATCTCTATCCTCTCTTTTTTTATTTATAACTCAAAAATTGTTCGTATCTCGACATGTTTGTTTTGAAATAAAATTATTTATTAGAAGATTAGATTTGATATGAAATATCGGTGACAAATGCCTATTATTGAACACTCTGTTTACGAGGTTTCCTTAATTCATTTTCTTTCGCCATCTGCAAGGATTCAAGCTAAAAAGACGGAAATAGCTTACAGATAACGCGCACCTTACACCAGCAACAGCGTAATTCTTGGTGCCGCTGACCATGACGGAGTTCGAACACAACATTCGCGTATTGATGTTCCTAACTCCGTTTGGTAACATTAAAACATGCGCGTCGCTTTTACTTTCCAGAAACCACACGATGAACCCGTTCCCGGTTGTCGCTAATAGCATTTCCTCCTCTCTGTCCAACTTCAGCTGTAACAGATACTCCACGTCGTCATTGTACGCCCGCGGCATGTCGAAAACTTTTTCCCAGTAAGATGAGGTCTCATCGCTTCTGTACTTCGTGACTCTATAATTGTCCTTACTCGTACATGCGTACAAAGTACTTTTGTCTTTGGTCATGACCAGAGCACTAAAAAAAATCCATTATAACAGTCTTCTATTATTGTGATCTTCCAGTATAACCGCTGATGTGATAACAATCCTATTTTTCTACCTATGAAACTGAAACCGATCCAATGATGTCTTCTTCCTGTAAGTGTGCAAAAGCATACGCGTGTCGTCGAGGCTCCCCGACCAGAATATAATTCTGTAGAGATCTAGATTTGTGTATTCCACATCTATGAAAAAATGTAAGAATGAGAATCATCCAGCGTAAAAAGTATACGTACAGGGTGCAAATCATCTACTTCTTACACAGAATCGGCCATTTGTTAGAATCTTCAGGGTTGCTATGAGTGTCAAGCAGGTTTCCCCGCAGGTCGAATCTGCACCAGCCTAATCTCCCATAAATAAAGGCGTACTGATTCATCAGATGCACACCGTACACTGCATCCTCGTTCGGTAAAGGATTATTGATGACGACGAATTCGCTTGTCAGGGTATTCAAAACGACAGTCTACGGAAAATCATACGTCTTGAGAAATATCCTTCAATTAATTCGAAGCTGATCTTTTCTCAGCAAAAACGTAGGAACACTGAGAGATTCTAAATTAATAAAGGACTTCTCATAAACTAAGTTTTGGACATACAAATAAGGAACAAAATTCATATAAGTTTAAATCGAAAAAAAACTTTATCTCTTTACTTTCTCGACAATCTAAATAATTTCTTAGAATTAATTAGATGAGTTTGTTGCACCTGATAGTTGGTTGTAAAAGCCGCAGCGTATCTGTTGTCGGGGCTTAAGACCAATTGTTGCATTATACCCTCCACGCCGGGACTGACGTCCCTCGTCATATCGCTGGTACTCAGATCCCAGGTGATAAATTTATTGGATACTGATACTATGTAGCGAAAATCCGACGTTAAGCAAAATCCGAATACCGCGAACTGATGGCCTTCCAATGAGTACTAGAAAGCAATATCGTGATTGAGGGATATCTCACAAGTCAATTATACGCAGCTTTTCGCAGAAGATGAGAGATTTTTGCTTTTGATATGTTGTATGAATATAATATGTATTTTTTAATGCAATTTATTCGAAAAAACAACAAATAATTTTCTTAACATATACAACTTCTTGATTAAAGTACTAAATTAAAGTACTAAATTAAATAACTTGCTATATAAATGAATATATACAATAGATTACTTTTAATGGTCCACCAGGTGTGTGCAGACAGTGATAGAGGGGAAGCAAGGCACAATTCTTGACGCCGTCATGATCGCATGCTCGGAGCAACATTCTCACATTAACATTTGCACCGATCTCCGGTAACAATCGACCGATTAATTGCGGCGCGAGCATGTCAGGATGATTTCCCAGAATCGCACCACCTAGTCTTAGAGCATCAGCGACTAACATGAGTTCTCTGGAAAGATTAAGAATATTAAATAACAGTATCTACGAGTCATCTATAGGATATCTGAAAGACTTGAAATGTCTACAAAATTGGGACGTCCAAAAGCTGGAATGTTTGATAAATTAGAATATTGTTAAACTTTTGCGTTGTCCGAGAAAGTATCCAGTCTCTTTGGCTTACCTGACCAAACTTTGGTTGTCGACAAAGTTGCACGCGTCTTCGAAATCAGAAAGCACAGCTTGTAAGGGACAAGAGCTTAGCTTAGCGTGCAGCCACTCGTAATTGAATAAAACGTTTTCGAAGAGATCCTTAAAGCGCCGTGCTCTTATCAGGTGAAATGGTAATTCGCCAAACTTCAATTGTAAAACAAAGAGTAGATATCTTTTTAGCATTCGTCTTTATTATGACATTTTTCGTATTTACCTTTCGTAAATTGTATCTCGAGATAGTTCCCTCCTTTGAGTAAAACGCGAGTGGTTGCTCTGGTACTTTCCTGTCCGCCACACCTTCCTTGTCTTGTAAATTGAATCTGTAAATTGTAATATGTGAAACTTATTATTATTTCTTTAATAGATAGCAAAATTAACTTTTCGACTGTCCCTTTGGAGTCAATTTTTTAATATGCATTTTTTAATATATTGTATATTTCCAGATTAAACCATTAACATTTTATTATCTTAGAAAAATAGAAAGATAAAACTCTGTACTCTGTACAGTCTATGAGAGTTATTTTTCTGCTGCCTCTGTCATGGAATAACGTTGATCGATTTAAACTCGAGATGTTATCATAACAATCTACTGTATTTACCGATGTCTCTGTATCTCAGTGTACTTGAAAGGTTTCGGTTTGCCGCCGCCCCAAATTCCTAGATAATAGTCCGCGATCATCGAATGAAAATACATCGCCATGTTCATGTTCTTGAAGTATCGCTCCTTGGCCGTATCCCTGAATTGCCTGTGGTACCAGTTCATGACGCTCACACCGTCCGCTTCTCTTTCGCTCAGGTAATTAGGCAAATCGTTCCGTATTCTGGTCCAGAGCAGAGGCGGGATGCGTCTCACCGGCGGCAGATGGTACTGATAGACGTCATCGAGAACCTTGTCGTCCAGAGAGATCAGATCTTCGAGCTCAGATTCCGACAAGCCAGACTTTGCGGCCGTGATGTAGGCCAGGGCGTGGAAGACCAGGATCTTGCCATGCTGCTTCTCGATCCTCTCGAATAGCATCATTATGCTGTCCATCACCGTGCTGGCCAGATGCGTGTCCGCTGGTTTCGTGTAGCTACGCCACCGACAAATCTCCGCGAACACGAGCTTCACAAAGATCGGCAGGGAACACTTTGATATAGCGTTCGCCACTAGACGCCATTGGTAATTATTCAGATCCCTCCTGGACGTTTTCATCCACATTCTGCAAGAATTGTGAATAATATACAAGATGTTTTAAAATAAAGGGGGGGAAGGATGTTCAGAAAGTTAAGGACAATATTCTTTCATCAATTTGCAACGAATTCTTTTCTTAGCAACTCTAATAATATCAGTGATCATTTCTTCACCTTATCACGTCCGTAGCCAAATCCTCGCCCAAAGCAGTTACCTCGATGAAGCTTTCTTCGGTGTCTATCATCCTACGCAACAACTGATAATCTCTCGAAATCACCGGATTTGATTCCTCCGCTGCGCAGGATAAAATCATCTGAAACATACACGTATATATTAGTCGAAGTTTTTTTTCCTACACGACCGAAATTTAAGCTTTCTCTTAAAAGCTTTTTCTTTCGTAATTCACTTTCTTTTGCTATATTATTTAACTGTATAATGACTGCATTCACATTTACCTTACAATTTGCTGGTAGCCTCGTAGGCAGCCACGACAATTTATTACCCTGTACACCTGTGAGCTGATCGACACTATCCAGAAACAGTAGAATGGGCTGTTGGGTATTGGCTAAGGTCAGCAAATATTTGAAGTAGGCTGTGAGCGGTACCAGGTCGTCCGGAATTTCTTCAAATGACAATCCATAATTGTACGAAATCTGAGAACAGCAACAGAAATGTTTTATTGTTATCTTTTAAAGTGGAGAGAGGTATAAGTAACACTCACTTGTTGACAGATTGAGATCAACGTGGGCGTAAGCGCACTGCTGTCCGGGGTAGTGCCGAGAAATCGAATTATACTGATGGGTTTCTTACCAGTTAGCCAGGTGTTGCTCGTCAAACCCGCGCTCTTCGCCAGCAGGGAAGTCTTGCCGCATCCTCCTTCCCCGTACAGCACCAATGGCTTATCGCTGTCGCCTAGCATGTAATTTTTTATCCTCTCCAGTGTGTCTTCGCGTCCGTAAAATACCTGTGACGAATGCGAGTGTACAAAGTAATTTGCGAAAGATCGGAATCAAAAATAGAAATATTTATTAAAAATTTCAAGTCATACTGCCTAATCGATATCTGATCGTGGTTAATGTCGGAAATATTTCATTTTTAATATAACTTTAACTTATTAGTTTAAAATGAATAATATGTATATATAAAATTTAAATACAAAAGAAGTGTAGATATTAGATTTGTCATATATCTACCTTTCATTAATAACTTCTATTAATTAAAATAATCTCATCATTATTTTCATTACGCTTCTTTGGAGATTAATAGTCCCTTTCTCTTTAAACTTTGCTCTTAACTTTATTTAAAACAATAACAACAAACTATTTAAATGAATTTAATACTTTACACGTTATATTTCGGCCAGATTTAGAATTTTGATAAATTTCTACCTTTACGGAGTTATTACAGGCGTGCAGGTGTTGCAAAATCTCGGTTATTATTTGCCCCTGCGCGGAATTGTCTTCCTTTCTCATAGCACGGTCTACGAGCTTTACTATATTTCTGTAAAAGTGAGTGATGAAGTGCTGAAGGTACTCGCCGTGAGTTTCAGGATCCAGACCCTCTCTCCCTATCCATTCCACTGTGTACCTGCGTAAACCATCGCACGATTACAGTAATCGCAACAATTGCTTATCTCGAGTATTTCCGGGAAAGCAAGAGGTACCTCTGCAGATTCGTACTCTCAATCTTATTCGGTAGCCGTTCGTCTCTGAGATCGGCCAACAATTTCGAGGCTTCGTTGTCCAAACTTCTGTTAGCTATATCCAGAAACAGACTGGCCTTCCTCAGATTTTGGAGATTAATATTGTTTATGTATCGCACATATGCCAGGCAATGATTTTTCGTATTTTTAACGTTCAGCACACCGTTAATCACTTCTCGTTCGGTCACTGTTTCAGAATTAATGATTATTAGGATTTTACATTGCAAATTTATACAATACGACACTAAATGTCATTCGAAAAAATATCTCGGCCTTAATGCACAAAAAATAATTTTTATTTCATATGTAACATCGTTCATTTGCTACAGCAAAAACATAACTCAAAAGACAAAGTTTTCCAGAAAATGAAGAATTTGCGTGTCTTAAATCATTAAAATTTTGTAATATTGTTTTTAAATGCGATTTAAGTATAACTGCTTATAGACGATTAAAAATATCATTAGTTCTTCATTCGATGTATTGAATTCTCACCTACTAAAAAAATTTTTTGCAAACAACTCAAAAATGACAATTTTTTAGTTATGTTACTATTGTAGCAAATGAACAATATGTTTAGTATCTTAAAGATTGTATGAAAAATTATTTTTATTAATAGAGATAAGATTTATTATTTTTTATTATTATTTTATTAGTATTGACACTAAGATTGAGCTATTTTTTCATAAAATATTTATTAGATTTCTCTTACACACCGGACATGAAATAATTATGCATCGTATCCTTGTCGAATTTCCCGGAATTAAATAAGGATTGTGCACCTTTCCTGAACAATTTTTGCATTTTGCACATGGTGTCCCACCAAATTGCCTGATCTTCTTGTTGCAATTTGGGAATTCTCTTAAAAATGCACAAACAAAAAGATATAATTATAAAAAAGAAATAATTGCGTAATAATTAAAAAGCGCTGTATTAGATGAATTGATTGTTAAACGCAGCTGAAAACTATTTACTTTATTATTAAAGTTTTTAAGGATAGATGAGATCGGTTGTAATATACTTGTAGGCGGCACAGCATTGCTATCCTTCTTGTACCATCTGTCTAAAACACTGACATCCATTCCTTGACCCTCCAATTCTGTTCTTAACATCTCTAGTTCCGAACTGAGAACATATGTTGGTATAGGACGGTATCCATATTTCTGTCCAAGGAATACCTGCGTGTACGAAGATGTTTATTATATTTGTTTTTTCTAAAAACTAAAACGCGCTTGATAGTCTTAATCTCAAGGTTTGAAAATGATTTGACTCTCTACTGCTCAATTAGAAGACTGCGTATAATTCTGAAGTTATAAACTCATCTTGATGCTACGAAATCTAGATTTATTAGTTATCGAAAATTTTTCTCTCGACAAATAGTTTCGGCAAAGGAGAGTTAAACCGTTTAAATGCAAATTTACTGACAACGAAATTGGGTCCCATGGACAATCTCTGACAATTTTCTATTTCTCTCATACACAGCTCTGTAGTCATATGATCGTCGGTGGCTTCATCACGTACACCCCATCTCATATCAACCACCTGCGAAAAGGGATTTAACCATCATTACGTAAGGGAAATTTTAATTTCTATTAATAACAATGCAATATTTTAGTTTATATCATTATTAATCAGAAAATTGATCAGATAAATAAAATACAGTGATAGCGATTTATGCTACTACTGGTTTTGTCGACTGCTATTAAGTCTATTTAATTGTATAACATATACGTGATCTCAATTTAATTATCAAGTTTGCTCGATTCCTATCAAGGATTAACATGAAAAGGTTGAATCATATATGTATATTGCCGGTGCCTGGCACCGTGAAAATCAATTTCTCTATCTAAGATGTATAACTCATGTTTTACTATGTATATATCAATTTGCTAAATATCTTGCTTGTCTCAACGTACCATATTATTTTCTCTCTTACGAGATAAAAGTCCTACCTGAAACTCTAAACCGTGTTTTTCTCTGCAATAATCCTTGAGTTTGGGATAGCACTGAGCCATCAAAGTATTTCTTTCCATTGTTGTGTCTGAAATATAATCATATATATAGTCATTTCTATTTTACATTGCAATTTGACATTTTATACTGCTTTTATATTTTCTTCCAAACTTTTTAACATTAAATTATATTTTTTATCACTTTTATTTTACTATCTCCTGTTGCAACTGCTTACCAGTAAAGGTGGAGCTCGTAAATATCCGCACAATTTTTGAACTGACAGGCGGTAAGGATTTTAAAGATCCCGAAAAGATTGAATCAATCGTTGTTTCGTCCATGTTTTGTCTCCTAATGCGCTTTGATTTCTATATTAAAATTTAAATCAATCGAATCGCATCTTATCGCTTGCAGCAATGCCAGCAAACTGAAACCTGCACTGCGTTTCCAGTGTCTTATACATCTACAATAAAAGTATAGTATCTTATGAGCTACGTAGAACTTGTAGCACATCTTCGTTCGAATGTTCTGCATCACAGAATTCTTATATTATCTACTATAGTTTACATGATATTATCATACTTTATATTATTACAAAATTCCGCAAATTACACAGAACATATTCTCTTTTTAAAATATAATTATACATTGTACGAATGAAAACAGGATTTTAGTATACTGGTGGCAAAGTGGTTGCTAAGGCTTGTTTACACAATATAGAACCATTGATTTTAAGACATGTATATATTCCTTTAGATAACTCAACATTTGTGTCAAATAAATATTTATTATATTAGACGAACCATTTTAATATATCTAACTGATTAATATAAACTTATTAATATAAAGTGTGCCTTATATTAACGAACAGTATAAAATAATTGCTTTAAATGTCGTAAGAAAAATCGTAAGAATATAGAAGAGAAGTACTTTATGTAGCAATTTATGTTTTAGTTTTAAGTCAAATTTTCTTACATATCTCTACATATATTGAATATTTAATTTTCAGATCTTCTAATGGACTGTTTATAGTATTTAACAAGGATCTTTAATAACGATCAAAATGGCACCCGATCCAGTAACACAAATGAACAAATATCGTTCATATGTGACCATGCTAGCTGATCCAGTTTCAAAAGATGAGTTGAAACTGAAGGCAGCTCAAGAATTATCAGAAAATTTTGAGGTATAAAAACTGTCATACAAATATCAAGATTATACAGCACATAATAGTCCTTGATTAATCTTTTGAAGGAAATGATATGTATTTAATTATATTATGTTAATTATAATAATGTATTAAATTAATTGTAGATCATTATGTGTTCATCGCAATATCCGGGATTTCTCGATCATATGATGAAGATCTTTCTGAAGATATTGCAAGAGGGAGAGCCGCACTTTATATCGGAATACAATATCCAACAAGTTAGAAAACTAATTCTGGAAATGATACATAGATTACCAAGCAATGAATACTTGCGCCCGTATGTCAGGCAAATCCTGACTCTTATATTCAAATTATTAGAGACAGACAATGAAGAAAACGTACTGGTGTGTTTACGCATTATAATTGACCTTCATAAGCAATATAAACCAACATTTAATCCAGAAGTGAGTAATATTCTCTTTTTTATAATTCATTATCTTCATGTATGTATGTATTAATTTATTTTGAGTTCACTTCATATTCCTTTATTCACATCTTTCAAACTTCAATCTTTCAACCTTTTATAAACCGTAATATACACGGGAAGATTTGAACCCGAGATCTGCTGATTACGAGGCAACTGCTCTCACATGGAGCCATTTATTTGATATATTCCTAAAATATTATTGCTTTAATCATTTCTTCTTTTCTATTTATAGATTCAATATTTCCTTCAATTTGTCAAATCGGTGTATAGCGAGTTACCAAAAAATTTGTCAAAAATATTTGAACCCCGTCCTCCTCTACGTGTGAAAGATCTGTCAGAAATTAACATAGAAGCCCTATTGAAGGAAACGTTCACGATTACAGCGATACAAAGCGAAAAGAAAACTGCTGATGGTACTGTCGTGACAGTAAGTATATTGCTACGTTTATTTATTTGATACCAAACTTAGTATTCCATTGTGTAATTCATATATAGAGCATGATAATTGAAAATACGCAGTATAGATGAATGAAAAAAAAGAAATGAAATTAATTAGGACATGTCTTATTATTTTTAGTACAATTTGATTCCGAAAGCAGTGCTGTCCCTCAAGGTGCTTCAAGAATTACCAATAATTGTAGTTCTATTGAATCAATTATACAAACAGAACGTACATCAAGACGTATCGGATTTTGTTCCAATTGTGATAACGACCATATCGCTCCAACCTAGTCTTCAGCATCGTATGTCTCCTGGATTCAATAAGGAGGTCTTCGTTGATTTTATGGGAGCGCAAGTTAAAACGCTTTCATTCCTTGCATATGTGATAAGATTATATCAAGACTTAATATCTCAAAACAGCACGATGTTAGTCAAAGGCATACTAGGCTTATTTACTCTCTGTCCGATGGAAGTAGCTCACTTACGCAAAGAACTCGTAATAGCTTCGCGTCACATACTCGCTACGGATTTACGAAATCATTTTATTCCGCACATGGAAATCTTCTTTAACGAGGATATTTTTATTGGTCATGGTTGGACTGCTCACGAGGCCTTGAGACCTCTAGCTTACTCCACGCTCGCTGATTTAGTTCATCATGTTAGACTTCAGTTGCCCCTCAGTGATGTGTCCAGAGCGGTGCATTTGTATGGTAAAAATTTGCTTGATCAGACTTTACCCACAGCTGTTCAGATGGTCTCTTGTAAGTTATTAATGAACTTGGTAGATACAGTCAGGCAAAGATCTGATGCCGAGAACAGTACTCAGGGACGCGAACTATTGATACGTATATTGTTGGTTTTTGTTTTGAAATTTAAAACTATCGCCAAGATCTATATTCCAATTCTACGAAACAAAGCGAAGCAGTTACGACCTGCTGTAGCAGACAATACGGCTGAGGATACAAAACCGTGTATCGACGTGAATGAGGACAAAGAGCCGCCAAAATCAAAGTTTGGTTTTCCAACATCACAAGCGATGAGTTACAACGTGGCGGACTATAGGAACCTGGTGAAGAGTCTCGTGCATGGTGCTAAAGCTATAACATCTAACTGTATCAACAGCAGGACCAGTGAAGTGACGCAATCCAATCAGCTTCAACCGAAAGAGACGTTGATTTATATACAGCTTGTTAAATGGGCGTTACCGGCCCTAGATATTTACACGATAGGGCCACCAGCGATCGGCATTCCCGCACAGCCAGGCAGGCCGATGCAATCCCAAACTATACGGACGCGAGAAGAGAAGGAGGTGTTGGATCTCTTCGGCAACGTATTCACGCAAATGAATCCCCAAACGTTTCAAGAAATCTTCTCCGTATCTATAGACTACATGGTCGAGAGGATATTCAAAAACTGCGCTTTGCAGATAATCGGAAGCTCATTTTTGTCGAGTCATACGGTCTCCTCGACGTTCGCAACGATACTGGTGGAGTATCTGCTGGAACGAATGAGCGAGATGGGGTCAAACGTGGAACGGAGTAACCTGTATCTGAAATTATTCAAACTTGTCTTTGGCAGCGTATCGCTCTTTCCTGCTGAGAACGAACACATGCTGCGGCCACATTTAAACCTAATTGTAAACCGCGCCATGGAACTTGCTATGTCAGCGAAGGAACCGTACAACTATTTTCTACTGCTGCGCGCGTTGTTCCGATCTATAGGTGGTGGCTCTCACGATTTATTATACCAAGAATTCTTACCTCTGCTTCCTAATATGCTGGAGGGACTGAACAGACTGCAATCTGGTTTACATAGGCAACATATGAAAGATCTCTTTGTCGAGTTATGCTTGACCGTACCAGTGCGTCTCAGTTCTCTATTACCATATCTACCGATGCTAATGGATCCCTTGGTCTCCGCTCTCAACGGAAGTTACTGTCTAGTAAGCCAAGGACTTCGTACTCTAGAGTTATGCGTTGACAATCTTCAGCCGGATTTTTTATATGAACACATACAACCAATCCGTGCCGAATTGATGCAAGCACTTTGGAGGACGTTGCATAATTCTACCGATCAAGCTCATGTCGCCTTCCGAGTTCTTGGCAAATTTGGCGGTGGAAATCGGAGAATGATGATTGAGCCACAAAAATTGGAATACAACGATCGTGAAACCAATTCTCCTAACGTGGTAGTTTACTTCCAGGGATTGTCCCAGTCAATCGATATGCCGATGGAGAAAGTGATCGAGGCTGCGTTCAATGCATTGAAATCTAATACGACGGATATGTTCTACCGCAAGCAATGTTGGGAGATTATATATTGCTATTTGACGGCATCCTTAAAAATGGACGACGCCGCCTATCTATGGTACGATCTGTTTACGCATCCGAGTTTTAAAGAAGGCGAGATATCGCCTCAACAAGGACCACACTATAGGTGCTCCGATACTGTGGCACGAAACGTTCAGCAGACCGCGTTGACCGGCATGTTTGTCGCCGCAGAGATCAAAGAATTGAGACCTTCGGTGCTCGGCACTGTCGTTTCCATTGTGAGGCATTACACGATGATCGCCATAGCGCAACAAGCTGGTTTGTTTAGTTGGACGGAACGGGAAATCCGCAAGGATATGCAAGGTCAAGACCCGCTTGTACTGATCGACGCTCTTGCCGTCATAATGGGTCACGACGAAAGAGAGCTATATAAAGCGGGATATCTGGCTCTCGTGCTGATATTAGAAACGGCGACGAACATCCTGGGTTCCAAGGAACGGGCTTGCCAATTGCCCTTCATGGAGTATCTAGCAGAGAGAATGTGTTCGCTATGCTACGAGCGCGCCTGGTACGCCAAACTGGGCGGTTGCATAGCGATAAAGTTTCTGTTTGAACGAATGGCTACTAAATGGGTTCTCAATCATTTGTTTGTCTTCCTGAAGGCTCTTATATTTGTGATGATGGATCTAACCGACGAGGTGTCCAACGGTGCTATCGACATGGCAAAGGAGAATCTAGAAAAGATGCTAAGAGTCTGCGTGAATCCTGGTATTCAAGAGGACAACACGGAATTGATAGAAGCGCAAAACAAGAGCCTGTACGAGGTCACCCGTGAACTGGTCAAGCAGGTGACATCGCCGCATACGATCGTGCGTGAACAGGCCATGGCCTCGTTACGTCAGCTCGCCGAAATACAGAACAAATCAGTGACGGAAGTCATGGAACCGCATAAGGAAGTTTTAGCAGATATGATACCGCCCAAAAAACATCTTTTAAGGCATCAGCCGACTAATGCACAAATCGGCTTGATGGACGGCAATACATTCTGCACCACCTTGAATCCTCGTCTCTTCACCATCGATTTAAGCATTGACGACACCAAGGCATTCTTCCAAGAGTTGTGGAATCTCTGCGAATATGACGAGGTCAATCTCACTAAGATGGCTTGCTACAAAACGATTTCGAATCTGATACCCTTGAGAAAATCAGCATTACGAGCGCTTGCAGCCTGCCATTACATCGTAGGCTATCGGGAGAAGATACTCGGAATTCTATACAAGGCTTTAGAAAAGCCCCATGCCGAGTTGCAGGAGACGGCCTTTGAGTGTATGAAAACATTCATCGCCGGCTTCCAGCTCGATATGGAATCTGTTCACACAATGATGCGGCCTATGCTATTGACATTGGGTGATCATAGAAATCTAAACTTGAATTGCGTCAGAAGACTGTCGTATCTGACGCAGCTTTTCCCAAGCACTTTCAGTGTCACTCTATGTGAGCAAATGTTGCAACATGTGAAGAAATTTTTAGAAAATCTGATTCAATCCCAGAAGGGTATATCGAAGTCCGGCGAGAACGAGCAAAAGATCACCATCATTATAGGAATATATCATGACATTCCGGCATCGTTACCCAAGTTCAACGACGCGCTCTGTAGACTCATCCTGCAAACTGAAAAATCGCTGCTGGTTGAGGTCTCCAGCCCCTTCAGAGAACCTCTGATGAAATGTCTCCTACGTTATCCGACGGATGCGCTCAATCTATTTTTGCATGACAGCAATATCAAGGATCAACAATGGAGCCGATATCTTGAGTATCTTATTAGCCACAAAGATGGTAAGCCGTTCCGTGATATTTTACACAATAGCACGGCGCGGCTTATCACAATGCTGCTCGCTCACTCGCAACTGAACTCCAATTTGACTCATATGGAGAAGAGCGAAGTGCAGTATCGGGCGATTAAGATCATCGGTATACTCATCAAGTGCGACGAACAATGGTTATCCACCCAGAGCCAGTTGGTAGGCGCGTTGAAACAGATCTGGTACAACGATGACTATCAGGCGTTACACAAGAAGGTTGAGGGCGTTGAATACTGCCATTGGAAGGAGCCGAAGCATATTGTCAAGATTCTGCTGCATTATTTCCGTCACCAACCGAACGATATCGATCTGCTGTTCCAACTGCTTCGGGCCACGTGCGACCGGTTTGTGCCAGACTTTCAGTTTCTGAGGGATTTCCTAGAGAACACAGTGGCACAGGAATACACGGTCGAATGGAAGCGAAGTGCTTTCTTCCGCTTTGTCGAACATTTTCCTACGAACAACATGTCACAGGAGCTAAAAGCCAACGTTCTACAGCTGATCATAATTCCGTGTTTTGCGGTAAGCTTTGAGCGGGGTGAAGGTACCAAATTGGTCGGCGGCGCACCGATGCCTTATCAAGATAACCCGGAGAACGTTGTATCGGTATTTATCAGCAAGATAATTGACCCGGACAATCCGTTCGGTTCCGCCGATTGCGTTCGTATCTCTTTGTTGCAATTCTCCTGTCTTCTAGTAGAACAAGCATCACAGCATATTCATGATGTGACTAATAAGAGACAAGGAAATAAACTACGTCGCTTGATGACATTTGCCTGGCCTTGTCTACTTGGCAAGAATTGCGTGGATCCAACTACTAGATACCATGGTCATCTTCTTCTTAGTCTCGTTATTGCCAAATTTGCTATCCACAAACGCATTGTCTTGCAGGTGTTTCATAGTTTGTTGAAGGCGCATGCCGTGGATGCACGTAATGTTGTACGACAAGCACTGGAAATACTGACACCTGCGATGCCTGTGCGAATGGAAGATGGTAATACTATGCTAACACATTGGACGAAGAAGATTATCGTGGAAGAGGGTCACTCTATGCAACAATTATCTCATATCTTACAACTAGTTGTGAGGCACTACAAAGTCTACTATCCAGTCAGGCATCATCTGGTTCAGCATATAGTAAACTCGATTCAACGTATCGGATGCACCCCGACTGCTACCATCGAACATCGACGACTAGCTGTTGAGTTAGCGGAGGTCATTGTAAAGTGGGAGCTATATAGAATTAAGGAAGAAGCCGAAGCCACAGAATCCAAAACGATCGTGCAGCCACCGACTATCAAACGCGCGATCATCGAGGATCCGTCTGGTAAACGCATGAGCTCACAGACAGCTTCGTCCGGTAACAGCCCCGTGCCTGTTATTCTACCCAGAATAGAGCCGGGATCGGCAAACCCCATTGAGAGAGCTCATGCGGACGCCGTACTGAATTTCCTATTACGCCTGGCATGTCAAGTGAACGACGTGACGACGATTCACGGTAATCCGGGTGAGCAATTATCCAGACGTTGTGTCGCTCTGTTGAAAATGGCACTGAAACCCGACGTGTGGATCGCTGAACAGTGTGACTTGAAGCTGGCCTGGCTCGATAAAGTTCTCGCCAGCGTGGATAGCGCCCAACCCAACTACGGTAACATCAGCACAGCACTGGAAGTGCTAACCTTTTTGTTGGGTGTGATGAAGCGCGAGCAAATACTTGTCAGCTTTAAGCCACTACAACGCGGAATAGGTGCCTGCATCGCCAGTAGCAACACTAAAATTATACGTCTGGTACATGGCTTACTATCGCGATTAATGACGATTTTCCCGGCTGAACAGGCCTCTCCAAACATAGCGCCTAAGTATGAGGAGTTGGATACATTGTATACGACTGTAGGCAGATTTATAGCCGAAGGACTGACCACTTATGAAAAAACCACTACGGCTACGCCGAGCTCACTTTTCGGCACGCTTATGATGCTTAAAGCAGCCTGCACAAACAATCCCAGTTATGTCGATCGGTTGATAACTCCATTCATGAGAGTACTGCATAAAATGGCCAAAGAACATTTGCACTCCACGCAAGCCGAGGCCAATCCTGTCACGAGTGAATTATTGATTCTTAGCCTGGACTTGGTAAAGAATCGCGTGGCAGTAATGGGCGTCGATATGCGTAAGTCATTCATAGGCACGATTTTGGTTGGCCTGATCGAGAAAACGCAAGATGTCAAGGTGATGAAGGCTATTACAAAAATACTAGAGGAATGGATGAAGAACAAAACCACCATCGCAATGAATCAAACTCCCAGTTTGCGCGAGAAATCCATCCTGCTAGTGAAAATGATGCAGTACGTCGAGAAACGTTTCCCCGACGATTTAGAGCTGAATAGGCAATTCTTGGAGCTGGTAAATTATGTTTACCGCGACGAGAGTCTGAAGCTGACGGAATTGACATGTAAGTTGGAACAGGCTTTCCTGGCGGGTCTGCGTTGTGTGCAGCCGCAAGTGAGAGCGAAGTTCTTCGAGGTATTTGACAGTTCGATGAAAAGGCGTTTGGCTGATCGTATTTTGTACATTGTCGTCAGTCAAAACTGGGAAAACATAGGATCCCATTATTGGATCAAGCAGTGCATCGAACTGCTGCTGGCCACCGTCAATCCGACCACTTTGGTACAAATGACCAATGAGGACCTCTTGCTGCCCAGCATCACATCTATCATACAAGGAGGTATGGAAAAGGAGAGCAAAGATCAAACGCACTTTGTCTGTCGTATTGGTCGCACTGACGAGGAACAACAGGACACTGAGATGGCAGAAGGAGACTCAAAGGAGATGTTCCTCGAGATGGATGCTTGGATGTCCAATTTAACGGATTCCACGAGCGTCACCGCCACCGCTGAGGAGATCACCGAGAAACCCAACTTGACGCAGATGATCAACAAACAGATACAGTTCATGAAGAACGCGAAGAAGATTAAAACGGAACAGCTGCTGCTGGCAACCGCTCAGCTATGCCACATGGACACGGGGTTGGCGGAGCGCGTGTGGTTGGACATGTTTCCACGAATATGGTCTATCTTGGAGGAACCTCATCTCAATGCCATAATGACAGAGGTGCCGCCGTTTGTTGCCAGTGGCGCACACGTTATCCAGAAGGACTGCCATCCAAGCGCGCTCGGCACCTTCCTGGAGTCACTGGCGCACTGCAATCCACCGGTGGCCATACCGCCGCCTGTGATGAAATACCTCGGCAGGTCGCACAACGTCTGGCATCGGATAACGTTAAGTCTAGAGCAAATGGGCGCCGAGATGGCGGCGGACGGTAACGGCGGTAACTTAAAGACTAAAAGCGAATCTGACCTGTATCGCTCGCCCGACGAGGCCGAGCAAGTCGAGTGCGTCACTCCCTATTACGAGGTAATGAACATGCTCTCGGAGATGTACTCGTTGCTCTGTGAGGAAGACATGTGGTCGGGCCTGTGGCAAAAGAGGCCTGCGCATTACAAGGAGACTCTGCACGCGATCGCGCTAGAACAACAAGGATTCTTCGAGCAGGCACAAGGGGCGTATGAAGTATGCATGACCAAGTTCCGGCAGGACTTCCCGTCTAATCCGGCACCCTACCACCTCAATACGGAGATGCTTCTCTGGGAGAGACATTGGGAGCGCACTGTGAAAGAACAGAATCAATGGGAAATTCTATTGGAACTGGGCGGTCACAACAATTATAAGAATCCCTTCCTCGTCCTAGACAGCGCATGGCGTATTCCTAATTGGCCGGTGATGAAGGAAATTCTCACACAGTTGGAACACAATTGTCCACGAGAAATGGCCTGGAAGGTATTACGACATAATAATCTTCAGAAAACACTTTATGGTTTCATAATTTCTTTCAGTTCACTGATACTTCATAGCACAATCTTGTTATATGTTTTAACACTAAAAAAAGATCGATGAACTCTGAGTATTACCTATATTTTTGTAGATCAATCTGTACCGTGGATTTGTAACCTTATGCAGTAGCGACGACCAGCATCTGAGCACCGTCGAGCGTTATGTGGAACTTGCATCTGGTCTATGTATGCGTGAATGGCGTCGACTTCCGCGCATCGTCAGCCATGTCCATCAACCGCTGCTACAAGCGGCCCAACAGATAATGGAGCTCCAAGAGGCGATGCAAATCCATCAAGGATTGCTACATGGTAGAAGTAATTCGCTGCACGATATGAAAGCCATTGTAAAGACATGGCGAAATCGTTTGCCCGTAATAGCCGATGATCTCAGTCACTGGTCGGATATCTTTACCTGGCGACAGCATCACTATACCTTTATTTCCAATCACTATGATTCTCAACAGGACCAAACGAGTAATCATTCGTTGCTTGGCGTACACGCCTCCATGCAAGCGATTATTCATTTTGGCAAGATCGCAAGAAAGCAGAACATCTGCGGCGTATGTTTGGACTCATTGGCTAAAATTTACAATAGTCCCACGAGCATACCTATGGTCGATTGTTTCCAGAAAATCAGACAACAAGTAAAGTGTTACTTGCAGATGGCCACTATGGGAGGGCAAAATGAATTGCAAGAAGGTTTAGAGGTGCTAGAATCAACGAATATGAATTTCTTTACTAAGGAAATGATTGCAGAGTTTTACGCGCTGAAAGGCTTGCTTCAATCACAGTTAGGCCGCTCGGACGACGCCAACAAGAGCTTTTCCGCTGCGGCCCAATTGCATGACACTTTAGTGAAAGCTTGGTCTTTATGGGGCGATTATCTCGAAAATATCTTTATACGCGACGCTCGCCAAATTAACATCGGTATAAATGCTCTTGTATGTTTCCTACATGCTTGTAGACATCAGAATGAGTCCAAATCCAGAAAGTATATTGCGAAAATTTTATGGCTACTCACGTACGATGACGACAAGTCATCACTTATGGAGACTGTGGACAAATACGCTGTAGGTGTACCAGCCATCCAGTGGTTGCCCTGGGTACCGCAGTTGTTGATGTACCTGGTACGCCATGAAGGAAATGTAATCCTGAACTTACTCAGTCAAGTTGGCAGGATGTTTCCACAGGCAGTTTATTTCTCCATACGTACTCTTTATTTGACGTTAAAAATAGAGCAAAGAGAGAGATACAAGAGCGGCGAATTGGCTACGGGTAAGAGTCAAGACGGTGTCGAAGATCGAGGCTCTACCACGGGCAACGTACAACCACAACAGGGAATACCGGAAACAGGTCATACAGTTCGGGCTACGGCGCCTATGGTGAGATGCTCAAAGATCATGCGTATGCAAAGAGAAATCCATCCAACTGTTTTATCTAGTTTGGAGGGTATAGTCGATCAGGTTGGTTTAAATAACTTTCTTTTATTTCTATCCATTTAACGTTGCATCTTTTTTACTTAAGATTTAATATTTTAAGATCTCCCGTATATAAAAAGTAACATTATAATTTACGTTTCAGATGGTGTGGTTCCGTGAAACATGGTATGAAGAAGTTTTGAGGCAGTTGAGACAAGGCCTCGCCAAATGTTACGCAATTGCATTCGAGAACCGTGATGCAGTTAGTGAAGCTACAATAACTCCTCACACATTAAATTTTGTAAAGAAACTTGTATCAACTTTTGGTATTGGCATTGGTAAATCCTTCACTTTCTGTATTAGTTATAAAACGAAAATTGGACAAAGAGGAGACGATTTCTCTCTAATATGTGCTTTGTGATTTTTAGAGAATATATCGTCCTCGCAAAACATGAACAACTCCTTTAGCTCGGCGGCGTCAGAGTCTTTGGCACGAAGAGCTCAAGCTACAGTGCAAGATCCTGTCTTCCAGAAAATGAAGGGCCAATTCACGAGTGATTTCGATTTCACCGTACCTGGGGCTAGGCTACTGCATAATCTCATTAGCAAGTTGAAGAAATGGATAAAGATCCTCGAAGAAAAAACAAAACAACTACCAAAGTAATATTTTATTTTTTAATTCTTCTGCAATGACTTTTTTTGCAATTCGGGAACTACAGATTCGTGCATTGTTTCGCAGGTCTTTCTTAATTGAGGAGAAATGTCGCTTTTTGAGCAACTTTAGCTTGAAAACTGCGGAAGTCGAGCTGCCCGGGGAATTTCTGATACCTAGGGTAAGAAAGTCAAACTCTTCTAAATTAAAACTCTATTCTCAATGGATACGCATAGACATATTTACATATGATATTTTCCATGTGCTATTAACCCTTTCACGACAGTCGCGTTGACCATAACTACGTTACCGCTATACGGGATTATACGAGTCACGGATGTACACAACTGGCGAATAAAATTTGCGTCGAATTTTCTTTGCTACATTATGAAATTTGTCGTCTTTGTAAAAATTACTTAATGATATAACTTTCACAGTATAGAACCAAAATGGAATTTATATAAAAACAATATTGTTAATTTAATAATAACAAATTGCATTTTTGGATGACAACTATAGTTGGCGTTAGTACGCGCAGGTCGTTTCGCGGATGACGACTAGTCAGCATTAGAAATGAAAGGGTTAAAATAAAAACGAAGATGAAATTGATCACTTGCATAATCTGATTCAATTGCATAATAATATCCAGCGCTTATATTTTTGTTCAGATGATAAAAATGATGTTCGACATTGAAGGTACCTGCTTTGTTAATCTTTTCTAACATTTTATGCCTTTCAGCACTCGCATTATTCCGTAAAGATAGCGAGATTTGTGCCACGTGTTGAGGTGGTTCAACGACACAACACGGCCGCCAGAAGATTACGCATTCGCGGCCACAACGGTCGCCTCTATCCTTATTTAGTGGTGAACGACGCCGGTCTGGGAGATGCCAGACGTGAGGAGCGCCTATTACAACTGCTGCGCATGTTGAATCACTACTTGACCAAACAGAAGGAAACGTCGCGACGTTTTCTGCACTTTACGGTGCCACGACTCGTCGCGGTTTCGCCGCAGATGAGACTCGTGGAGGACAATCCGGCGGGGATTTCTCTCTTGGACATTTACAAGCAGGGCTGCGCCAAGCTGGGAATGGAGCACGACGCACCCATTGCTAGGTATTACGAGAAACTGGCCGCCGTACAAGCACGAGGCGCGCAAGCCAGCCATCAAGTGCTGCGGGATATTCTGAAGGAAGTACAGACCACAATGGTCTCCAAAACTATGCTCAAAGATTGGGCGATGAAGACATTCCCCGGTGCCACCGATTACTGGACATTCAGAAAAATGGTAAGTATTTTCAAATACTAGTGGTTTAAAGTATAAACGTCATAAGTTTTTTAGCCAATTTTTAACTGATTTTGTGTTGCATAAATAAATGTGTATAACAAATCTAGAGAGAGAAATAAATTGTATTTCCTGTCTGATTAATTGATTTTAATACAAGAACGTAAAGCTTTTTTTTTAATTCAAGTTCACAAAATTATACAGAGGTATATCTTCTTTATTTGTAGTATTTATTGATATAAAAGAAAAAAAGGATAGGAATATTTCTAAATTATCGATTAAAAGAAATAGAGATAAAAACCTACAGCCATCGAAGAATATAATCATTGATACAAAACCACAAATATTATACAATACATATATCTTCATCATGTCTTCATTTTTCTATTCTTAGTTCACCCTGCAGCTGTCTCTAACATGTTTTGCCGAATACGTACTTCATCTTACACGACTTAATCCCGACATGATGTATGTGCATCAGGACTCCGGTCTAATCAATATCGCGTACTTCAAATTCGACATTGATGACATCTCCGGAGAATTAGACGCGAACAGACCGGTACCCTTCCGCCTGACGCCCAATATCTTCGAGTTTGTCACAACTATAGGTCAGTCAGATACAATCTTAATCCATTCGTCTGTCGACGCAATAAAAAATATCTTGATACAGATATCTTGGGTATAATTTTAAATATCATGTAGAGGTATTTCTTGTAAGTCCAATATCCGCTACTGTGCACGAAGTTCTTTCTGGCTTCACGAAGTTTATTTTTTGCAGGAGTTTGCGGACCGTTGACCGCTAGCGCAATCGCTACTGCACGTTGTTTAGTTCAACCTACGTTCCAGCTGCATGCCATACTTCGTGCGATTTTACGAGACGAAGTGATTGCGGACCATAAACGACAAGAGGACACCGAAGGCACATCGCAAGCGCCGACCGATCCGAAAGGCGAACTCTTGATAACGATGGTAACTCGCGCGGTCACCGCGATCGTTACTAGACTGAATTCTCTGGCGAATTTCGATGGCATTGACAGTAAGGTCAGCACACTAGTAGTCGCTGCCAATAGCCATGATAATCTCTGCAGGATGGATCCCTCGTGGCATCCGTGGCTGTAAGATGCAGTATGTTCAGCCTAATCATTTGTGTTATCAACGAACGAGAAAAGGATTAAAACTGTTATCAAATTATTTATTTAGTTTTCTCGTGGGATGTTCTTATATTTTATAACCCTGATTTTCAGATTCGAAAGTTAGAAAATGGGAGATGATCAAAGATTGTTAGATGATAGAAAAATATATTATTAAGATCTATACATATATACATAAAAATACATTAATATATATAAATTATATATATATATATTGTGTATATATATTATATATATATATTAGTCAAACGTTGTACAGCATAAATCGAAACTACTTACGAATTTTATGCGCTCCAATCTTTAACTCTTATTATGTACATTTATTATGTTGCTTATAGAATCGTTTTCAGTATATAAACTATACTATACTATTTGCCAATGCATAACGCTTCGATGTAAGCTCCAGTTCGAGTTCCTAGCGTATCGTTGGCTGTAAAGTAAGCTAGATTTTAAGTAAAATCTTGTGCAGATAATTTGTAAGAATAGTTCTTGCTGAGAAGTGGAATATAGACCTGATACAAAGTTCTTATTTATTATAAATGACATTTGTAATCTTTATGAAATTGTATGAAATAATATAAGATTCTTAAAAAATGACATTTTGTTAAAATGTATCTTTCTACACAGTAAAATACTTTTCATATGTGAGAACCAGAAGCGTATATATTTGAAAAGTAAATTTTTTCAAAGAAAATGCTAGGATATACGAATTCATGTATAAATACTAGAAAATTCTTTTCAATTTTATATATGTATATATAAATTCAATCAGGTTGAAGCTTATACGTAAAATAACATATACTCTCAATGATCACATAAATAATCTTTATTTATAAAAATACAAGTTATTTAAATTTCAGCAACTCTTTAAACGCAGACATTACTGCATTATGTTTTTAAGTGATCACATTTAGGTATCTCATTTATGATTTACTTCATTCTACGATTTTCTAAAACATTTGACAAATAAGTTCAACATTCGTTTTATACGTACTTGAACAACTAGGCGTGAATTATGAATGAAGAGTCCATAGATAAAAAATGATAAATTCATAATCCATCTATTTTAGACACAATTTTATGTTTAAAATAGATCTTATAAATTATGGACTTATTATATTCTTCAAGTACTTTAAAATGTAAATATATCAGATGCATTGTTAAGGATACTTTCAAAGTAAGTGCATTACATTCAGATATTCGTATGTTATAATTCTATAGATGTTTTTCTTCTACAATTTTGTAATAAAAAAACAGATATCGAAGATACAATTTTTAACAAACATGCTTTAAACACGATATCCCTTGTTTTTAATCAATACTTGTCAAGTGTGATTAGCTCAACAATTATTGAACATCATTTATTTCTGCTATTACATACAATCGTAAGATACAAATCAGCATGTAAACCATGGAAAAGATTGCCCCACATGGCAATCTTTCTGTATAGGCTGTTAAGGCATTTAAGATGCTTAGTGTACAAGTACATTACCATTACCAATTGCCCTGCTAATATAGCAGTGCAAGTGCCATAAGAATTTAGACGATAAATATTTATACATTATATAGATTTTTATATATATATATATATGTATAGCTGATGTACTTGTTTGTCAATGGAATATTATATCCATGAAAAGATGCATTCTATTTTATAATGATTGCATCTTTATTTTGTGGGCTTCAAATTAATATTCCGTAACATGCACAGATCTCGCGCGGTGGCCTTGCGCCCAATCATGGTTTGTATATCATATAATCTCAGCAGAATATCAGTCGTGAATAATTCGGGCAATGCTTTGAGAAGGCAGGGCACCTGAAAACAAACAAACTTATTATCAACAGGTTATTCCAAATTAATCATGGATTGTGTACAAATGTGGAAAAAATAATTTAAAAGAAAGGCCAAACTCGCCATATAATTTATTTCAACGCCGGTTTTCCAAACAGTATTAAAAAGCTAAAATAAAATTGCTATTGCATGACTACTTTATACAAATACCAAACATACCAGCATTTGCGGCATTCCCTGCAGCACGATACGAGTCCTGTCTTTCCCGCATTGTACCATGAGTCGCAGAAACTGAAGTATGAAATGAGTCTGTTGGGATACCTCGCCGTCTCTACCAGCTAGGAAGGCGAATATAGTGAACAGATTGTTCAATGCTGTCATAAGCGGATCTCTCAGAACGACCACCGACTTCTGCCCGTTACTGGAACCCTGCGCCTGCGGGCTCTGCGAACTGAACATGGGAACACTCTCGCCCGTTTCGTTCAACCGCAGGAGCTTATTAGATACGCCGAGTGCATCCAGATCGTCCGCGTCCAGGTCGCGTCGCACGCGCTTACGGCTGTTACCCCGATACGGATTCGAGTTGTTGTACTCCAAAGTGGAGAATATGCAGTACACGCACAATTTCGCCAGAACAGATGACTGCGGTTCCACAAGCTCGTCACTCCTATGCAAAACGAAATTTACATGTAACATCCTGTGTATGAATATAAAAATTTTATCAACATGCGACGACGGTATGATGAACTCACTGCAATGAGTTGTGCAAATATTGCGGTATTATGTGATTTATGAGGTCCAGAGTGCAGTTCTCTATGTCGAGATGGAAGATAGCGAAGGCCAGATCCACGGCTTGATCCAGTTCTTCTTGGTAGCGATACTTCAATACTTCCTTGACTATATTCGTGACGAACCATAAAGAACCGCCAGTGTTTAGCAGAGACTCCAACGATTGCGTGGCTTGTATATTTATCCACCCACGTTGATTTATGTTCTGCCAAACTGATTCCAACTGTTCCAGTATCGGCTGTCGCGATATAATACTGCGAACGTAAAAGCGCCATGAAAATGACAATCCCAAAAATGACAATTCGTTTTTGAAAAATACCGTAATACCTGTGGGACATCGAGAGCACCTTTGTTTTCGATTGTGTGGGCGGATGTACGTCGTATTGCATTTTTCGAATAATCTGGACCATCAAGCTGGATCTGGAAAGAAAAAGAGAGAAGCTTAAATCTTAACATCCAAAGATATAAATATATAA
Organism: Aphaenogaster ashmeadi; assembly: GCA_003063805.1. Classification (NCBI taxonomy): domain Eukaryota; kingdom Metazoa; phylum Arthropoda; class Insecta; order Hymenoptera; family Formicidae; genus Aphaenogaster; species Aphaenogaster ashmeadi. The sequence continues at coordinate 297,505 of NJRQ01000061.1, read as the reverse complement.
GATTATATTTTCACCTAAAGAAAAATAGAATTATTTAACGATGTTCCATAATTGATCATACACTTATTTCATTCGTTTTTACCTGTCTTTAAGATTGTCCTGCATCTCGTCACCAGACAATGGCGTTAGAAAGTGTTGAACCATATTCATGGGTTTCAACAGAGCATCCTGATGTGTGATGCTCATGTACGCACATAGCCAAGCAGCGGCACAGACTGGCAAGCAGCAGGCCGTCGCTCGCAAACCATCCAGGGCCCTCTTGACGTCGCCGGCGCCCAATACCCCGCTTTCCCACGCGCAGAGCAGCTCCTTCACCGCGCCCATCGCCGACTGGCATGCGACGTGCCATTTTAAGTTACTCGACTTGAAATCGGGATCTGGCGAGTTAATCTGCGCCAGCAGGGCGTCCACCCTAGCCGGATCGACGCTCTGCAACATCCTCTGTGGCGATTTTAACTTGTTCCGTTCCGGCATGCATTCGCGCACCCATTGCTCGAAGAACGAATCTCCGCCTTCCTCCAAGACAACCTGTAAACCAATTTTCTCTTTCTCTCTGCGTATGAAATTCGAAATGCGTATCGACGCTAAACTTACGTCGGAGCCATATGTTTGCACTATAGAGCACAACATAAGGAACGATACGTCGAACAACATTGCTCTCGTCGCTGCCGTCTTGTCAGGTACAGGCTCATTGATCTGTTTACTACATTCGTTAAACTTGATGAGTTTCGTAACAAAAGTTTTCAGTTCTCCCTCCACGGTCGCCACGGCCAGCATCAATTCGAAGCTCTTCCCTGTCAAGACTTGATACAACACGCTTAGTAAGCCCTCCTGGATTTTCGCGTAATCGGCGTTCAACGTCCTTAAGATCCCGTTCAGTGTCTGCCCCGCGCGTACAATTACTTTCGGAATTGACGATGTCGTAGTCGCTCCCTCCCTGCAATAATCGTGCAATAATCGCAAATAAAGTCTGACGATTTGTCTATATTTATTTTGCCAAAGATAGTTTCTCATGTGTATACCTTCTAGCGCCTATTTGCTTCGCTTGCTTCTCTGTCACAAGGTTTACCTTCTGCAATTCATTCAGCAAGCATTCCACGTAATTGCACGAGCATGTGGTATCCATTATATCGAGCAAAGGCGTAAACTGAAGTAATAGGTCGAACGCATCCAGAATATCTTGCGAGTATTCGAATTTCTCATCACCTGCAATAGCACAAAACGTAAAGATGTAAAATCAAGTTTTATTTCTTGGCATCTGAAAAACTTTCCAAACGATTTTACTGACCATTCAGATTAGTCACGTGTAACTCTTTCAGTATATGAGGCACCTTTAGAAACGTGAAGGCTCCCCACTGCGATTCCTTGAATGTTCCCGTTACGTTGTGCAGGCACATCAAACAAGCACGAATTATCTCGCAGTAAAGCCGCGCGTTCGTATAGCTCTTTAATCTCTGCACCATCAGCAGTTGGTTAACGAACACGGTTGTCTCGGTGCTGGGATTCAACAATACTTGAACGGCAAAGAGCGGTTGCAGGCAATGGGTAATGGATTCCATTTTAGCTTTCTCAGGACAGAGACTCTCGATCTCCAGGTTGCATAATTTTTTCAGAGAATCCTCTATTGGTACCACGGACTTTTGAGTGCTTGTCTTCAGTAACGTCTCAATCTCCTGGCATTTTTTCACAACTTCCATGTATAGATCTAAAAAAGATACATATATACATATAAATAAATGCAAAACGTTGAATAATCCATATAAATCTTAAAAGCGTCGCACATTAGTCATAACACACCTTTATCATCGTACTTAGCCAAGTACATCATTGCACATAAAAAGTCAGAATTCAGCATCTGCTGCAAGATGCTAGCAGGCTTATCTATGAGCTCGCTCGGAGGTGGAGTGAGAGGATTGCTCTGAGGCGCCTTTGTTAAGGTGTGCAGGTAACATTGCAGGAGCCAATGTACGATGGATAAGACTGCCGCCGCTAAAAGATCCTCCTCTGGTTTTCCGCGACATGTGATACCGATTTGTATGGACTCCAGGAACTCCAGCAAACTCACAATGCAATGAGGCTTGTGAAACGCATCGTATTTACTTATTCGCTGCAACACTGCGGCATACGACACCAACTGCAAGACAACTTGAAATGTAAATCACTGATACCCAAATGTCAACCCTCATGTCAATGTATATATAAAAAAAATTAAGATATCTCCTGGAATGTACAATAAACAAACCTGGGAGCTTAACGAGTGCTTCAAATACGACAGTACTAACTGATTGGGTCCTGGTCCTACTAACGCTTGTTGCAATATACAGTCTGCTAAGTTATATACATCACCGCTTACCCCCCTTGGCAAAATCTGAGGATTTATCTCGTTTTAGAAAACAAGTAGAAAACACGTCAATCATCAGAGACAAAATATATATGTTTACCGTTTTGATATTGATACCCCATTGCAAATCGGTCCAGCGCTCTCGCCAAGCTCGTAGCAAAAGAGCTTTCAAACTGCTAGTTTTACTTGTCACTTTCGTCTCCATTGGTAACGTTAAAACATTATACAATTTCTGCCACATTGCGGGAACGTTCGACAGTTTGCAGTAAATAAAACATCCTGTCAAAGTAAGATAAATAACTTTAACTGCAAGTAAAGAAAGTTTGTTTTTAATTAAATTTCTGAACACAAACGTTAAACAATTATCTCTAATAATTTATTAACTTGCAAAAATTTTCTAGCGCATTATATTATTATTATGTGTAACTTAATAGCTGATCTAACCTTTGCAGAATATCTCTTCGGCATTCGTGAAAAGATATATAGCGATTTTATCATAAATTAACTGACGAACTAATAAGAACCCGTACTGCGAATTTATTGCTCTCTTTTATTCACTTTTTTCATAATACATTGCCGTAAATATGCAATTAAATCCGTCGTTGCCCTAATCTTAAATCGAGAGAACCGGTAAGTTCGTATTCTCAATCCTTTCCGTTTCCCCTTTGGCTGCGTTCAGCCGAATGTTTATTTTGCCACTGTTGGAAGTTTTCTTCGCTGGGATTGGATTATTCTTCTAGATCTAAATAAATAGTCCAATCCCAGTGAAGAAAACTTCCAACAGTTGCAAAATAAACGTTCTGCTGAACGCAGCCAGATGCTTGAACGGCGCACGCGCGTGACCCGCGAATCCTAGCCGATGCGTTTATGAACGCGCGATAAACCGTGCGGCGTCCCCGGCAGCCAATGGTCTAGTTTCCACCGAAACCTTAAAAAGTCCCTCGGGAACAACGCCTCTCATTGGACGACGGCGGCGGCGCCAGCTGCGAGCCGGAAGCGAGGGAGACGCCGCTTCGGGAGTCCGGCCCGGGCCGGCCGTTTCCGCTTCCGTCCGCGAGGCAACCGTGAACCGTGTCGTTTCGCCGTTCCAATCGGGTTCGCGAGCTCGCGGAAGAAACGTGCGGCGAAGCAGCGGAGCAGGTCCCAGCGGGGACGAGTATTCGTGAAGGAAGAGGACGAGGAGGAAGGACTCGGGCCTTGCTTGCCGGAGTGCTCGAGCAGATTCATCTTCCCGTCTCATCGGCGATCTCTCACCTCGTCGTTCGTCCAAAGGAGCGGCACGATGACGGACAATCGTAAGTATCCGGGGAAGTTACGCGCGCGATCTACGAAACGAGGCGTCTCGCGACGACGACGCGCCCGAGAGACTCGCTCCACGCGCATCATGAACCCAAGCCGGAAGAGAGAAGTGACCAGCGTCGCGATCGACGTCGTCTTGTCGATCACGAGCGAAAATGGCGATTGGCGGAGGCGTCGAACCGGAGTAACGCCGGGATGAAATTTTCGTGGGCTGGAGAATCGCTGAATCTTTCCAGGCTCGAGGACGCGCGAGAAATATCATTTTCGTGCACGCGAGGATTGTTAATCCCTCGAACGCATGAATTTATACATTTATTTTACGAATTTGTTTCAATATATATATATATATATATTTTTTTTTTTCCCTCCAATAACTAATCCACTTGTTAACACATTAATGATCCCTTATTAAGTTATTTTACGCAACAGAATGGAAAGGGCTAAAACAGGTATATCAGAAGATTTTGATGAAGCAGCGCCGATTACTAAAACATCTTTGTTGGACTTTACAGAGTATTCCAATTACCAGCAACAGGGGTATAATCAGTACAGCCAGCCACCTCCTGCGGCTGGTCAGGATACATCGTATCCACCCCCTTCGACTGGCGGAAGTAGCTATAATCAATACAGTCAACCGCCGCCAAGCACTGGCACCAACTATGGCAGTTATAACAACTACAGTTCTAACAGCGGTCAAGATTACAATCAGCCGCAGAGCCAAGGCAGCTACGGCGGCCAAAATAGCTATGGCGGAAGTGGCAGCAGCGGGGATGGTGGTAATAACTATGGTGGGAGCTATGGAAGCGGCGGAGGAGGTGGCAGTGGGGGATATCGCAACTCCGGTTCTTACAGCGGAGGTAAATATTTTTCTCATACATTTTGTAATTAAAACCTCAGATTTGTTCCTGCATCTTATTCCTTTTCTTCCTCCTTCGTTGTTAAGCGTTATGCTTCTAATCAGCCAGTTATTTCAGAAACTTGCTTTCTGCTGTTTTGCGATTAATTATCTTAAATAGCGATGACTTCTCTTGTTTCTTCAATTTTACAGATTATACTTTATACTTATCATGTATATGTTTTAGGCCAAGGAGGTGGCGGTGGAGGCGGTAGATACGGCGACCGCGGCGGTTACGGAGATCGCTCCGGCGGTGGTTACAAGTAAGTTAATTTTCTAAACTTTTAATATGCATAATGAAGCGATAACCGGAGCGACGGATTCCGGTGTTAAATTAAAATCAACAGCCACCGCATTCAGTAAGTGTTCTTTGCCGAAACAAAATCAAAGGTATGCAATGAAGTTCTTAACGCCAGTAAATGGAAAACTCTTGTTGAATCATCATTACGAATCGGTTTTATGCCCGACCGGGCGTTAATATGTTTAAAGTATGCCTACAGGTTTAACAGACAGATATAACTGAGGTAAAAAAAGAGGTAAAAAAAACAGTATATGACAATTGACGTAAAAAGGCTGTAATGTCGACACTATTCGCTGCTTCTGGAATATCAGCAAACATACATGCACGTACATACATACATATACACTACATATACATATTGTGTGGCAGCTAAATGCAAAAGTCTTAAATCGATTAAGACCGTAAAGCGATTGATGTCGCCACTGGGGCCACTGTTGTATTTATTATCTTCATTAGGTATATATATATCATACGATTAGGCAACTAAGGTATTTAAAGTTTATCGTAAGAGATTACAGATATTGCCTTATCCAACCACTATTGTGTGCTATATTTGAAAAAAAAAAAACAAGTTTTCGAGAGAAAGGTGGAACTGTGATACATACTGTATTATTCCGCATGTCATTTGCCTGATACATGGTTTTACTGTGCGTATCGTCGCTTCTATAATAGCATTGGTATTATTTAAACAGGTATTTTCTGAAAGATTACACTATTTTTGTTTTCCATTACGAACGAAAACAAAAGGCAAAGTACGTCGATTATGCCGTACATTTACAAATTTCCATGTCCCAAACTGCAACATAATCAACGGCAAATGTTGCGGTGTATGCTTAACGATATGTCTTTCCGGCAAAGAGTTCTTTAGTCACAACGCGAGTAATCTCTTACTTTTTTTTTTTTTTTTTTTTGAAAAATGACGGAATATCTGTGTATGTATACATATACATGTCCAAATAGCATGCTTTTTATCGAGATTTGTCTTTCCCTCGAGACTCGTGTTACGTCGAAACGAGATCAAACACTCCGATTTAGCTCTCTCGATTTAATCGTTGTCGTCTCGTTTTTTCACATTGTATAAAGCTCTAATTTCTGCATGCTAAACTTGAGACTGACGGACGTGATTTAACGGCGGGACGAACGGTCTAATTGTAAATCATGATGTGGTATGACTGTACAGACATTTAGACAAATAGGTACATCAATCAAGAAGAAAGGTGGCGAGCGGCATACATACGATTCGCCATGCATCGATCGATCGATCACAGTCTGTCCATGAGTCAACTCATTGGTATATCTGCTTCTGTGTTTTAGCAGTGGCGGTGGCCGTGGTGGTTATAACAAAGGTAAATGCACCAGACTGTTTGTACTAGTCTGGTGCTAAATATTCTAGCTTTCACTCTACTATTTACGATTCTTAAATACTCGGTTACTCGGTGTTATATGAAAGGGCTGCTATGCAACATTGTTAGGGTGCAGTAAATAGCGTGCGATATATATATATATATATCTCTCAATGGCAATTCACCGTGGCGTGATATTCGCACGGCGCTCGTTGAGAGCGGGAAACGGAGGAGAATGATGCGAAACCGTTCGCGTTCTGCCTGTAGATGTATCGTTGAAAAAAAAAGAAAAGACCATGCACTTACGATCACCAATTGCTTTTTTTATCCTACGAACGATCTGACGCGCGGATGTCGTTTTCCTGTGTTATCGTGTCAAAAGCAAGACTCTTTTAACAAGATAGGACATCCCCGTGCGCCTTCCAAAATTAGATCTTTTATACGTTCCGTGAGATTATCGTTTACCCAATCAATTTCCGCACTGCGCGTGTCCTCGGTGACGTCGTACAGTGGGAAAGCTATTTTTGGGAAGTCCCTTAAAAGGTCGAAAGGTTTCCTAAAAGGTACAAAAAAAAGGTATATTGCGAATGGACATTACGTTCATTTTGCGAAATGTAGCGACAATAGTTGCACGACACGATGGCCGTCATTGATCTTCGGTATGGTTGATACATTTTCAAATGCATAAACGTACGAGCGCGAGAAGAGTAAATAAAAGGCAGCTGGTGAGCTACTTGCCGATCTGTGATTAAATGTCAAGGGTAAGAAATAAAATGTTGCAGCCCTTTTGTATGTTCAGCTGCAACCTTGTGTTCTATATGTACCGTTAGGTGGGAATATTAGACCGCTACTAATGCATTACGTTTATAAATATAACATGATACGAAGGAGATTACGATACTGCAAACGTAACGCCATTCGAAGTACGGAAAGCTTCAAATTGTGTCGAAAAATGGGTACCTGAGCAAGAAGTTGTTATCGAATATAATTGTGCGTTTCTTTTAAGACCTCGTGAAAAAAAACTGGAAAATATATGCATAATGAGTAGCAATAATTATGCTAAAAAAATGGGTGATAACATTATAAGGATATTATACGTAGATGTGTGTACACGTTTAGCTGTTAAATATATTTTATAAGCCTCCGTAATACGCTACAAGAGGGAAAAAAACGTCTCTTGCTCTTGCTGGTATAAGATTTTACTTTGTAAACTCTCAAGCTCTAGAATAGAATGTTACCCGAACGAAACTGGTCGTCCATTTTCCGCTTCTGCTCGTGTTTCAAAAACGGCAGGAAGTCGTGCAATCGAGTTCGTAGAGGCTATTAGACAAGTGTGGTAACTAACATATCTCGGAAATAAACGGCCGTTTATTACTAAGTACTCTATCGTTGTATCATCGGGAAGTATATACGATAATTTTGAATAGACGACTCCATAATTTTAATTGAGAGGTGACGAATCCAAGAAAGATATACGGACAGTGTTTCTAAGCTTCTGTGCTCATTGTCAGTCAGAACGAGTCACGAGAGTATAGAGAGATGCTTTCAACCGAAACACTTTCCTTATACCTTTAGATTAGAACAAAGTAAAGTAGTAGGGTCGGTAGATACGCGAATATTTTTTTTACTGTCTTAAATGTTTATGTGCGACGAATCGTGACTTTCGGTCCATTGCAGGAGGCTATGGTGACCGTAACAGCGGTGGTGGCGGTGACGGAATGGTTACGCAAGAGGATACTATTTTTGTATCCGGTATGGATTCATCGATCTCCGAAGAAGAGATTTGTCAGCATTTCGGAGCGATTGGCATTATTAAAGTACGTGTTCGTCCATACATACACATAGATCAGTATTTATATCATATGTCTATATTTTGGAGCTGTAATCTAATCTCCAATTCTACAATGTCATCTCGAATAAGAGATCAGGCGTGTTTGGGATTAAATACGAAGTACGAAAACGGCGATAAGATTAAATCACATTTAAATGTTCAATGAACACTTAATGTTTCCAGCACGACAAACGCACAGGCAAGCCGAAAGTTTGGATGTATAAGGACAAGAACACGGGAAAGTCGAAAGGCGAAGCGACAGTTACGTATGACGATCAAAACGCCGCGCGTTCGGCTATCAATTGGTTTGACGGCAAGGACTTCAAGGGCAGCACGATCAAAGTGCAAATGGCCCAGCACAAAAGCAACTGGCAGGGTAGTCGCATGGGCGGCGGTCGCGGCGGCGGCGGCGGCGGCGGCGGCGGTGGCGGTGGCCGAGGCCGAGGTGGTAGTTTCGGCGGTCGTGGCGGAGGCGGCGATCGTGATGATCATCATCGCGGGGGTAGTGGCGACGATCGTCGTGACGGTGGTGGCCGTGGAGGCGACTGGAGGTGAATGCGAAATTATATCTCACAGAAAAAAAACGAACCTTTGGCCGGTATTCATAGTCGATTATATTTAAGATCGTCTTAAGTACAATCTTAAGATGTCATAAATCAATCACAGAATCTCTTAAGACGTTACTTAAAACGGTTTTAAAATAAGAACGGACTATGAATACCGGCCTTTATATCTGATTATTGACATATTGGTATCGAAATGTATGATAGAGGATGGTAGAGGAAAAGATCGAGTGATAAAATAACTAAAAAGAATCTTAAAATAGGTGTCCCAACCCCGATTGCGGTAACACGAATTTCGCGTGGCGGGATCAATGTAATCTCTGTAAGAGCGCGAAACCGGAAGGCCTCGGTTATGGTGGCGGCGGTGGCGGCGGCGGGGGCGGCAGAGGAGGTGGTGGCCGAGGTGGCGACCGCGGAAGCCGAGGGGGTTACAGGAGCGATCGAGGCGGACGTGGAGGTGACAGAGGTGGCCGAGGTGGCGGCGGCTTCCGCGGTGGAGACCGAAGCGGTCGCGGAGGACGAGGTGGTCCTATGAGGGGAGGCGGCGGGTAGGTTCTACTGTTCATATATCTTGCATGATCCTTAACTTTTTGCGAACTACCGTTAACTTTTCTTCGATATGTTGGCGGCACAAAGAGTTAAAGTCGAACGACTGTATTTTTACGCAGAGATATATACCTGAATATCGATTAACGACGCGTCAATTTCCGCACTTTGTTTCAGCCGGGGTGACAGGGACAGGGACCGCCAGCGGCCATACTAATATCATACTCTTAAGAAATATCGATGGCCAATCTGCCATCATTATGTACACACTTTCAACGCTTGTACATTTCGCAGAGTGGAAGTCACTCTTTACCCTATACATGTGACATGTATTTCTTACTATCTTTTCTTTCGCATGATCTTTTTATATTCATCGGAACTACACATCACATATGTACGTTACGCGTTAAAACAAATATCCAATAGACAACAATAGTTAAGACTTTAAATGTGTGAACATGCGATCGAATCGATCGACTTATTCAATACCCGCCATCCCATTTAAGGTTTACACGAAATAAAGAGAGAAATTTGGGAAAATTCATTTATTGAAAGTTGAAAATATAATACACAGCTAATTTATATTATATATATATATATATGTATACAAATTTGATGGAGAATTATAACTCAGAGACATGACGAAAATAAATTACGGCATGTCTTCGTCTATAATCGGACGCAGAGAAGCCGACTTCATTTATAGTAAACGAACTGTATTTAACATTTTCCTTTTTTTTCGATATAGTAAATATATTTATATAGTTTCGTAATCGCGTTCGCTAAAGAGATGTTATGCATATATACGTGTATGACGTGGTGTATATCGGTATTTATATAATTTTTCCGGTATGTATATGTACACAGATATACCTAGGTATGGATAGATTACATGAAGACCTCTAGTTTATGGATTTACTTGAATGCACCGCAACCCATCTTGTTTTCGCTCAATCTCTACGCTTGCGCGAATCCTTGGACAATTCCTAAAATCAGAAAAAACCAACATAAGCAAATATTTTCAAACTTACTTAATATGCATATCTAGTAGTAAAGCAGCTCAATCTTTTTAAAGGATTGTTTCTCTTATTCGCAGCGAAGTATGCATTCAAATATTTCTTTAAAAATGCGATCTAAGATATGATTCTAATATGCAAAAAGCAAATTAAAGATCGCTGTTTTTTTTAGGATTAAGTGCTTTTTTCCTGTATATCGTCAGAGAGATATCTCTATCTTATTATTTTATATTTTGACTTACACTTCAATGCTATAACGCCCGATCGATCTTTTAATCTACTTAGTGTCGACGCATACCGAGTCCGTAAACACTGATAACACAGCCGTTATCGATTACTTTTTCTAATTTGTACTATTTGTTTTTACCTGAGAGTTATTTTAAACTGATGAAAGTATGTTATATAAATAATCAATTGAACTGAAATTAAAAGGATATTCTATTTGCTCAAATTCCTTTTGAGCATCAGCGAAAAATGGCATGGCAGTTCTAAGAGGAAGTGCATCTCTGCAAGGAAGTGGTTATAAATCTACGAAGTTAATTTAACTGGACGATTTACCTTTTGTGTAAGTATCACAAGGAGGTGTCGGAAAACGCCTATAAAGTCGATGAACAAATCCAAGGAATGCATGATAAAGTCCCTGCTGCCAATGTGGAATTTCTCGATGATCAGCTGCGTGTCATAAATAACGAAGCCGCAAATTACGAATAATCCCACATACAAGTGCGCTTGGTAGATGAAAGTCGAGCGCAAAAACAGATTGACGAAAGAGAACAGGATCATGACGTTCAGCATACTCATCAAAGTGCCGCCAAGATACAACCAACGACCACGTGCAGCCAAAAGCGCAGAAATACTGAAGGAAACGAAGACGACCGTTGTACCTGTAAACATTTCATTGCACCATCATTGTCTGTCCCATAATCATTATATATATCATTATCATTGTATCAACATGGAAGTATATATTTATTTATTCTATCTGAAACAAATTTACTTCTTCCAAAGATTTCTTATACATTTAGAAATCATTGATCAATATTCTCAATTCATAGCTTAATACGGGTTATTTGTTTAACGAATTATCTTACCACCTTTTTAAAATGTTTCACACAGTAAATATTGAAATTGTTAGCTTAACGATTCGTTCTTCATTCAGCAATCTTGTGTAAAAACAAACTTGGAGAAAATCAATTTCAATTTTGAATTTTAGACCAACTTTGGTTAACTTTGTAAATCGATTCAATTAATCTTAAACAATGTCTTATCTTAAGTCAATAGCGTAAAATGGATAAACCAATGCAATTGACTCACCGATTAATGCTGTCATCACAATACTCGGGTCTATGCTGACCACCAACTCGAGCAACGGCCCCAAACCAAGACCGGACAGGAATGCGAATCCCAGGAGGTAACCGAGACGCAGTTTCTGATTCTTGCCGTTGTCGGGTGTTGTCATCAGCGCGATGAGGAGGCCCAGGGTACCGATGGTTGTCAGCAGATTGGCCTGCAGGAGTTGCGTGTACATGTGCACGTAAGCCCCGGCGGCTGCCGACACGGTGGACAGGGACAGGCAGCCGTAGACATTCTTCAAGTGTTGTCTAACCGGTGCATTTCTGTAAATAATATTGTTATTGTTAGTTATCAACTCGTTTTCTAAAGCTGGCGCTAGACTGTGCGCCTTTTCGCGAATTATTCGTGAATAGAATCATGTCATCCTTGTTGTTTATCAAATGATAAACAAGGATGAACGATGCTCGAATCATGAATATTCGCGAAAACGCGCATAGTCTGGCGCCAGCTTAAGATTCTTTTCGTCTTATGATACCGATGATTATGTCATCGTGTTGAAATTCTTTCTGTGCATTTTATGCTTATAAGAACTACCTCGTCATCGTTGTAGGAATTACATCTTTCACAAAATGCATTACCAATGCATCCTACACATGTGAACACTTGCGAGTCATAAAGATCTAGTTTCATATAAGATAGAGACTTGTATTTCAAAACTGTCATCGAAACTCCGAGATAAATCTTTCGCCTATCTATCTTTATAAATAGCGTGATGCATTTTTCTTTCCTGATCGTCTCTATGTTTCTCCGTGTGCAGCCCCGGGCTTGAACACGTTTTGTTACACGCAGTTAAGTCAAATAAGTAAAGCAGCTCGTGTTTTTTAAGACTTATCTTTTTTATCTTTTTTTATCTTGCCTGGAAAATTGATTCAAGGCCTCTCGGATATTTATATCATCGTGGTTGCGATGTATCCAACTATAAAAAATGCTGCAGTCGCAACTTCACCTCATTAATGATGCCAGTCGTTAATGGTATTTTAAAACTAAGAGCTTCGATCAAACTTTAATTAGCTTAATCAATCAATTAATTTAACCGACAAAATTGCTTGAAAAACAAAATTTTTAACCACATAATTCGTTATTTCTGATTTAATATTTTTGATATGTTAAATCAACAAAAAATCAATTATCCATATTAATGAACAGGTGCAGGTATTGCTCGATAAGTTAATCACCGATTAAGATCGGAGTTTAGTCAAAGTCATTCTTAAAAAATGATGAGAATATCGCATTTACATAATCGATATCACCACAAATCTGTGTGAAGGACTGACTCGATTGTGCAATGTGTAGAAACCGGAAATGCTTTTCACTGTGTCATTCCCCTTTCTCTCTTCCTCTTTTCCGGTCTCTGTACATTTTTCCAAGACGCATATAATTTTTCCCCTCGTCCGTGGAAAATTCTTTTCTCGAAATTTTTGCTTATTCCGCTCCCCACCCCTTTCCGATTTAAGCCGATTTGGTACTCCGACTAATGTCCATTTCTACCATTATTTTTATTTCTTAGAACTAGAAAATGAGTGAGTTAAATCGAGATTAAAGTTAATCCACGTTGGTAGAAATGGACGTAACTCAATCCGGACGAGTTCAACCGGCAGAACCGTCCAAGACAAAATCTCTAATTATACAATTCATTCTCCCGAATCTGATCTTTTGTTTTCTCCGTACGTTAAACAACGAGAAATCGATAACTCTATCCATGTTAACGAAGCAGCACGGGTATCGCGCGATAAGGTAATCGCCGATTAAAGTTAATCGGAGTTTCGTCAAAGTTGCCCTTGCTCCAAGTATAAGAAGCACGACGCAAAACGCGGCTAAAAACAACACGTATGGATCTGGAAAAAAAAAGTTCAATACAGGGTGTCCCAACTTTACCGCTTAAACATTAATAACACTTGGGGGAGGGAGAGGAGAGGAGAGGGAGAGGAGGGGAGGGGATTGAGATCGGTTTCGTTTCCATCAAGAACGTCATCATCGACATCATCGTCGAGGAAAGTCGCGAAATCTCTCTCTCTCTCGACGTCACACTTTTTCGGCGTCTCTCGATTATACGCTTTCACTATACATAGACAGACACGCAACTACGTCGCGTTATCTACGAACGAACAAACGATGTCGGTCGACGCCGTTCCCGACCACCTACCGAGGTTGAAGGTCACGTATCGCGCACGAATGCATAACGACGTATTACGTGGATTACGACAATCCTTCCTTTTTTTTTGCGAGGACGCGAAGGTAAAAACAGGATGGGTCGCCCCGAGACGCAGAATTGCGTCACGGGACCGAGTCTCTTGCAAGCTCAAGAGAGAGAGAGAGAGAGAGAAAGAGAGAATCGCGTAAACATATCTTCGCTCTCCTCTCTTTCTCTCCCGATTATGTGGCTCGACGCAAGCATCCTTTCGTCGCGAATGCGATACTTACAGCGTGCTGCTGAAGGAGTTGAGGAGGACGTTCAGGTTCAGGGCCGATGCCATAATTTTGCCGTCGCTTGACTCTCGCTGGTCTGAACGGGTGGCTCTCTCGCTCTTCTCTCGACTTTGGCTTGCCTCACTGACGATCGACTGACGCGTCGCACGGGACGTTCCGCTCGCTCGTAGCCGCGATGACTGGCGGTATTTCCCGGCTAATTCTATGCGCGTGGGGCGAGGATTATCGGCGAGGTGAGCCGAGCCGACGAATTGCACGCACGTACGTAGCCGTATCCTCGCGCGGGGACACGTCAGTGATATATTCCTACGCGTATATGGAAGCCAGCCGACGGGGCAGACGAGGATAGGAGAGAACGGGCGTGTCCGATTGGCTATGCGCGTCGTGGCCTTCCCCCTCCACGCGACGACGATCGCGCGGCGCGCCGCCAGATGGCGGCCGGCTCGACCGCGCCAGCGCTATACACGGTGTACCGAAAGCGCCGAGCGCTCCTCCTCGCGATCTCGTAGATCATTTGAAATCTAATCCAGATTCTTTATTCTCGATTTAGATATGCGTGTTTATAAAACACCTGTATAATAATAAATTATGAATTTAATACTATATCATAAACCAATTGCTCAGACGTTTATGACAGCGATCGAAAATCTAGATCAATAATCGGTAGTAATATCGATACTCTTCATTTATCTTCGGGTTCCTGGAGCCCTTTAGATGGTCACAAAAATTTGCTCAAGGTTGATGATCCTTTAATAGTATCTCGTCGGTGCATGCGATTTCGACGCGAAATGTGTTGAAAAATATTACAAACTGAAGATAGCTATCTTTTTATAATTTAAAAAAAAAAACTTTTTTCATAGTGTGCAATTTTTCAACTATGCGCTTACTCAGCAAGAATTCGATTCGATGTTTTTGAAAGTATCTGTCAAATTGTCGATAAGCTTTAAAAAAAAGATATATTTTACTATTATAACATCGCACACACCTCTACCTCTTTTCAAAATAATAAATATTATATATAATCATAAATCAGAAAGCATCGCGTGACTGTTCAGAAATATGATTAATGTTATATTAATATATTAAATATATATACGTAAACATATATATACTATATATATATAAACTAAATAAAAAAAGAAACAATCCTGCAATATACGGAGGTAATGTTAATTATAACAAATATTTTCAATTTTATATGTTTCCTCCGGCTTTATAATCGTTACGTGTTTGCAACTTATTATAAAATACTATGTTCTCTCTCTCTTCTTTCGGTTATCCCCTCATATCGTACATCCTATCAAAATGTACAATCTTCATGTCCGTTCAACGTATATATTCAAAAATTACAATATAACCGTAAACCACCTCAAGTATGTGGTTTGCGCTACCAATTATTTCTAGCTGATAAAAAAGATCAATCGTAACTAGAATACGGAGCTTCTTTGATACGTCGCGGTACTGTTCCTTCTATACACTCCGCTACGTAAAGCTATTGACACAGTTATCCAGCAGAATTTATTATAATCGTGAAATGACTAATATGAATGCTTTGAACGCTATATAACTCCCATCACAATAATATCAAATCGCATTAATTAAGCAACAACTTTAAGATGGAGGGCACTGTATTCTTCCAACGTCGCCGCCTTCCGATTGATTATCACTGTCTTCGGACGAACTATCCATCGAGGAATCATCGAAGTGATAATCATCGTCATCTTCTTCCTCTCGATTTGGGTCTTCGACGTAACGCGTATAAAGATTCTAGAAGGGACACAACGATGGAAAGTTAATTTATGATATTGAGAAAAGTCCATGATATGTATTACTTACACGTACTCTCTCTCTATGACGGATATGTCTCAGTAAAATCCAAAGTAATTGGCCGTCGAATGAGTCAGGCACGTTTTCTTGCTTCCTATTCCTCGCATTGGACTTGACACACTTATGAAAAAAAGGAACACAAATCAAAAAAGGAACATGAATCGTATATTTATGTAATGTCTATTGCGTTCAACTATACTGTTTATTTTAGAGAAGAACGTGATATCAAAAATTATTATTAAATATGATAAAAAATAAAAAACACGCAAAAGAAGATATATAAAAAATGTGGTAAACGAAACGGAAAAAAAGTATATACATATAAACGAGCATATATATATATATATATATATATATATATATATATATATATTTCTCATTTTCGCTCACTCGCGAAAGATATAAGAAAGATTATTTCTGTCTATACGTACATTTGCGAACGATTTCATCACTGGAGGTTCTCCGCACGAAGGCACCCATATCTTAACATCATAATCCAATCCACTTGTTGCAAGAATGGGAATATGCGGGTGTCCTTCTAAGCAATTTACCTATTAAATAAAAAAAGCGTTATTTTTTCTCCTACATTGCGAAAAAAAATTTATCAGATTTACAAAATGAGAAACTCACAACTCCTTGGTTATCCCCTGCCATCCACTGTACAACAGCTTCCGTATTTTTGTCCCAAATGAATATATTACCGCAGTCGGATCCAGATATAACATATTCGCTTTTAGGTCCGAAGAAATTGACTCCCTTTACTGCAATCAAGCAACAAATGACAATGTAATCTCAGATATTAATAAATTGCAATTACTTAGGCCCGGTTTTTCATTATCTGGTTAACTTGTGGTTTAGGATTTTGACCAATCGCATTTAAACAAGTGGCTGAATTGTCAAATGCGATTGGTCAAAATCTTATTGAGGCATCACTTCCTAACTATACTGGCGAATTTCAAAAGAGATATATAGAAAAATTTTTAAAAAGAAATCTCAGCATGAAAGTTCATTAAAAAATTTATTACTGAATTCTTATTAAATGTTAGTTTTCTCTGTTAAAACTTTGTTGAAAACTTTGTTGAAATAAAAAAAAGAGGTCTAAGAATTAAAAAGATCTAAAGTCGAGGATATAGAATACGATCGCATTTTATGTATAACATACCAGTTGCACTATTCCTATGGCCCTGATACCTATGAGCGTAATCTATATGTGACAATGACGTTAATCTATCAAATAGATATATGTCCTCGTCATTATACGATGCAAGAATTTCTGTTCCATTGTGATTATATACAGCACACGTTACATGCGCGTGCTTATTCCCTGTCTGAGACATTTAAATTACACATGTAAAAGAAACAAACTGCAAAATTTGTTCTATTACTTTAAGTATCGATAGACTTTTTTCAGCAATAGAATGTGATACAACATACCAGATGATCAGGGCACAATTTATAAAGCGGCGTCGAAACTTTTCGCCGATCGTACACTCTCACGTAATGGGAACGGCCGCCAACGCAAAATTCATTACTATTAAAAGGATTAGAATGTATACTGAATAGTTGTACTTCTGACGAACCTTCCTTTACTACAAGTAATCTGTGAATATAAATAAATCTATCTATATAAATTTCGGGTACGCCGAACTAGTTGTGCGGCGTAAGTATAGCACCCGTGTCATGCTTCGTCGCGCACGTCGCGCATACACTTGGCGCGAGACACTGCCGTGTCTCTTGATATTATATGAAAAATTAACATTATATATAGATATGTTATGAGCTATAGACACAAACAATAGAAAGTATGAATATATATTTAAGCTTTTTAATTGCGATGACTCACTTGTTCGGTTTACTCTCTCGAATATCTATGGAAAACACCCTTGCGTCCTCTCCAGCAGAAAAAACCACATGAGGTGTTTCAGGATGCACAGCCAATTTGTGCGATGGTCCACGATGCGCCGCCAATTTCGTCGAAATATCGCGTTTAAGATCCAATAAACGCACCTGACCATCTCTAGCACAAGTGACCATAAGATATTCCACGTCTAATGGTAACCATTTGGCCTAAACGCATTATGATTTAGAAAAATTGATTAGAAAAAATAGACACAATAACATCAAAATACCTACTATAGAACATGCTAATCGTAATGCTTTAATTATAAATATATACTTGAAACATATTGCTTGTATGACCACTCATGAACCAGTGGCGTTTTTTTCCTACAGCCCAATCCCAAATAACAACTGCTAAATCATCAGAGGCACTCGCTAATAAATTTCCTTTTTGATTGAAGTTTAAGGCATTTACGCAACCCTATAAATAATAATCGAACATCAATAAATAATGATGCAAGAATAGCCTAGTAATGATCCCAACACGATATATAAATATCTCGTGTAGCTCAATATATAGCGCGCGTTTACAAGGTGAATAATTTACCTGATGCTCATTAAGATTATACATAAGCTCGAGCCGCTCTACTGCATGTAAAGAACCGTAGAATCTTCTTTGGAATAACGGATTGCTACCTATTTGGCGATTTATTACTTCCGGTACAATGCGCCAATTAGGAGGTGGTTTCTCTATTTTTAAGCAATGAGGGATTTCTTCGTCCTCATCCTCATCTTCCTCTTCTTCGTCCCATTCATCCTCGTTACCAGCTCTCCATTCGTTCGAGTCACCTGTCCAAAACTTAGAATGCTACATCTTACCAAACAAGTAATGCAAACGTACACAAAAGTATAGAATACCTCTCTCGTCTTTGTACCGATCAGATTCTTCATTAGACGTTTCTGATCCTCTGCGAGCTCCTGAACTTCTATTTGATGATTCGTTCTGAGCTGACTCATTTCTAGTACTGGCAGATGCAACATTTCCTGAAATTATAATAACTATTATTTTTATGTATATAATTTATATATTAATGTCATATATAATTGTTTAATAACACTATATTACAAGATTTTGCACTTTTGTCATGAAGGGTCGTTCTTTAACAAATCGAGTGCGCATGAAGCTCCACTTCAAGTTTCTGACTTTTTAAAATAAAGATAAAGGTTCAAGCTTCAATTTCGGACCTTTTCAAAATTGCTGACACGTCTGGTTCATATGTTACAAATTTATGAAAATACCCATAAACGCATTTCAGGGGATTTAAATTTCTATTTTCTCGGATGTCATGGACAGTTTTTAAGTCACATTCGTATTCAATGCACTTGATTTACTAAAGAACAACTCTTAATGATAAAAGTGCAATTGGTTGAAATTTGTAACGTAGTGTAATCATTGATATATTTATTGCTATGTCTTATCTATTATTCTACAAGACTTCTTAAGTATACTTACAAATTTCACAATTATAAATAAGAGATATACTATTATCAAAATTGTGCATAATAAAACAAACAATTACCTTCATCTGCGTCAGGAATGGGAGCTTCTCTTGTTACTTCATTAGACAAGGTATTCCCGGAACTGTCTTCATTATCATTTGTTATATTTCGTCTCTTACGATAATTTCGCTGTTTCGCTTTTGATTTGTTTCTTTGAAATGTCACTGTATCATCACTTACGTTTCCAGCACTGGTGCTGCGTGCACTTTTATTTAACTTCTGTCGCTTACTCGAATCTTCATCTGAGCTATCGTCCGATTTTTCTATCGACGTACCGCTACCGGCATGTAATTGACCTTTCGAGATACTTCTTTTAACTTTATTCTGATCTGTGTTCAATGCGTTCGTTTCGTTAGTATAAGAAGAAGACGGACTATTGTCTTGCGAAGTAGTCGCTTCCGATAAATCGACCGAATTAACATTGGTGGCACACAAGATTTCTTTTAACATGTCTTTAGTTTTGTCACACTTATCAGTCGTTATCTTAATCTCATCCTCCACAGAAAGTTCCATAGGCTCGTTCGCTTCATTTTGCATAGTTCCGCAGGCGAGATTATCAACTTCAACTATATGACTAGCGTCTTTTAAAGCGACACTGCTCTCAGATGTAACACTATCTACATTCCTCGAGATGCTTGGATCTTTTAAAGAACTTGACTGCGCTTTCCTAGACTCCTCACTGTCAGCATCCTTGATGTCAGGAAGTTTCACCTCAGAATCATTACTGATATGCGTTTTATTTTCGGAGTCCATTTTATTTTCAAGACCTTAGATATATTCCTTTTGTTTATCCAGACTGCCAGCAATCATTCCTTCAAAGAGGTAGTTGCATCGACAACATATCCAAGGTTTATCTGAAAAGTGATATATCTACTAATTGACATTAATACAATAAGTAGTAAACTCTTGTTGCACATTATAGAAGATTGTTTATACATGAATTCAAATATTAATAAAGCATGTATACGTTTGAGTAAATTGTAAAGAGGATTGTAAATTGGAAAGAGATTGTTGTCTATAATTTCTATCGAAAACTCTTTTTCTTAACTAAATGAACAACTTGATATCATCCAAGACATCAGAACTCAGAAGATATGCAAAAACTATAATGCATATTTGATAATAACTGTTATATTATATATAACATTAAATCAATTTCAAACTATCCATACTTCATATATCATTTTAGGGTAAATTTTAAGATATAACATCCTTTAAAAGTTATATTGATAGACATATTGCAGAAATTGATTAGAATTATAATAATAGAAGATATCCTATTACAACATTCCTATCTTAACTATACAAAAATCTTAGGGGGGGGGGGGTATTAAGTACAAAACTTCTACAAATTCAACAAATATACATTGACATCTCTCCTTAAGAAACTTTGCCACTTTGACATTTCAGAAAGATAAGACATTTTTATTATAACTTTACAAAGTCAAACTTTAATAAAGTAGATTATTTATCCTCCGAGATATTTTCTTGAGAAACTTTACGTCGTTGCTTTGACGTTTGAGAAAAACAAGACATTTTTATTATAACTTTACAAAATCAAAATTGATTTTCAGGTAAATTATTTATCCTTCAAGATCGTTTCTTGAGAAGCTTTATGTTGCCATTTCGATATTTCAGAAAGACAAGACATTCCTATTATCATAACTTTACGAAGACTGAAATTAAGGTAGATCATTTATCCTTCGAGATCTTTCTTTAAGAAACTTTGTCACAGTTTTGACATTTCAGGAAGATAAAACATTTTTATTATATATCATAACTTTATGAAGACAAAACTGAATTTAAGATGAATTGTTTATCCTTCCAGGTCATAATAACACGTCGCAACGAAGACATAAGGAAAATGCATCCTGATGTAACTCTGCAGTGTAAAACACCGCGGAAAACCGCAAAATGTTGCGTCGAAGAGCAGGCACGGCTGGCGCAACGTCGTCGCTGATTTAGCAGTACGGATCGTCCTCCGTAATACAACCCTGTCATTATTATAAGCGGGGAAGGAGAGGCGTTAAAAACGGTCGCGTGTACCGCGTTGCAGATGTTAATTGCGCGAACTCACAACAGCGGATCGCGAATATCGACGCAGTCGCACGCGCGTTACATAAATTCGCCGCTCGCATTCCGACCCCCTTTTTTTCTGCCCCTTCTTTTTAGCAAAATTATCTGCTAAAATGGCCAGCGACATACGTACGTAACGCAACACGTATATTGGCCTGGCTATATACAGAGGTTCCGCCGGGGATGGCGAGTCTCCTCGACGACGCGAACGACGATCCGAGAACTGGACGTCGATCCAAACGAAACATGGACGATCTGCCCCGTCGACGAGGGAGAGCAAGGAAGAATACTCACCTGGAGACTTTCACTGACGGAACGCGATATGGCCGTGTTCCGTTCCCACAGCGCTACTACAGGCACGATCACAATACGATGCACGATAAGGTAAACGCACAACTCCCCGTCCCCGTCCGTGGTGGCTTCGATTACCATCGACGTAGCGAACACAGTGGCGCGACTTTCCTGATTTTCAAGTCGTGTCGAAATGGACGCGAGAACGAGACACGCGACGGGAATATAATAACCAATCAGCTGCGTGCCAATTGCGTTGTGGGTCCACTGCCAGCGAAAACGAGGCCGTCGATTGGTCGCCGCGAAAAAAATTCCCTAGCATGCGAAATAAATGGACAAAATAGACGACTTCGACTAAATCTCGATCAACTTAATCGGTAATTAATCTCCCTCTATAGTGCCACGTAAAATTAGTACTTGGAAATTACATATATATATTCGTAGGACTTAGGCGATGTCAGTTAGTTTTAAAGTTTAAAAATATTTTTTAGTATTTGAATGACTATCAAATCTTTTCAATTCAACTTTTCAAATTCAAAATATTTCAAAACTTCATACAAAATAAAAAAAACTAGATGACCTTTTTAATCGCACTTCAAAAGTCCTCATACGAAATACAAAGATCAGGGATGAATTATATAATTAAACATTTTGTCTAACTATATAATTTGTTTGTGATATAATCGCAGTTTTTGTTGAAGTCACTCCAGATCTATTCTTTGTAGCTATGTTACATTATTTTCTGCACTTAAAATGAAACAGATATGTAATTAGATGTTGAAGAAAAAAGAGAAAAGATTGAAAAGTTCAGTTATAAAGAACAAATCCAATATAACGCCAGGTTTTACTAGATCTTTTAAATTTCCCACAAAAAAAATGCATCTTAACCCAAGCCCAAAACCATCCCTTCACGAGAAATGTAAAATTTCATGACGTAGACCTTATTTAGAAATTTTAGGCTTTTTCTTTATTTATACGTGGATTTCGAGTACAAGCGTGATGCGTACTCGTTTAGAATGGACATGGAACGCGAACGGATATTACTTTTCGGATTTATTTTGTAAAGGACAGTAGATCTATACAGGATGTGAATTACGCGATACTGCTGGCGTTGGATGCAATCCTTGGCCATAAATCCGCACACTCCTTCGCGACAGGTCCCGTTATAGCCGATCCTTTCATTTCACCTTTATTGTTGACAATCACACCGGCATTGTCCTCGAAGTATATGAATGTCCCGTCCTTCCTACGAAATGGTTTCCGTTGTCGTATGACCACCGCGGGCATCACTGTAATAATACACGTGCGTTTATTCAAAGTTCTTGGGAAAAAACAACATTGGAACCTATTCTACAGCCTTTAATGACAGTGTCACTATTGTTACGTTGTAATTGCACAGCTTTTTTACCATCTATTATATCTAGTACAATGATAACATAATGATAACGACACTGTCGTTAAAAGTTACAAAATAGACCCCAATGTTTGAGGAAAAAAAATAGAGACAGCATGGGAGTAATTTACCCTTTTTTCTAAGTTCAGGCTTTCCCTTCTTTACGGTGGCAACGATCATATCACCGGATCCCGCCGCTGGCAGACGGTTCAACCGGCCCTTGATACCTTGCACTGCGATGACATACAGATTTTTGGCACCTAAAAGAACAATAACACTGTTACAAAGGAACAACCATATCGGTAGAATAAGAAGTAATAAATGAATATAACTGCTCGAGTTGAAAATTATATCTGCTGATAAATTTATAGCTGTATATAAATCAGTCTTATAACAGATACTACAAATAATCTCAACAGCTTAATTATACAACATAATATGGCTGCAGTCCGATTCATACTCACAGCGCAATCAGCGCGTTCAAATCTATTGTAACGCAACGTGAACTATAGATTCATAGCGCTGTGAGCACAAATCGGACTGCAGCCTATGTATGCAATTAACATCTAAATTAACACATGGGTCGAATATTTTGCTTCTATTTTAAAGTATAAAAAAATGTTCAAGAAAAAATTATCATATAAATAGTACTGGATTTAAGATACAGTTTTGCAATTACAATACTTTTCACTGATTCCTACGAAACAATAATATTAATTATGTTGTACTTCATTTATTAGGAACTTTTTTTTATCAACCCTTGCTCTTTTGATAGACCCGGTTTGGCATGCACGCAACAAAGTACAGTCATGAAATTATAATCTATAGACTAGGAAATCAGGATTAGTCGTAAAAATTACTCGACAATCACAAACGACGGTCAACCATGTGCCTCTCTCGCTCACGAATCGCGCGGTTGCCCTTCGAGGTTAAGTATCACGCGGATGATTTTTTTTTTCAGACTTACCAGTATTATCGGCACAATTGATGACCGCACCGACCGGCAGACCCAAGGATATCCTGAATTTGGCCCCAGCCGACCCACCACGACCTTAGGAAGCAACAAATAACGCATTGAGACAGCGGCATTGGAACCGTTCATTTTTTCGCGTGTCCATCGCTAACGAAGTAACGTTCTCGTCTCAGCGCGCGTACGGAACGTTTTTCTGTTCTCCCGTCCTTTCGCTCGGGGCCGATGCGTCGTCCCGGCACAGATTTTCCCGGATTTCGTGGCCGATAACGCACTTACCTCTCTTCGACATCTTGGTTTGTTTGAAAGGAGAACTCGAGCCTACGCGTAGCACACGCGGCGGAATGAGAAATAGGGATATATCTCTAGCCCCAGAATTGCCCCGACGGAACAAATTCCCTAAGCAGAAACAAGAACTGCTCTAGGTCCCTATATCCGTTCTGTTGGCACCCCTGGCGAACACGCGTTGACGCAAAATTCAAAAGCGTACGTGAGTGTCGGCGAGAGCAGGCGAGAGTGGCACAATTTTTCTATCTACATCTTGCGTAAAATAAAAATAACATGAAATTAAGGAATTAAAATAGATCACGAGAGAATAGGGATAAAGACAAATCGAGAGTCGCGGAACTATAACCTGCGCAATCCTGCGTTTGTCGTGAATCCGAACCGAACAACAGCGAGAGCGGCTGGACTCCAAATGGTTTTGAGATTTTAATTGACGATGGCCAAGGTACTAAATCTACTTAAGACGATACGAAATAACTGGAAGAAATCCGTGGTGGGAGCCGCGGCTTTCTCGTACGGAGTCTCGTACGGTAAACAAGCGTACGAGTGAGTAACCATGGGGGACATAACCTCAAACTCTTCCTTTTAAATTTATGTATACACATATTTCTATGTGCAATATTTTGTATGTGCGCTCGCTCGCGACTATGAATATGGATATTTTACAATAGATTATAAGTTTGTTTTTTATTCCTGAACTGGCTGCACTAGTTCAGAGTTTATCTTTTTTACTCTACATTGAAAGGAAAAAGATAAACTCTGAACTAGTGCAGCCAGTTCAGGAACAGAAAACAAACCTAATATATTTTTACATAGAGATGTTTTGATTGTAACTACAATTTTTTATGTTACTGAATTTTATATTATATTTAGTACGGAACAATTAATGCGCCAGTGTTGCGAAGACGTAGCCAAGTACGGAGACGCCTCTTGCCCTACAAACATCAAGCCTCGTCATGTGACTGTTGTTTTAAATCCGGCCGCCAAGAAAAGGTTGTCATGATAACTTCAATGCTGGCACGAGAGAAAAGTTGATCGCTCTTTGCTGATTATCTCGGTTTCTCTTTCCAGAAAGGCTAAGAAATTATTCCAGAAATACTGCGAGCCTCTATTGCACTTGGCCGGCATTTCGGTTACTGTTATTGATACACAGTCAGGAAGCCACGCACGTAACATAATAACAAATCTAGAAACACCTACCGATGCTATTATCGTGGCAGGAGGAGATGGTACCTTATCAGATGTTATAACTGGTTTGATGAGGAAGTACGAGCACAATCTTCATTCGGTCAGACAATGTCCTATTGGCATTTTGCCATTGGGAAGCACAAATACAATCGCGAGTATGTTTTATCAAAAGTATGAAGATTTAATTGACATACACCACATGATCGACGCGACAATGGCTATTATTAAGAATAATCTCAAATCCATAGATGCCATTGAGATCAAATTATTGAACGTATGTACTTTTATCGCATCTCGTTCGTTTGGCAAAACAGGTAAAAAATTTGCATTGAAATAGCAATTTTAATTTAAGAACGATCCAGAAAATCCCATAAAGCCGGTTTATGCTGTTGGAGGCTTAGAATGGGGAGCTTGGAGCGATACGCACGCACGCATTGACAAATATTGGTATTGGGGTTCCTTACGCAAGTAAATCTCTCAATTTCTTCAAACACAAACTTTTCTTGTTCCTGTGCTATGTCTTATATTCTCTACGCTTGAATATAAACAGATATGCGGCTTATGTGTTCAATGGTTACAAATCAAACTTGAACTGGAAGTGCAATGCAGTAATGAAATATACAAATCCTTGCAAAGGATGTTCATGTTGTTATTCCAAAGATTTGTCTTACAATCAATCTACAAATTCGAATAGAAGATGGTGGCATGCATTTCTGCCAAGAAAGCAAACATTTATTTCTGGTAAAGAAATTCTTGTAAAATTTGGAATTAATTATTTATATAGGATATTACTATCAAATAAAATCAAAATAATAAAATGAGAAAAAAGAAATATGAATAAAATATTCGAAGAAATTTGAAGAATAAGCTTTACAGCATTTTGTATACATATAATTTTAATAGATGTCTACTATGTGATTTTATATAATATAAAATGTATTTCAGACAATCATGTTGATTATAGTAAAGTAGTAAATGAAGATTGTGGCACATTTCATGAGATACCTATTTCAACAACAGAGTTATGCATAAAGACCGAAAATGTGCCAGTTCATTCAGCGCCTTTATTAAAGATAGCTCTAGGTAATAATGACATTTAGTAATATCTATATTTATATCATTATTTAAATATAAAAAATATAACAAATGAAATTCGAAATACACTCATTTTGTATCAAGGCCCAGAAAATATTGGTTATACCACATTTGTTGAGAAAGGATGGAAACAAGAAAGGGACAATGAACTGCCAATAAGTTCAATATTAGATGCAAAGAATATCGAATTATATCCTGAAATAGTAAGTTTTCTCCTCATAAATATTAATAGTTTGTTTACATACTAATATATTTTGAAAAAATACATAGTAAAGATTTTAATTATTTCATACTGATCTATCTTTAAAGATTTTGATGATGTTATTGATTTTATTTCAGACAAATGAAGATCGGATGTTTTACATTGACCACGAAGAATACGAGTTGAAGCCAATTCAAATAAGATTACTCCCACAATCTGTAACAATTTTCTATCCTAAATCAAATGGTTAATAATGCTTAAAAGCAATTTGAAACTATTTTGCAGCATTTAATGTTACAATGATCTTTTGATTACCTGAAAAGGGCAGAAATAGGATGATAAACAAACATTGTTGAACCAAATGTTACATAAAAAATTATTTAATATATCTTCTATAAAAAAATAATTTATTGCCGGGTACAAAAATATTTCAATTATAACGATCGTTAGTTTCTATATAATACATTTATGATCTAATGTAATGTTTAGTATAACGCTTATACTAAAAATTTATATCAGATCGTATTTATCTTACAACTCAATTAAATCGTCTTAAATGCTAATCTTAAACTACGCGAGGTACATTACAACGCTAAGCTTTAATATCTTTTTTCACGTATTTCATCACTCAGTAAATCAATGTAAAAATTATTTTATAAACCAGTCTTTTCTTTTTCATCAAACGTGCTATCATATCATATCATGAGTAAGTTTCAGTTATTTTATAAATTAGTGACCAGGATTTTAAAATCCTTCGCTTTTATATTATAAGATAAAAACTGAAACTGAAACCGAAAAAAATTTCAAGATTCAATTCGTGAATATCCATAATTCGTGAATTATGAAATTCTATGTTTACTATTTTCAAGATGTACTAGTTGGTGGTAAATTATTATTATTATCCGAAGAAAGATTCTTTTCGCTATTTTTACTAACGGTTTTAAAGAAGTTCAGTAAAGAACTACTTTTTGTCGTTTTTGTAACTTTTTGGGGCTCGGTCGATCGCGATCTGTTAGATCTTCGGCTAGGTGTTTGACTCTTCGGACTGCTCGAAGTTGACGCAATTTTCTTTTGTTCGTATCTCTCCTTCCTAATTTTCGTTAACCAATCGACATTCTCCTTGTACTTTTGCGGTGATATTTCAAGCAAATGTGGCGCCGTACCATCCACCACGAAATTTGGCAAGTTTAATGTAGGTGAAAGAAATTCTTCATTCCTGCCCGTGGACTGGCTCGTACTGGCTTCGTCCGAATTGTAATCTCTACTCGTAGTAGGGATCTCGTTATTTGAACCGAACAATCTTCGCATACCACGTCCGCATACCATGTCCATGTGAACTCGTTTTGCAACCGATTCGTTTTCGTGAATAGGTGATAAAATACATTTAAATTTTCCCTCAGATCTTGATCCCATCATCATTTGCAGGTAACTACGTTTGGCAGGATTGTGCTCATTTCCATTATGATCTTCCTTAGTAGATTCGGGAGTCACAACTGTGGAATAAAAATACTTCTTTAAAAATAATACAGAATTTATTAGAAATTTTGAAGTCTTCTTTAAGATACTCGGTTTAAAATTGCTCCGCAACCTTTAAAAATTCTCCAAACTGAGAAATTTATTAAATTTATATACTCTATATTTTTCACTTATTTATATAAACCTTGAAACAGCAATTTATTCTTACCTAAAACAGGTGTCTTGTGTTCGTCCTCGCTTGGTGTAGTTTCTTGATGACAAATAGTCGAATATCGAGAACTTGGGGTAGTTTCTAGTTTCATCTCTAAAGGGTGTACTGTTACGACTTCAGCTTGACCGCGTATTCTCATTTCTTTGTTATCTTCTTCATGCTCGAGTCCCACTCTCCATATTCTATGACGAGCATCGTCGGAGCAAGTCACTATCTAAAATAATTGTCAGGATTAGATAAGTATTAAACTCTCTCCTCTACAAATATCTAAATTTTTCAGAATTGTGTCAAGCAGCTAGTCTGAGATAGCATGAACATATGATTAGCAATTTTTAAAAATATTTTTGTTACGATATAAAATAAAAAACTTTTTTATTTAGTCTGTATATTAATAAACATTAAAATGTGGAACCTTAGTTTCTCCCTTATTGCACCATGCAATGCAAGTCACTTCGTCTGTGTGACCGGAAAGTTTAACTAGTGGTAAGCCCGATCGGTTAGTGTTCCAAATGTACGCGAGTTCATCGCTGGATCCACTGGCAAGATAACGGCCGTCCGAACTCAAACAAGTTTTTACATAGTACGTACGATTTTGATGCCCATAATACTCTGCCACTGTCATAAAGAATTTTTCCATAATTTTACTTTGTTAGAATTAGAATAGAATATATCAATATATTTCATATTTTGGAGAAGAGGAATATTTACCTGGTTTACGATTATATGACGATATGTTATAAGCGTATATAATATTATCCATGCAACTTGCATATAACGTAATTCTAGCCGGGCATATCAGCAATGAAGAGAAGCCGTTCCTGGTACTATTCCCGGAGTAATTCATTAAATGCTTAGCTATCGGCTCTTTCTTGTGGACAGTGTAATTCTTGCGTAAGTCCCATACTTTCAATAGACTGAAACAAAAAAGATGCGTTACGCTCCCGCGCAAACATGCGTAGGTATAAAGGCAGTCTTACCCGTCGCCTGCAGCACACGAGATTAATGTAAAATCATCTTGAAACACTAAACCGGTAATACTTTGTGCTCGTGATACTTGAGTGTGCAGCTTCCGTCTTGTATTGCCTGTGCAACTGATACTATGCGCATTAGCAATGCAATTATCTGGCTTAGGCTGATCACTGTGATTAGCTCTGATGTCCCATATCATGATGAAGCCATCTCTAGCACCCGTTGCAAAGACAGCTAAAATTTTAAAAGATTCCGAGATATTTAAATGGCGCAGCATATTACAAGCAGCAATTAAATTTTTCATACAGATTTAAAGACAAATGTAAGAAATTAAATCGTAAAAGTGAAAGAAATAAAAAAAACGATAATTTTTATCTTTCATCTGCAAAAAGAAATGTGCCTGCAACCTTTTTAAGAAATACAAATGTTTGTAATTTTCATTGAGCGATATTCAGGTACCTCTGTCATCATCGCGAAATACTGCTGTTTTTACGCTTCTCGTATGTGCGTGAAAGTAACTAATTTGTTTTATTTCAGGCCTAGTGACATCCCATAAGCGTGCTGTGTGATCTCCTGACGCTGTAACCAGCTTCATCTCCCCAGGCATCCAGGCAACGTCAAAGATCGCATTACAGTGTGCCTTAAAGAAAATATATATATATATATATATATATATATATATATATATATATATATATATATTTCCTGTTAATACTTCTATAACTCATAAGAAGCTCACTCGTTAAATGGCAATTAAGATAAATGGCAACCTGTGATCCTTCCAATGGTAGATTCTGTTCATCCTTGATCCTGATGTCTTGAAAGGCGACTTTCCCATCCTCGTTCGCCAAGGCAAGAATCTCCTCATATCCCGGCGTAGTGCAGAAACGGCATGCAAACACCGGCGGCTCGGGATTGTAATCGGCCGCGTTTGTGTTCGGAGTTATTCCACGATACACACTGTCGTGATAGCATTTCAGGCGATGAAGAGCGAGGTCATAATCACATATCATTCCTGCATCATATCATTGTAACTATAGTGCTATTGTAGCTATATCATTAAAATTTGATGAAGGTAATTAATTAAATTTATATTATATTTTTTATTTAATTTAATATATTAATTAAATTAAATCATTTTTTCATTTAAACTTATTATTAGATTATAGCAGTGATTACAATAATTAACTATTCTAACAATGCTTCAATCTTCTATGAATACAAAATATAATGTTCTACATTACAGTGTATCATTAAAACTCGATAAAAGTAACATTGATTGCAAATTGTATTCTAGCAACACTCCAATACTCTTTAATTAGAAAATGCCATTACAAATGTCATTGTAGTTACATTCCGTAGCTATAGAACGTCATTAAAATTCGACAGAAGTAACGACGATTGCAAACTACGTTTTAACAACCCTCCAAATCCTCAATCGAGTTAATAAAATCAATCCGACTGCATTATTACAGCGCGGATAACCTGCGTCCGTGCAATTCGAACGTCCGTTTAAATCCCCCGTAAGACGTATACGCTCTTGTTTATTTACCGAATCCTCTCTCCCGTCGTTGAACAGCATTTGTTATATTCATTTTGCACTGACATCAATAAAGTTTCTAGAATAACGCTCCTAGAATCCACCGCATAGAATTGTTTATACGTGCGACGCTGTACGCGGGAAATCTGTCAGATTTCTCGCGCTTGCAAATTGGGTTTGCTTTCATGTAGCGGCGCACGCAGCACGAGATTAAAGACAAAAAATAAATAAAAACAACGCGACGACGATATCATCGTCATGGCTGCGTTCAGAAATCCTACTCGACGGGTAGAGTAGCCTTTATTGACCAATTAGGACAAAAAGAACAAAAATTTCTTTATCATGATTGGTTAATAAGCGCTACTCTACCCATCGAGTAGGATTTCTTAACGCAGCCCAAGCATGCACCCGCGCATGGTGAGAAATAATTGATGGGTTTGCTATCGATGCGGCTTGAAGCAAATAGATGTAAGAGGAGAATACAGAGCACCCTTAAGGCCCCCGCACAGACTTTTGCATTTTGTTCGCGTCACCTGCCCCAACATGCTCCTATATTCACTCCAATGCACTCCAATACGTTGCTTCCGATCATTCCGGTGACGTCAACCTATTATGCGGGGTCTACAATGTGAGTCTCAGATGGTCTCAGAGTCGTAAGTCGTAAGAAATTGACCAATCTCAGTCAATTATTCTCCTCACATTCGATTGTGATTGGTCAATTTCTTACAACTTACGACTCTGAGACCATCTGAGAATCGCATTGTGGACCCAGCATTAGTCCGGGTCTACAATGAGTCGTTAGTCGGAAGCGAATTGACCAACCAGAGTCGAGTATTCCTCGAATAATCGATTGTGGTTGGTCAAATTGCTTCCGACTAATGACTAACAACTCGTAGGAGTGTATTGGAGTGAGTAGAAGCATGTTGGGGCATGGCGACGCGAACAAACCTTATGCCGGGTCTACAATGAGTCGTTAGTCGTTAGTCGGAAGCAATTTGACCAACCACACTCGATTATTCGAGGAATACTCGACTGTGGTTGGTCAATTTGCTTCCGACTAACGACTAACGACTCATTGTAGACCCAGCATAA
>NJRQ01000061.1:252555-265326 GCA_003063805.1 Aphaenogaster ashmeadi | reverse complement strand
CTGAGACCATCTGAGACTCGCATTGTAGACCCAGCATCAGAGTCGTAAGTCGTAAGAATAAAGAAATTGATCAATCTCAGTCAATTATTCTCCTCAAATTCGATTGTGATTGGTCAATTTCTTACGACTTACGACTCTGAGGGCGGTATTCATAGTCGGGTCTTATATTTAAGATCGTCTTAAGTACAATCTTAAGATGTCTTAAACCAATCACAGAGCCGTATTAGCGTCTTAAGACATTACTTAAGACGGTCTTGAAATAAGAACCGACTATGAAAACCGCCCTGAGACCATCTGAAACTCGCATTGTAGACCCAGCATTAGTCCGGGTCTACAATGAGTCGTTAGTCGGAAGCAAATTGACCAACCAGAGTCGAGTATTCCTCGAATAATCGATTGTGGTTGGTCAAATTGCTTCCGACTAACGACTAACAACTCGTAGGCTGGGTCTACATTGGATGTCGTAAGTCGTGTCGGAAGAAATTGACCAATTACAGTTTATTATTCTCCTTAGGCTGGGTCTACATTGGATGTCGTAAGTCGTGTCGGAAGAAATTGACCAATCACAGTTCATTATTCTTCGATCGTAAGGAGAATAATAAACTGTAAGGCTGGGTCTACAATGGATGTCGTAAGTCGTGTCGGAAGAAATTGACCAATCACAGTTCATTATTCTTCGACCGTAAGGAGAATAATAAACTGTAATTGGTCAATTTCTTCCGACACGACTTACGACATCCAATGTAGACCCAGCCTAATTGGTCAATTTCTTCCGACACGACTTACAACATCCAATGTAGACCCAGCCTAATTGGTCAATTTCTTCCGACACGACTTACAACATCCAATGTAGACCCAGCCGTAGGAGTGCATTGGAGTGAGTAGAAGCATGTTGGGGCATGGCGACGCGAACAAACCTTATGGCTGCGTTCCGATATTCACTGCGAGTACTGAAAATATATAGTATACGTCACGTATACTAGCTGGATTCCGTAAAGCGCATATGCGCGCATTTTTCTATAGTAAACGTTACGTATGCTATAGATATATGCGCAAATATGCGCTTTACGGAATCCAGCTACTATAGATTTTCAATACTCGCAGCTCGCAGTAAATATCGGAACGCAGCCAATGTAACACGCAGTTGCACCAATCTCGGCGTTTCTTTTGTTTATGATCGAACGAACTCACGGGACCCGACGGAAAAAAATGGTGGTTACTGGAGATGATCATCGTGACAACGCGGAACTAGATGTCACAGAAAATATGGATAACAGTCAACCCAACGGTGAACTGGTTCCAAGAACCGAACAAAATAACGACGAGACAGACGTGCGTTAATTTGCTTAATTATTACATTTATTGTTTATATTTTCTCTATTTTTACGGCTCGCTCCACAAGGTGGTATCTTACAATTGAACAGAGTTTACATTAAAATCTCTTTAAATTAAACATGAGCTTTTTTCTTCTTTCTTTTCACTGAAAAATTGCGTAACATCGCACAGTTAGGTACAGCTGTGAATATTAACCGTGGATAATAACATTTATTTATTAATTGCCGTGATCTTTGTGCCAACATACTGAAATATTGTCAAGGTATAATTATAATTCGGAGATGATTTCTTGCAGGCAAACGCGGAGAATAACGAGCAGAGGCAGAAGCCACAACAGTCGCGCTTAGAATCGTTCTTTGCCATAACAAAATCATTAATCATACGAGCTCTCATAATTTATTTTATTAGTAGCCTCTTTAGACGCTCCGATAATAATCCCAAGTCTCCCAACGCCGTTGGCGACACGCGCTTACAAGCTGTAAATATATTTTCGAATGGAACGTTATTTGACCTTAGTGTGTATCTGTCGGAGTCTGAGAACTTCAGAAGGTTTGACGATCCGCGAACTTTGATTTGGTTCGAAGAGGGTCTGATTTATGGGGATTGGTACGGCGGACCGAATCGAGACGGATCCAGGGTTCTCGAGCACACGTTTGTCCCTTCCGAGCGATTAAAGCAGAATGGCTCGATCTACCTTCATATATACATAACAAAAAGCGGAAAGTCACCGAACCCCAAAGCTGGCAAAGGCATTTACGCTGGCGATTATATGTCCTACTCCAGAAAGATGTTAAATAAATTTAAGAAAATTAGGTATCAGAAGAGGCACAACTTGCTGACTGGTGAAAGCACGGCCACTAAAGAGGAGATGGCAGTGCGTATTGTTTAATTTTTGAAATTATTACACAAGTTATATATGTATATTAAATGTAAGAACTCTTGCAGAAAGCCGAGTTAATGGATCAAGAATTCGTGTCGCACTGGCATCCAAATTTGACTGTTAATTTAGTGTTTGATGAAACCAATTGGGTGTACGGTCAAGTACCGCAGCCGTTGGACGAATGTAAGTTTACAGGTATATTTACATTATATGCACAAATCTATGTTAATACTCCATATTGCTCTTCTCTTAGATATACATTTCTTACCTGGTGGAAATTCTTACAAGCCAATACTATATACGAATGATTTTTGGAACATGCAGCGGGACTATCAGCCATTAAATGATACCATAGAACAATTGGAGCTCAGGTTGACTTACCAGCCGCTCTCGTTATTCAAGTGGCAAATATATGCGGCTCAGTCTGTTAGAAATAAATGGATGTCATCGTTCATGGGTTTGTTACATTTCCAAAATTAAAACGCAGTTTGCCATGCGGAGAATTGTGGTTAGTAAGTTTTATCATCTGGTATCATTGTTCACATAGGAGAGACATCTGATGACGATGATAACGATCAAGATACTTTGAAAGAAACCTTACTCGAGACGAATCCATATCTACTAGGATTGACTATAGCTGTATCGATTTTACATAGCGTGTTTGAATTTTTAGCATTTAAGAATGGTAAGTTTTTAAAAACCAAATCCATCTCTAACAAATATAAATATATCTCATACATATTGCACAACTGCAATCTGAGAAACTTACTTATGCTTTTCAGACATTCAATTTTGGAACAATCGAAAATCCTTGGAGGGTTTGTCGGTTCGCTCTGTATTTTTCAATGTATTCCAGTCTCTCGTCGTTCTCCTTTACGTTCTGGATAACGAGACGAATACGGTTGTGCGCATCAGCTGCGCGATAGGTTTGTGCATCGAAGTATGGAAGATTAACAAAGTTGTAGACATTAACGTTAATAGAGAAGCGAAAATACTCGGGGTCTTTCCGAAGATATCATTCCAAGATAAGGGATCGTACGTGGAATCTTCTACGAAGGAGTACGACAGGCTCGCCTTCAAGTATCTATCATGGGCCCTGTACCCTCTGTTGGGCGGATACGCGATTTATTCTTTAATGTATCTGGAGCATAAGGGATGGTACTCTTGGATTCTCAATATGTTGTACGGATTTCTGTTGACTTTCGGATTCATTATGATGACGCCCCAGCTATTTATCAACTACAAATTGAAGAGCGTCGCGCATCTTCCGTGGCGTATGCTGTCGTACAAATTCCTGAACACGTTCATCGACGATATCTTTGCATTTGTGATAAAGATGCCGACGTTGTACAGGATCGGCTGCTTCCGCGATGATATTGTTTTCTTCATATTTTTGTACCAAAGATGGATATACAAGACCGATCACACTCGAGTGAACGAGTTCGGTTTCTCCGGGGAAATGGAGGCTCAGCTGACGGATAATAAGAAGCAGGCAGCTATTACCGCTGGGGACCGCCCGAAGGACGGACCGGCGAAAAAGAATGAATAATATTTGGTGCGCATAGATTTAGCATCAAGTACGTTATATCCTACGTTGCCCCGAATTAATAAAATGTCCGATACCAAAGGAATATAAATTACACACATCGACATTTATTTATACAAATTTCCGCATAATCACGTGTGTGTGTACATGTATATTCTATCTCCGAATCCACACAGCTGCGAGCATACTGCGACGCATGGCCAAGTAAGAGGCAAGGATAGAAATGAATTCTTTTATCCGAATTTAGAATAACGCACGCGGAGACGCGAGGAGATCAAGATTGTAAGACACGAACGGTACACACGTGCGTACGACACAAAAGATGTAGACGGGATAGCTCTTCGTGGATGTATCTCGCGCGATCCTCTAAGAACAAGCTGTAAACGTAGGTAGTATGCTCAACAGTGTCATCATTCGTGTAAATGTTTGACAAAATAGACATTTGCGACGTGCCGCGAGAGCCGTTCCACCAACTTCGATGTTTAGCCAAATGTCGAAAAAGGAAAAAAAAGAATCCAATGAGCATCAACGATTTCAGACGATGTTAGTATTCACATTTATCGGGCGAGATGTTGCTACGAAATAAAATTGATTTAATTATCATACATCACACGTGTACCTTTTCTTCCGAGCGGCAAGCTTGAATCCTCTTTGTTTGTATCGCGACATTTTGAGATCACGCAGAGGGGAGGGATGCGCATTAGCGGGTCTTTTTTTCTTTTGTAAATTCGAGAATTCCTTTGTAACAAGGGGGGAGAGGGGGAGATCGTGCTTACTAATGCCGACGTTAGTATTACAAATTACATTTAATGTTGTATTTTATATTTCGTTAGAGTAATCGTATAATTATCTCTACCGTCGACTTACTGTCTATATTTTGGACAATATACATTTATTACATATCCATTACCGTAATGTAAGTACTCGTTTCCGAAATGAGATTAGTTTGTAGCGTAATTTATGAGCATCGTCGCCGCACGCCAGGTGTGCGGCGTTCAAGTTTTAACGCGGCTCTTCGAGCTAAGTTATTACGTGCGGTCGCGAGGATACTTCTGCGGTGTTGTGGAAAAAATCAGAGTATTCGAACAGAGAGAGAGAGAGAGACGGCGGTATCCCACGTGTCATTAACGCGGACGCCGATACTGTAAAAATTATCATTTATAATAAATATAGGTATTCCTCTTAATTGTTATCTTCACTACTTCTTAAGCGATATACAGGAACTTCGAAAATTTACGCGCGTAAAACGATTGCGTTTGGTAAACCTATGTGCTCAGGATCGACGAACATCGGTGTCGCCCAGCATGGAGCAACTCGTTCTTGTATCATCGACCGACGATAAAATACATATAAGAAAAGAAAAGAAAATGAAACAACTTCCCAGACAATACAAAATCCAAAATCGGGACATAAGACGTCTTATGTCTCGATTTTGGACTTTGTGTTGTCTGGGTTATATCTGTCCATATCTGCAAGTTGCATTCGAGTCGAACTCTTATATATTTCTCTGTTATTTTACACAACTAATCTCTCTGCGCGGACAATAAATGTAACGACGAGAAACAAAATATCTTACATGCATGTATTACGTATTGAACGGCGCATAACGAAACGCGAGACCGTAGCGATAACACAGCTGGAACTCTACGAAAATCTTACAATTAGATTATATATGTATATAGAAAGAGAAGCACGCTGGAAAAAAGGAATTAAATATGATACAGATTGATAAATTTCTGAATTTACGCTATAAACGGTACGTCGGTTTCCTGTTGCGTCTTTTTTTTCTTTTTTGTTCTTACAAGAAGGCACTTTTCCTTCCGCGCTTATTGCAGTTAGTAAGTAAGCTCTCTCGCATGCGCGTGTAATACAGTATAGTAGAATCTTTTTATTCCCTGGCTCTTTTAGCTTTTTTTTTTAATGCTTAGTATTATATCTAAGGTACATAACATACACACAATTTACAGATTGAAACCGATATCGCAGATACCGTTTACATATCTTTTCTGTTTTAATATCTACATAACGGTATTGTGGAAATTTCAGGTGTATAAGCCATGAATACCGGATACGATAAAAAAAGCTAAAATAAAAAATAATTTATCGCCACGATTTTTGCGTTCGAGGTTTGAAAAGTTCGGTTCAACGACGCGCATGTTGCTAAAACAAGAGATAATTTAACTGAAGCCGTGAGCGTAATTTCTAAATAAAAAATTAAAAACATTTAATGCGTGGTTTAATCTACACATTATTAACAATGGAAATAATAGCGCCGAAATACAGATTCCACGTTTTCTCTTCGCAATATATAATCGTGGAAAATAATCTTGTACAACTCTTTCGAGTCAAATTTTCAAGCAATCTTTAAACATTAAACCATTAATTGAATTTACATTCCAATTTAGTGAACACGTCTGACACAATAATTTATTTCATCGCTAAATTCGAAAGAGTTAATCAAGAGTTAAAATAATATTCTATTATATTTAGTATCCACAGCTTTACGAATGGAAAGACGGATGCCTACGGATTTCTAACTTTGCATAAGAAAGAGATTGGAAGCAATATCGATAACGAAAGTTTCGTACAAATACAGTAACGCAAGGCCAAATTTCATAAAACAACGAAACTTCTAACAATATTGGACGAAAAATATAAATCGCCGTATGACAGCTTTTTAATATTTTGATTTAAACTATAACTTACTAATAAAACTGCAAAGAGAGATCTCTCATTATAAATTTAGAACTTACAGCAGGGTACTGAAGTATTTACTAATCATAATCTGGTTATTACTCCAGATTTGCAAGTCTTGTAGTTTTGCGAAAGAAGGCCCGAGTAGATCATATAAATTGCATCGAGCTAACATGCTGGTGAAACTTGGTTTACCTAGCATTTGGCTTTTATATTTATATCATATTTTGGATACGCTCGTCATTAGACAAACATCACTTCTCTTTCATTATAAGTATACCTGTAGCTATCGCTTTTTTTTAAAGGGTTATACGAATTGTACACCTTTTTTATGAATATTAAATTATTCGAAATTACTTTCAAACAATGGAACTTTAATGGGAATTTTAATGGGCGATTGTAGATTTTTAATAATTATCTCATTTTCAACAGCCTTACTTTTACAAATAAAATGACAAATATAAGGCAAGCTTCACGCAATATTAATACTCTCGAAAGTATCCAATGACAATATAGCAATATACGATATTAAAGAGATTAAAATGCTATACGAATCTAGTACATATACGATTACTATACAAAATAGTTTAAGAGAACACTGGCTAAAGTATGATTTATCTACGAACGCGATCAAACCATTGAAAAGAAACGAAATATGCGAGAGTCATATAGCTTGTGTAGTATATATAATCCTCCATAAATGCGATTTTTCTGCTTTTTGTAAAATAGGCACAGATGTTATTTAACTATACTTTGGATAATACATGAAACTTTATAAAGAGAGATAGAGTGTATATATATATACAGTAAAATGTGAAGTCGCGTTACTTTCCTAAATACTTTTGCCGCATACAAAATGTATACTAAATTGAAACTGCTATTGCACGCTATTATCCACTTCAATATAAGTGATTTATAAAAATAAAATATTACGTCATTACATATAAGCGGGGTACTGATTTCGGTTTAAAATTAATATGTATTAATTTCTTATAAGATAAGTATGCAGCAAATGTCGGATTAAAATACACCTCGCTTGATTTATTAACATTGTGTGTGATTTAACGAGGTGAAAATAAATAATATTATTATTGCGACTGATTGTCATATGTTAAAGGAAAATGTGAAAATAAAAATGCACTTTTCTGAGTAAAAGATATAATCCATAAAAAAAAAATCCACGCTTAAATCTCGAGGAGAACACATCTCGAATATTAAACAAGAATTATGAGAATAGTATTCTAAAGCTCATTTATCTAAATTGATGGGTTACTTGGAACAATCTCGGTTAATTAACTTTTCGTCTTTCTTCCTCTTCTTTTCTTAATCTGACAATGAGTGAACACGCACTTTTATCGATCATTGTACACACGTTTGTCGATAATCTCATTTTAATGATTGGAACTATTCAAATGGGCATAATTTAACTCGAAAGTTGTCAGGTGCACAGATTCCTATCATTTGACCAATATTTTAGAAACATATTTCTAGTCAACTTTGGCTTGCAAATACTATTCAAACAAACCAATATTATCGAAAAATTATTCGACACTATTACATTCTGTAAGTACATCGTTCATAATATATATTTTACATACGATACGATAACAATATTTATCAAAAAATCTAAAAACCTGCCGTAATGTTTTCATAAAAACGTTTGTAATTAAGTACTTATTATTTTTATTACAAATTATAAAGATAGATCCTTAGAAGAATATAATTTAAAGCGCATCGTGAAAAATAATTCACTGATGCTCTATTTATTAAAGTGCTAATCATATTGATCATACAGGAATCCACCCGACCACTGCCCAGTTAAAGTTACATATCGGATATCGATGCTAGTTTAGAAACGCGTTGTTTGCTTCGTGATGAAAGATCTGACTACAAAACTTATTCTACAATATGTGAGGTTCGATAATCGACGGTACAATTGGGAAGAGTCATTACTCGTCACGAGACAAGATCTGACAACAACAATTCTGACGAGAGTCAGCGGTTTTTGCACCGTCGGTTACATCAAACGCTCTTGCTCTTGTTCTGCGTATAAATATTTCACTAGACAAATTAATCTATGCTAAGGCTACGCGTTCTTTTTTTTGTTTTATGGCTTTCTGCGTGTCGTTTACTTCGACATTGGCTCGCGAATAACGTATAGCCGCTAAAAAATCATTATGTGATACGAATTCTTTTTTTGCTTAAGCAGCTAGACCTGCGTCCTTGGCCATACTGTAGAAAGAACTAGATGGATTGCGAAGTAACACTTCCGGAGAATCATATTCGATGATCAGACCTTTGTCCAATACGATCACTCTGAAACATTACCATCGTTTGTAAGCCGAAAATAGAACAGTTTTGCGATTGTATCATGATAATTGCAGATAGATCAATGTAGAAAATCATTTTAATATAATAAAAGCCGTAGCTAAAATAGAGGTAGTCGTCCAAACTTCCGTTGTAACGTACAATACGGCACGTTCTGGACGTGACATTAACAAGCACATGCATTACAGTGGCGCGCGCGCGAGCATTTTAAACATTTGACATGAAAATTTATTATAAAATAAAACCTAATGAAAAATAAAACTTAAACGACCTACATTCATCATGACATTTTTTTCGTTTTTCTTAATTCATTCCTTGAAACATTGGTTTATAATTAAAAATCACAATTATATTATTTTATTTCGACTTGCACTTTAAAATATTTGTATTTATATATGACTGTAGGTCTCTCCCTCTTCCCTCTCTCTATCTCTCTCCCTTCCTCCCTCCCACTCCCTCTCTCTCTCTCTTCAAAATTATAGACATTTAAAGAAAAAAGAAGAGAGCTGGAATATTATCTAATTATCTTGAAAAAATATATAAATTCATATAAACATAGATATTCTGAAATATCATTCCAAATAAAATAATATAATTGTAGTATACATACACGTACAAACACACGCGAAATGTTAAAATGTTAAAATAACTTGAAACATACCTGTCAGAATCTAAAATAGTATTGAGCCTGTGGGCTATTGTGAGAACTGTACAACTCTTAAATTCTTGGCGGATGGTAGTCTGAATTAAATCGTCTGTTTCTAGATCAACCGCGGCAGTTGCCTCATCCAATATGAGAACTTTCGTTTTCCTAAGTAACGCTCTCGCCAAGCAGATCAATTGTCGTTGCCCTACACTTAAATTATCTCCGCCTTCAGTAACTTCGTGTAAAAGACCGCTTGGCAAGTCTGCAAAATCATAATAAATAGACTATACTTTTCGAAAGTACAATCCGCCGAAATTTTGTAAAGAAAAATTACAAAGATCGCTCATACTTTCTATAAATGATTTTAGATGAGCGTGCTCCAACGCTCTCCAGACTTCCTCGTCGGAGTAGCAATTGAAAGGATCCAGATTCATCCTTAGTGTTCCGGAGAACAATACGGGATCCTGAGGAATGATGGTCAACATCGAGCGCAAATCGTGAAGACCCAATTTAGAAATATCGATATCGTCGATCAAGATCTTGCCATGAGCTGACTCGATTATTCTGAAGAGCGCCAATGTCAAGGATGACTTTCCGGCGCCGGTTCTACCCACAATGCCGACTTTCTCACCGCCGAGAACGCTGAACGTCAAACCATTCAGCACGAGATCTAATCCCTCCCTGTAGCGAACTTTGAAATTTTTGAAGTCGACGCGACCGTGCTTAGGCCACTCTTTCGGAGGCGTATACTCTGTATTCTTCCACGGCGCTTCTTGCTCGGTCTCGCTATATTCTTTTATTCTCTCTACCGCGACGATATTAGTCTCGACATCGGATGTCATGCGCACCAGCCAGTTTAAGGTCTGGGTAATCTATAGCAAACATATAAACATGAATCCTCGTACATAAATACATGCAATCCTTTCATAATATACCAAACAAACATATAAATATCACCCGCATGTAGCAACTGTTAGCGCTTTTGATATTTTAACTTAGCTTTATCACAGAGACGTTCTATCATACAATATCACCATTATATATAACGCTAAAAAATGTCACATTGTATTGTATATATATCGCCAATTATCTTACTTGTAAGGCATAGCTGACCGATAGACCAACGAGTCCTGAACTCATGGTATCTCTACCTAAGACAGCGAACAAAGCTGCGAAGAATATAATTAAATTTCCAACCATCTCCAATCTCACGGCCAGCCATCTACAACATATGCGTTTTAGTTAACAATTATGCATAAAGAAATGCAATTGCATCATCTTGTAAATATATACCTGTTTGCAATAATGCTAGGAAAGTAACACACTTGATTGAAATCTACTCTGTTTTCAGATTCATGGATAAATTGTTCTTGCACACCGTACGCTCTAATTATTTGCGCACCTAAACGATACATAAATAGATTTATTTTAGAAATGTAAATTTTTATTAACAAATGGAACATTGTAGAACATGCATATGTATAACTTTAAACATACCAGTCACTGATTCACTAAAATGTGAATATATAGGAGATCTCGACACGGACTCTAATCGTTTTAATTGGCGCGACGTTGCAACGTAAAAACGTTGAATGAAATAATAAATCGCACCTATTGGCAGTATCACCACGATAAATATAGGTGTACTGTAGCTAATGACAACCAGAGTGGCTATCACCTGCAATGCATACACGCTGTTAATAACACTGAAAATATCCTGTGCTTCATCATTATTCTCATGAGGTAGAGAACACGAGATGTTAATATTACCGTATTGTATGCAATATAAATTAGTCGGAGCAGGAAGAAATATCTGCGTGTCAAAAATATATATATAAATAATACGCAAAGTTGATCGAACGAATCAGCTTCACAAGGTGTATAAATAAAAAAGGACTGGATAATATCCCATGCAGAAATTCTATTGAATTAAGCGCTCATATCTTTTCCGGATAGCAGTTGTTTATACAAAAACAGACAAGCTAGGGTTGGTCGTTTCATAGGCCCACCAACATGTACCATGAATATGATTATCGCTGTGCATTAAACAAGTACATATAAGCATGTGTCAAAGTATACTTAAGTTTCTCTT
The DNA here is from genome assembly GCA_003063805.1 of Aphaenogaster ashmeadi. Taxonomy (NCBI): domain Eukaryota; kingdom Metazoa; phylum Arthropoda; class Insecta; order Hymenoptera; family Formicidae; genus Aphaenogaster; species Aphaenogaster ashmeadi. Next base: position 253,805 of record NJRQ01000061.1, on the reverse strand, counting down.
AGTCAAACTCGATACTGCTAAAGTACCCTTTACTCCGGTACAGATAGAGCAACTCATCGACTGCAATCGTTCTGCGAGAACGGACACAATTATATTCGATGACGGACTCTACGGCACATTTACCCGTGTCCCAAATGTATTCTCGAAACCAGTTTGCAAAGCTACGGCTGGGCTTATACCCTTCCAAAGTGTCCAGCGTATAATAATATACCAATACCACCATTACTCAGGCTCCTCTTAACAAATACAAATTATATATCCGGGGATAACAACATATCTGATCGCAGTCTAAGGTGTACGCAAAGTTCTCCGGTGGGAAGGTGATGGTACACGTGTGGAACTCAAACTGCGAGGTCGAGAAGATAAGGGAAAGCAATGATAAGAGATCCCAACCGGTATTCTCGGCACGCTACGAAAGAAATTACCTCGAACAAGCAATAGATGGTATCAGAAATTTGTGGGGGAAGAGATGTATCCAGTACGTCCACGTCTTTAGCAAACCTGGAGATAATACGACCAATAGGAGTCGTATCAAAGAAGGTCAATGGGGCACGCATCACAGCACGCAGCATCACTATGTGCATCTGGCGAGCAGCCAACCAACAGCCCAGCTGCGGTGCCAAATCGCAGAAAAAGCTCGCCATCGCTACAACATCAGACATGGATGACCTTCATTGTAACCGCACCTAATACAGTTTGCGCGATTTGTGAAAAACAGAAGGATAATGAGCAAGAAATTAACGAAAACTTATCTCATAAGCGAACAATGTGTTATACATTAGACGAGACATGTATTACACGTAAGAATAGCTTTCTTTTCTGCGCGTTTGACATTAACGGACTTAAACGTGTTTCGTTTCTCTTTGCAACGCGACACACTTATCAAAATGCTGAACGAAATTGCTGTAAATTGCATTTATCTTTCTCTTTTCTAATCGTAATGTTGCTCGATATTCAAATTGCATTTGGCAATATCATGGACTTAAACTATCGCTCTGGTCTCATGTTATGCGAAGGTGTGGAGTTTGCTGTGGCATACCAGACAGGATATACAGGGTGTTAAATAAAAACCATTCAATATTTATATGGTAGATAGTACACACCATACTGAGTAAAAAAACCTTAGTAAACATAGGTCGAAAGTTCAACCGTTTCTGAGATACATTTTTGTATGTTAGCATCATGATTGACTTACTGGCTTCTACGTGTCGCATGCGACGTGAGAAGAAGATAATCTGTCTAAATCTTTA
>NJRQ01000061.1:233330-252393 GCA_003063805.1 Aphaenogaster ashmeadi | reverse complement strand
AAAATTCCAGGTCTCTGTCAAATTATTTAACAAACACACTGGATTCGGTCACGCGTAATTCTTCTAAATCATTTATTCTAAATTATTTATAATATTTAGACAGATTATCTTCTTCTCACGTCGCATGCGACACGTAGAAGCCAGTAAGTCAATCATGAGGCTAACATACAAAAGTGTTTATATCTCAGAAACGGTTGAGCTTTCGACCTATGTTTACTAAAGTTTTTTTACTCAGTATGGTGTGTACTATCTACCATATAAATATTGAATGGTTTTTTTTAACACTCTGTATATATATATATAGCAATAGGAAATACAAATAAATCAACGTTCCCAGAAGGCAGAATTCGTAATTAGGAGGATGTTATACAAGCAAGTATAGAGTAATAAGCGTTACCAAGCACAAGCAAAACCATTTCTGTACACGAATATTACTGGTATATAATTGTGTCCATTCCCTGAATGATTACTACACTATGGTTGCACTATGATTTATATACAAGTAGTTGTACAAATTATCACGACGACAGTCGTGAGGCAAGTTAAAATTAACAATAACGTTCTCAAACAGTAACTAAAAAAAATTTAATGTAAAATAAAATCAATATAAACATAAAAAAAGAAAACAATTGTAGAGTTTGCTAAGCGATAATGATAAGAATGATAATGATTTGACGAAGTAAGTTCCGTCTTGGGCGATATTAAGCAGTTTGTGAACAATCGAGACGATCGTCATTCTTTACCGTCTCTAATTCGTCGGATCCAAACACGTATGCTGACAGTAAACGAAAATGAACATCATCAACGATAGCATCTCCCAAAAAAGGTAAACAGCAGGATATCCGGTCCTACTATACTTTTACTCCTGAAATGACTAAAGCAATTGGCACACCCCGTAATCAACGCTCGATCAATGAATTTCACGATATTATGCAATGCGACTGGCGTAATATAAAATCCGGCACAAGCATTCTCATGATTCAAGTCACCCTTTCGTAAAATAAAACACAAAGGTAAGATAGCTGAGTTAGCTGTTAACACCACAGAAAAGATAGGATTCGTTGATACAAGGCTTTGCGTGTTTCTCTGCAGTTATATCTCCGGTTAAGTCCTAACAAACCGCCGGCATCAGGACTTTTCAATCAATCCCGTGTACGGATAAGTGACGTATTTTTCGATTGTCCCATCAACGTTTTGCTCCAGACACTTGAAAAAACGGATGTCGTTAGCAGGAACGTATCTTTTGACGAATTTAGAGAAAAAGCTGAAGAAAGCAGCCAACTATGGCTGTTACCTGGCCGACTGAACGCACAAAACACACGGGTAAGCCGCTCAAATGCCGGGCAAGCAGCATCGAGGATATCTCTCACCATGTTCTTTCGTGTCCTTTCACGCTTGTCGATCCATCGTGCTGTGCTGATTGCCGGCAACTTCTTACACGCATCAAGTAGCGTACCCGTGCCCATATACGCTTAGCCGGCAGGCTAGCGCTACTTTACTACATTTCGATGTTTCTTCTAAAACTCCAAGCTTTGTTATTCAAAATAATGCTATATTCAAATTTCCAATCGAATCCGAATTCGACAAAATGTACATTCCTACTGCTGAGAATCCGCATTTATTATTTTTTTGCGTCTATCGAGTCTTTATATATTCAAGTATGCGGAACAGCAATACGTAAACGCGCGATTTTATCAATAGAAAGAAGAAAAAGGTATTCCTTTTTACTTCACGTCTGTAGGTTTCATCGTTTCAAGTAATTCTGATGGAAAATCAATGTTGATTAATATACAAAAATTACTGATGGAACGTAAATTATTTACCATTATAATAGAAAGTAACAAGAATACTTCGTGCAAAGTGTCGATACTTCAAAGTAAATTTAAATGTGAACTGAAACAAGAAAATAAAGAGAAGGGGGGAGATATCGATATCTGTAGCAAGTATCGCTCGACAAGTAAGAGATGTAATATTAATCCACAACAACTGTCACAGTTCATTACTTATACAGTAGTGCGTAGTTATATGAGAATATCATACCGAAAAGAGGCAAGTCATCCAAGTACGCAGAATAACCGGTAGGATATTGTCAATAACATCAATATCTTTACCAAGCCGACTAAGAATTCGGCCAGTCGGAGTTCTGTCAAAGAATGACATTGGGTTGTGAAGAACGTGTTGCAGCGTACCCTCGAAGATACGCCTAGAAGCGATTACCGTCCCTCTAGCCAGGAATAGCGCCATTGCGAATACTGTCACGCCTACAACGATCGGTAATCAACTTTGATTTATCGGGTTAAAAATGACAGTTTTTTACATATCAGACATTTGCGTCCGCGAATTGTGTCGCGTCGAATACCGGTTTTTTTTACGAGTGAGTGAGAGAGTTATTTAAGGCTCTATGATCGGCAATGTTCATTTTCATTAGTTGCTCATCACCTGTTCATCTAAACGTCATATATGCAAGTTCCTCCTCACTGCAGTCACACATGAATTGAGGTGCGCATAATTAAAGAGAAGTAATAAATATAAGTGTACAAATAATAATTGTGTGTTGTGAGAGAGAGAGAGAGAGAGAGAGAGAGAGAGAGAGAGAGAGAGAGAGAGAAATGGAGCGTAGATAATGTATGTAATAAGAAGACAAGAGAAGTGATAAAGTGATGGTACTTTGTATGATTACACTGTGAAAAAAGAGACACATACGGTGGTGTCGCCGGCATGCAATTACGTTAATAGTCATTAATAGTGCGCACTTCCGATAGTCGTCTACTGATCATTAATGGGCATTAATGAGGAATAGAGATTGCGAGAAGACCGAACGCTCTCTAACTCGCCGGTATATAAGTAATCATATTTGTACCGATTGGTGGACCAGTGGTTCTGCTAAATATTGATTCGTGTAGTGACATACAGAGATTAAAAACTAAAACTCTTGCATACCGATGCTAGACAAAACAACCAAGCCCTAATACTTGGAGGTAAAATGTTGTCTATTATGTCAATATCCTTTCCACAACGGTTTAATATTCTGCCGGACGGCGTAGTGTCAAAGAATCCTAAAGGTGATCGTAGCATGGTGAATAAAAACTGGGAATGCAGCAGTTTACTGCTCCGTAGACAGCCGATAGCCGATGCTGCCTGCGACAGCACCACAAAAATGGCTGAAATTTAATTTAAAGTAAATGAATACAGCATTTTGTCGCTCGCAGTTCTGTTACTTTTACACTTTGTATCACTTTGTTCTGCTAGCATTTAAATCGACTTGCTAATGCGTGTAATTACGCGCAATTATGTTAAATTTGGATGCTGCAACAAACTTCCTTCATATAGGAGATAGAAGAACAATGAGTCTTTGTCGTTTCATTTAATTATGTAATCATGCTAACATAGCTGACGTTAGTTCTTAGCGGTAAGTTAATATAACAAAACAAAACAAAAAGCGAAACTTGTTAGATTGTCGTGACTCGAGACGGAGAAAAACTTGCGGCACATACGAGATACTACGGCTCGCATTCTCATCGCATATTTAGCGCTAATTGCACAATTCCACGTTTTGCTCCACAAAAATCAATACATGATATACAGACGCATTTAATATAAATGTACCATAAGAGAGAATACGAAGGAGTCATATTCAGCATTTAAATTTCATTCCATTCTCAAGTTGAGTTTCATTGACTACGTTGATTCTCATTGTTATGCTTTGAACATTAAATTAGATAATCCGAGCAAGGAATTCGGCCACATTTAGTGCTAAACGTGTCCAATATGTGTTTTAAAATATAATAAAAATTCAGAAACAATACATCTCATTGATAAAAACTTCAGCCAAATTAAAGAGAGGGACAAACGTAATCGCGATTGGCAAACGAGAAATGTCTCAAATCTCCCTCCATCTAAAGTCTGCTTAAATTCTTCTAGATTAACATGTGTTGTTACTACGCTCTACAGAGTCCAGCTCAATTTCCACGCAATTATCTGATCAGGAAATCAGCGCAAACACTTTGCGAAACTTTAAGTTACCGTGTGTTTAGTTAAACGAATGATTTTTATCGATTTACATTCATTTTATAATAATTTCAATTAAGATTTCCAGGGCGTACATATTTAAAACGTTGATTAATCAATATGGTACCGACTGATTTCCCATTTTTATTATTTTAGGACACATTAAATGCTAGGAAGCTTTCTTTGTTCCTCTACTTCATGCTTACATTAGATGTAACAGCGTGTTACTATAAAAAATCATTTTTTCTGTAATAAACTTTAAACATAAAATAATAGTCATGTGTGTGATTTATAGTCTATCTGATTAATATTAGGTGAATAAAGTTAGTGAACAACACTGAGTACACATTTTTGATAGATCATACGATTTTAAGATCACAGAAAGATCACAATAGAACTATGTACAGATACATATAACATTCATCGATTGAGGCATCTTAAATATATATTTGTCAATAATTTTCCTGCGCCACTTTTTGTCTACAATCATTAAAATATAAATTCTCGCGTATAGAAAGGGTTATTAACAAAAAAAAAGAATAATAAATTATCTAACAAAAAGTGCAAATTGTATCGAATAAAAGGCATTTCAAACAGAAAGATCTGTCATGCAATAGTAAAAAAGCGATCATTTAAAAACTTATTACTACGACACTTGCAATCAAAAACATATGGCTACTGAAAAGTTCCAATCTCTAATTGCCTTTTCAGTTCTTAATTAGTAACGTTAGTGCTCTGTAGACACAGCAAACCACACTCAGTTTAATTTTTTAAAAAGAAATTATTTGGATTACTTTTGGAATTAAATGTGTAATGTGATGTATATATTCGCGGATATAACTCATTTAGTAGTTAAATTATGTATGATTTTTCATTATTATTAATTCGGCTCAATGGAGTTTTAGATATGAAGGAACTACGTTAAAATTAACTATACCCCAATGATGTGTAATCTGTGAGGGAACATGCCTTTTAAATTACGATATGCTATGACGAGCAAAATTAAGTACCATTGCCTGTTAACGTTGACATTAAATGAAGTAATCGCCTTCTGCGGTAGAAAAATGATATGTATTTATATAAGTACACGCGTAACAGCGACATAGATAAGCTTACCTGATCGTCCTTTGTAAACGCGAAATTTTACTGAACGAATCTACCTAACAAACGGATAATGTGTTACAAAGATTAACGTATGATACGGAAACGTACCTTGACCTAAACCAAGTGCACCGTATACTCCGAGGTACATGTCCCGCTTCGCTGTATTGACCGCTGTGTCATTCGCTGCTTCCTGATCATTCGACCAAACGCTGAGCCAAACGCTCGAGCCGATGCTGAACGATTGAAAGACCGCATTCATCACGATTGTCGATATCGACAAGAACCATCCAATGGATTTCAAGTAGTGAGAGTACACTTTCCATTTTACCTTGCGAAAGAATAACACAATACGTAAGTATATAAGCAATCTTTCCGTCATAAAAAGAGAATTGCGGGTATTATCTTTTCAAAAATTAGCAGCGATATCTCATGTAACTTACGCTTCCAGTTTCGGCCTTCTCAATTTCTATCAGTTTCTCCCCGACGTTAGGCTTCGGTGCTTCTTTCTCTTTTACACTATTGCTATGCATGTAATTCGCCGACTGCTGGCTTTCCGTCGAGTATTGCCTATTTGTACACAACGTATATAATTTTCGAATTAGTGTCGCGCGTATTTGAATCGTCGTTAAAGGAATATCATATTTATATACCTTGTCAGAGAACCATTAAGTGATTTTCTATCGGTCACTGAACCGGATTCACTCAGACTCTCGGATATCCTGGACCGTACTCGAGTTAACTTTTGTTGCAGCTCGTCCGCTCCTATTGTTGATTCAAGCTGCTGTTTAATTTCGCGTAAATCTGCTTCAGAACCCTCATCAACGTGCACTGTTTCAAATTCGTCATGTAATTTTAGAATGATAAATCGTTCACAAGATCTATCAATGTTATACAAAGGGGAAGAGAAATTCAAGAGAACTCGCACATGCACATTTTTAACTATAGCAAAATGGGAATTCAAACGAGAAATTAAATAAGTTATTGGAGTTAAACTAAAAAAATAGAATTATATATATTCTAAATTAAAAATTCAAACATCCTAATTCAATAATTTCAAAAAATTTCAATATAAAAATTGGAAAGTAATAATTACTTGCATTAAAACATATTTTAATTATAATATAAATATATGATTTATGCATTAAAATTTTTCATATCGTAAAAGCGTCTATATTAAATTAGTTACACTAGTAAAAATTTATTAGTCTTAAACGAACAATATTTTCATTACTACTTTGCCGGCAAGCAGAATCTTAAAACAAAGGGATGGCAAGACTTTCGATTTAATAAAATATTTCATCGCTAGTGATCTCTAATAACAAGGCAAATACGGTAGTATTTCTTATGCAAACATACAAAGTAGGAAAAGGAATTGTAATTACTTTTTCGCGGACTTACGATTTCCAACTTAAATCCAGGAAAAATGTAACAACAAATTTTAATAAGTACGATATAAAAATACGCAGCAAGAATTAAATTATTAATAGATACCTTCTTGTAAGTGATGCACTAAGAACTCGGCGAAAGCACCTTTTTTCTCCAGCAATTGTTTGTAGGTTCCGCTCTCGGTTATCTCGCCATCTTTAAGAACAATAATGTTGTCGACTTCCGGCAGGTACGTGATGCCATGCGTAACAAGTATTCTAGTTTTCTTCTTCAAAAGGCCGTTCGGACCTATCACTTTCTCAAAAATGTGTTTTCCTACGTGCGAATCCACCGCGCTCAGAGGATCGTCTAAGAAATAATTTTCCGAATCGTTATATACAGCTCTAGCTAAGGCTACTCTCTGCTTTTGACCGCCAGACAAATTTATGCCTTTCTCCCCGATCTCCGTTTGATCTCCCGCGGGTAGCATCTTAAAGTCCGGAGTCAATGCACACGCTTCAATTACACGATTATATACTGATTTGTTAAGAGCCTTTCCGAACAGAACATTGTCCTGTAACGTGGCATTTTGTATCCATGCTTGCTGCGAGACGTATGCAATTGATCCCTAAGAGAAGTATTTGATATTAATCTTCAAATTTCAATCAATTTATCTACTTAATCTGAGAGATGTATAGAAAACAAAACATCATTCTTTGATTTTATCAATATTGAATTAAGAATTATCGTCTTATTTCGTATTTCAGACATGTGATAAAAACATGTAATAGAATTTATACTATACAACAAAATATTTAGGATTCTTAATTCTCTTTCAATAAGAGATTACTTATATAAATGTGGCCAGTGAGAGATTTCTTCTTTTTTACCTTCAATTTTATAACTGTTCTTGTTATAAGAGAAATATAAATTCTGCTTCTATACTTCTGATTCAAAGAAAGAATACTCACTTTTGTATTTACTTTCCCGCTTAATTTGTCCATCTCACCAAGCAGAGCAGATAAAAGGGAACTCTTGCCTGATCCCACTGTACCAACTATTGCTACTAATTGACCTTGTTCTACATGGAGATTGATATTTCGTAGTATTGGTCTCTCGATTTCTTCACTGTCCCAACAGAAGCTACCGTTGTCAATTACTAATGCGTGCGCTAAATCAATGCGATAAAATGTGTATTGTAGACGTATTATATTCACCATGCATAGAGTACTTCAAAAAAGAAAATTTTACACTTACGTTCCGATGGATCATGCTGTACATTGTTAGGATCCAGTTCCTCCAAGTTCATAAATTTATTAATACGTTTTACAGAGACATAAGCCTGCAAACGTGTACGCAAAAACATTAGTTAAGCATAAAACATTAATATACATCTCTAAATAAATAAACTAAAACAGTAAAATCATGTATATGCATTACTTAAACTTACTTGTACTATATTACCAATCATCATAGGCAGCATAGAGAGTGGAAATCTTAAAATGTTGAACAAACTGAGTGAAACAAAGGCAATTGTACTATTTAGAACGTTCTTTTCGTCTATAAGTACATAAGTTGTAAAAGATACCAGAGATACCTGCACATTTATAAAAAGATGACAATATAAAAAATACAAAGGATGTTTAATTGAATATAAGTTATCGAAAACCTCAGAACTGGAAAAGTAAGAAAGAATAATATTTATTATTATTTCATAGCACGTGTGTTTTGGGAAAAAGAGAGATTATATACAATAAAACTTTTTAAAAATATTAAAAATTACAAAATTTGACTATAAAAAAGAAAGAAAAAAAAAGATGATAGAAAGGCATTCACGTTACACACGAGCACTCCGTAAGATTTCGATTTCTGAGGTCTTCAGTTATGATGTACAATTCAAATATACAGTTATATGTACAATTCATTTACATTTTTGTTAAAAAAAAAAACGTACCAAAAAAGGTGCGCATGACCATATAAAGCTCGTACCAGCGTTCAAATACGCCGCTTCTTTTAACACTTGAATCTCCTTGATTCTGATTTTAAGTATCTGCTGCTCGAATGAAGGTTCCCACGCGTAAAGCTTCAACACTTTGATACCGTTAAGTACTTCGTTCATTAACTTCACCCTCTCGTCCTTGCACTCCATCTGTCTTATTTGTAACGTCTTCACTTTGTTGGCGATTAATCCGTTTACGGGAATAAGAATGATCATAACTGCTAAACCGGCGAATACAGCCGGTCCCAATATATTCCAGAGAAAATATAAAGCTAGGACTATTTGTAGGGGTGCCGACCAGATCATGTTTATGTACGCAGTTAGGTCCATGAATCTTTGAGCGTCTACGGACATTAAGTTCACTATCTCGCCGAGCGTGGTTTCTTTTCTCGCCGCGTTCGACATTCTCAACGCTTTACGGTAAATCGCCGCGATTAGCGCAGTACGTATGCGCAGCCCAACCAAGAACATACGATGAAAATATTGGGACAGCACTAGTGTCTGAAGTATTGCTGTAAGTAAAAGTAATCCAGCATAAAGATATCCTTTCCACATTGGCTCATCTCCTTCGGTAAAACCAATCAAAAGCCTAAAAAATGAAAAAAGGGACGCATTACAAAAATATGTTACATAAGCAAGTCAAAAACAATTTCGTAAAATTATCGTCGTTACACGTTTTACTTCATGCTTATTTCATAAATCACGGAATAACATTAGAGATATAAATCGGGATTTGCATGTTGAGTGCACTTACTGTAATATTTGTGGGCTAATAAATGTCATAACGTCTTGAATCAGTTTCAAGAATGCACCGAACATGAATGTTGCTCCGAAAGCTTTGCAGATAGGCGGTAAGATGGAGGCGATTTTCTTTTTCCGACCACTGTTAAAGTCTACTTGTCCAGATGCTTTTCGAAATGATACTTTTGTACTTTCTACTCTATATGTATAAAGAATATCTGTTATATATACGTTCCTACTAAATTGGATGATAAAGATAATCAAGACATGTATGTTATACGACACATCCTACCTAAAGTAAGTCCAAATCAGCCTTGTTAGCACAAGAAATGTATGAACATATTGTTAAAAAATGCTTTCTCAGAGAACATTATACTATATGCTAATATTTATGATATAAATATTTTTTCTATAGGTATATGGTATATGCAAATAATATGCTGTTAGCCGTAAAGTAGATAAGATAATGCAGTAATATACTCTAAAAATATATTATCAAGAATAAACCGATTTTAAAAAATTGCTAAAGAAACAATTTTATGATTATTAGTAATTTACCATTTCTAATAAATATATTTTCTCTCAAATCTGCACGCTTTGTACCAACATCAATATAAATATATTCCTTATATTTCTTTCTGACAATTTTAAATAAACATCTTTTAAAGAAGCTTAGTTAAGTCATATTGATTGCAGGTAACCTTGATCTGTACGAAAAGATTCATCGATTAAACTTACTCGTCTGTCTTTCGCAAGCTCTTATTCCAATATTTGTCGAATTTCGGCACGATCTCTGTGGCCATGTCCTCTGGATTCATGGACCACAGATCGGACGTCTCGAGTGGTTTTCGGAAACCCTTCCATGCTAAGGAATCGAACCACGCAAAAAGAATTTTCGAGGGAAAAGAAGAGCCTTGCTCTGGACATGGCGATTCAACCTACGAATGAACATACATATTTCAAAATTATTCGTCAACAGTTTCTATACCAAACAGCGTCATGTATTACTGCAATCAATACAAGAGAGATTACCGTAGGATATTCGGAGAATTTAGGCTCTGCATCGACCAGAAAATTAAGTACGAACAATATCACTACTATCGGATAGTAGATCATATAAGACACCAATGGGTACGTCGTTTCTGCCTAAAAATAAATTGTTTCTTTATCATAATTGTAACATTATGTTATACTTAAAAATCACCTACTTTCTTGTAAAATATCAGAAAAAGCTGATAACGCGAGATACTGTTGTGATAAGAAAAGATAAAAGAAAATATAAAAATGGAGTGTAGAAAATACTGTTTAAAAATATATCTACACTTAAATAGCTTTCCGCTATTAACATGATAAAAATCTAACTTACCCCTTTAATGAATTCATTTACAAAGCGTCTATATTGGACACATCCACATAACGCAAGGAAAAACCAAAACAGGAATAAAAGACCTGACGTCCGCATTCCATGTTTTCTATTGTATTGCATTAAAGTCGATGCTAATGTCTGAAATAATTAACAAATTTAATTAAACGTTATATAATGAATTTACATGATTAAATAAATACGATAACTTTTTCTCCAAAATGACGAATCAATAACCGTCACTTTTATTTTATAAAGGAAAAACGGGAACAGGAGTGAAAAGGATGTTACTAAAAAATGTATGGAAAAATAATTTAATAATATATTTAAAAAATCTAGAATACTACTAAGATAAAAAATAATGTACTTACAAAGCTAACAATTTTTACAATGGGTGTGCAATAATCAACACTGTAGACCTTATGAAGAGTACTTTCGTGTATCGCCATTCCTAAGTCAGCTATGGAAAGTAAAATTAGTCCTACTGTAAGTACTTGCTTAGAAATAAACAACCACGTGTACGGGACGTTTCTCCTTTTGCTATTTAAAAGGTAATACGCTTCCATCGCCGAGAATGCCCATAGAAATATACATGGCACCCATACTAATATCGTCTTTTGGAAGCATTCTGTTAGATCTGGATCGTTTGTGTACCATGTTAGATTAGCATCCTAAAACAGTCAGAAATTTCGACCAAAATGTTAATCTTTCTCGCGCCATTTTAACGGATCTTTTTCTTTCGCTCTCTATTATGAGATGCCATAAAACTTACAAGCTTAACTTTAATAACGGATTCGACGACAAATTTGAAGTCAATTTTTGTCTTAACAGAAATATCAAAGCAGACGAATAGTTAACAAATCTAATCTTCAGCTAACTTTTAATAGTTTAGAATTTAATTTGCTGCTAGGAGATGTACAATTATGGAGCTATTTCATTGCGTAAAAATCGATATCAAATTAGTTACAGAATTAGTCATCAAAGTCACGAGTTATGAAGCATCCTACATACAGAAAGCTCGATAAGCACATTCGATGCATGTGCACGTGCACGTAAACTGATCCTTCATCATTCCTTCGTGACCGATATGAAAACGTGAGTGGCAGGTCGCATCCACTTAAAATAATTTGATTAACCTGAGGCTCCTGGCCACACACACTCATCACTACTAACTCAGATTGTGACATTAGAAGCGAGAAAACGCATAATAAAAATTCTTACATTTTAAAATAAAAATATATTTTTCAATAAAACAAGACTTCAATGAAACAGACTTGTAAAATATATACCAAAAATTCTCCTTTTATTTCGTTATCAATCAATCAATAAATCAATAAATAACCATATATCTGGAATTAAATTATGGCCAATCAAAAACGAAACAAGCTTATGTTCACGACTATGATAACTGTCAAATTAATAATATATTTAAAAAATATGATTTAATTCCTCGAAACAAAGAGAGAATTTTCGACATTTTATATGTCTATTCTACCAATTGCAAATATTGTTTTATTGAAAAATATTTCTATCTTAATATATTTTGCAAGAATTTTGATTATGTGTTTTCTCGTTTCTGACGTCACAAATTGAGATAATAGTGGTAAATAAACCAGGAGTCTTATAACAGAATTCTGAGATATTTTGAGATGATCAAAACATTGAATTCTAAAGCTTCAGGATGACTTGCTTGAAGATCAAATTGCCTGAATTTCAAACTTATTTTTGCCAATTTTTTGACAAACCGAATGAATGTACTAAAACAAAATTTTAAGCGATATTTATATATGAAGAGTAGAAAAAAATTTTTTTATTACAAAATTACTGATATAAGTGTGTGAAACATATAGCGGAAATATAGTCCATTTCTTAAACATAGTCGTTGTTTTGCAATGATAACTCGTCTTCCTTTCGTCCGATCGATGCAAATTTTGGCTGCAATCCACTTGATGCTACACGGAGAAAATTTTATATTAAAAATTACTATGTATAGCAGTAGCCGTGGACCATGCTGGAATTATAAAAATTTTTACTATGTTTTCACAAAAGAGTTTAATAATTATTTATATAAAAACATAGTAAAAATTTTTATAATTCCAGCAATGGTCCACGGCTATACATAGTAATTTTTAATATAAAATTTTCTCCGTGTACAAATGCTTCGAAGCGTTCAATTGACCAATCAGAACAAAGAATTCTATCGATTGACCAATCAAAGAATACAAAGAATACTTCAAAGCATTTGTAACATCAAGTGGATCACAGCCATTATCACAAAATATGTGAAATATTTACAGTTATCGGGTAAACTAGGATAAAAAAGAACAAATAAAGAATAACGAAACAACGCATACTACTAACAAAAAATCGATTTTTTTCGTGTGTTTCAATCTAAAAAAAATTAATATCTCAGAATGGAAAATTTTTACTTTGTATTTTGAATTGTCTCTAGTTCACATGGAAATCGGAGGTACAATATTGCTTTAAATTTCAAGTATGATGCTTAGTTTTTGAAATATCATTGCAAAAGAATTTTGAAAAATCAAGTTTTCAGACAAATTTATCTTTGTGCGCCACTCGGTATTATCGACTGTAATTTCTGCAATTTTTGGAGTTCCAATGTCAAATTTCAAATTAGATATAGAAATGCTAGTACTTACGAAAAATGCAATTAAAAAATCAATTTTTTGATCTTTTAGTCCCCTTAAGTTAATCGAATTATCAAATAATACCTGTATTATTTCGTTAACATAGATAGAATTATTAATTTATTGCTATTTAATATATGAAATTATGAAATATATGAAACATAAAAAAAATTCAGTTGAAGCTATCAGAAACTGCAAACAATACGATGTCTTGTTAAATCTCTAAAAGAGAAATTTTCTCTTGCCGATCGGCAAAAAAATTATCAAAATATCGATTTGAAAGGTTCAAAAATTGCAAAAGATAGAGTGTTCTGTTGAATGTGTGCAGAAGAGAATTATCCCACAGTCTTCGGAAATAATTATCAAAATATCGGATTTTTGAAAGCTTTAAAAATTGCGAAAAATACGATGTTTCGTTAAATCTATGTAGAAAAGAAATTGTCCCAGTTTTCGGTAAGGTAAGTCTCATTTATCGAATGCGCTTACCACCGAATATCGACAAAATACCTCTATACATCACATACTGGCTCGTGTTCGAGCCTGGAACAATGTCTCGCGATTTTTTCAGTCATGATAAAATTTTTAGCGTTGCGTCAAAAATCTTATGAAAAATTAAAAAACAATAACGGGACGATGTTTCGATGAAATCCACGGTAAAGGGATCATGGCGTTTGTTCCCAATCTATTTAGGAGTTACGAAATGTTCGTCGATTGCGCTTATCTAAGTAATCTGTCATTCCAATAACTGGGATTGCACCGAGTAGCGCCGAGTACAGCAGACAATGAAAAAAAGGGGAGAGCCCGGTGATATAAGTCGTTCCATTCGACGCGGCATTCAGGAAATTAAACTATTACACAACAGCGTGATGTGCAGCAGACGAGACAACGAAACTGCTGTTCAATTATTCCAACGATTTTTTCCTCTTTCTATTTTCCTCTCGCATCTCGCCTATCCCATAGTTAAGCCAGTGGCACATACAAACATATAAACAGTAAGACGTAAGCAGTAAATAAACCAATCAATCACAATCAAGCAGTAAGACAATAACATAAGCAGTAGCAAATCAAAAATGTCAATTTCCTTACTGCTTATGTTTTTGTATATGTACCACTGGCCTTATTCTCTCAAAATATCCCCGAACGGTGGCAATCTTTTTCAAAGAATTTAACATAATTTAACATAATTTAATATAATTTAAATTTAAGAATTTAACGCTCACTTGCTACAACGATGTAACTTAAAAGACAAAATTTTCCAAAAAATGAGTTTCAACATTTTGAATCATTAACACATTACAGTCTGTGTATCTCGGACGGAGAGAGAATTGACCAACTGCATTTGAACAATCTGGTCAATTAATCAATGCGATTGATCAATTCTTTCTCCGTCCGAGATCTCGGACCGATTTCTAGCATCGGGAACACGAAGCCTTATTCTTGAAAAATATCGCATACGATATTTCACGAATGTCACTAAAATATCACACTTCGATAAATTTGTATTCTCAAATTTTCACAAGTAACTTGATATGCGATAAGTATTGTATATTTGATATCGAATGGGGTCAGATAAGAAAAAAAGTATTACATACGATATTTACGATCAACACCTTTTGTGTTATGCATACGATATCAGTCGTGCGAAAATTAAGCGGAGAGCACACACTTCTCCATAACGCATAAGGAAAATCAGCCAATCAGAATCCTTTATTTTCATCCCCACTCCTCGTTCCGAGGATTCTGATTGGCTGATTTCCTTATGCATTATGCGTTATGGAGAAGTGTGTGCTCCCCGTCTTAGCGTTCACGTGTATACCGTACGATTTCAAGAATAAATCCAGACGCACAGCGCATAAACGTAAGCATAAGGAAATTGATTGGTCCATATACATGTGCATAAGGAAATAGACCAATCCATTTCCTTATTCATATGTTTATGCACCTATGCTAGAGTCTGTCTGGATAGACCCTAAGGCCTCGCATATCTGCAACTTTTAACGACAGTGTTCTTATCATTATATTGTCGTTGTACAGCTTTTTTATCGTGCATTATGTCTGCGTAAAAATAACGTAACGATAACGTCATTAGAGAGTTTTTGCATTACCATCTTTTAGATACGGTGAACGCTAAAATCACGTTATTGGGTCGAAAGACAAAACTGCGCATGCGCAGTACCCAATAACGTGATTTTAGCGTTTACCGTATCTAAAAGACAGTATTGCAAAAACTCTCTATTATTGTTCAAAATTACAGAATACAGGGACCGTCGTTATCCATTCTCATTACCGAGGAAGCGCAGTATCGTCTCAAGTGATCCTAGGCATCGATTCTGTAACTCTTTCCCTAGAGCGGAAACGTGAAAAATTTCCCCATTAACTTTAACAAAAATAACAATTTAAAAATAAAGTAAAAATTTTCAATTTAAATCGAGAGATAGGCCAATGACGGTCATAGCGGATTCCAATAATAATACTGATGCTAACAAGCATCTATAAGATTCCCCCCTTCCCAACCCAACCCGAAAAACTGTAAAGAATTGTTATTAAAAATTTTCACTTTTCACATTTCCGTCCTAGGGAAAAAATTGCAGAATCGATGCCCTGCAATCACGTTTTCGTCCCTGCGGATTGCGCGAGCGCGATAATTATCGAGTTGTTTGTCGAAAGGCATCCTCGCACGCGCCCGACGTTGTTTGTCTTTGATCTCGCGCACGAGAGAGAGAGAGAGAGGAACATAGATATGCGGATCCCAATTGATAAGCGCTTGTTTAAGTGCTTGTTTAGGCACTTAATATTTGCATACGCGGCGCCTACATTACGCTCCGTTCGCGCGCGCGATTTACTTTCGCGATTTCGCCAAAATCGAAATATCGCGCAATCAAAGGGAATGACATTTGCTTTATTACGTCGGCTCTATAATCGGAAAGCGTATACATGTGCGCGTGTATGTGTGCACGCACGTGCGCACGCGCACGTGTATGTGCGTGTGTGTGTGTGTGTAGGAAGGTAACAGCACGAGGCGATGAAGTGAGGCGATTAAAGTGACGCCAGGGTAGCGATCGTATGATTTTCCCCTAGAAGCGAAAACGCTATAAAGGCTTCGCGTGAACTTGGACGCGATTACGCAGCTCTTCGCGGCCGACACTCTTTAATCGCTCTGTAATCCGCCAGTGATCCGCATCCGCGCGAAAGGGATTCACGCGGAATGGAAACGAGCCGGAACTCTTCGCTTCTCGCTCTCGGTTCGACCCGCGTGAACTTGCTCGCGGATCAATCGGGGGGAGAGATTGGCGTTAAAGGATTGCAGGTCCGCGCGCGAGAACGCACGTCGCGTTCGCGTGAAGCTTTTCACGTTTCCGCTCCGCTAGGGGAAAATTACGTGATCGCTGCCCAGAAGTAGAACGATCCCGGACGTGATCACGTTTCGTTCAGCCTCGCCTGACATGAGAGCGTCGAGCCGAGAGCACGCGAGCGCGTCGGAATCTCGAGACAGTTGACCGATTAACTTGGGTGTCTACTGCGACCCACTCTATGTGGGACGGAAATCCAAAGGGGGACTAGAAGTAGAAGAAGAAGAAGAACTTATAGGTGTCCGTCGTTGAGCGATCTCTCCGAACGAGGCTTCCCTCGAGTCGCGTACACCAGCCGCGAGATAACCGCGACGCGAGGAAATCAGGCACGCGAAGGGAAGAAAAGGCACGAAGGGATGAAAAGCGAAAAGAACGCGGGACATGGTCCCGATCCCTCCCTCAGGCCCTCTCGCTCACCCAAAATTTCGTGCCGCAGAACTGGTCCATTCCGACGATCGTCTGATTTTCCATACTGACACATTTAAAGATCCGCCGGCGTGCCTCTCGCCGTGAAACTGTGAGCCGTCCGCTCCGCACCGCACACTATACCGCACCGCACCTGGTTGCACTGCGCGCCCGCCACCGATTGCGAGACCAGCGTGGAGAGCGACCGATCTCTTTTTCTCGCCCCAGGAAACGCTCCGTGTCCCCCTTCAGGCACCACACTGTGCCACTGACTGCAGCACGCACGGGGAATATACACGCGGCGGAGGGGGAGCCCAGCAGCGCGCGGCACTCGGTACTCGGCAGTGCACTCACTACGAGTACGAGCGATACACACGAGTCATGCGAGTTGCGAGACTCGCGAGTCGGCCGTGCGTCACTGCTCTGAAGCTGTCTGCGAGAAGCGGCGGAAGTGCGGCCCGTCGTGTCGTACAGTCGTGCGCCGTGCTCGTGCCCTCGAGCGTGTCCGAGTGAAAGTATCCGCGGACCCGCCGCCGTCCGTCACGTATCGCTGTGGAGTGTGGCGTGATTAGGGCGGCGCGGCGCCGGCGGCCGAGGCCGCGCGACCAATCGCCGCGCGTCGCGGACGCGCGGGAAAGCGCGCGCGGCGCCCGTCCCGCGACTACGTTCACGTCGATCCGCCGCGTCCCGTCCGCATCCGCGTTGCGGGTCGGCCCCGTTATCTTGATCTTGACTTGACAGTCGGAATTTTTCAGCCAGAGAGATTTCTCGCGACGCCAACGCGATCTTCGAATTGCGAGGCTTCGAAATGCGCCGTATCTTTTTTTTCCTCTCTCGGAAGAGTCTCGAATAAACGCGACGAGAAGTCTCGTAGAGTTCGAATTGTAACTTGATTACAAGGAGATATGAAAATTTCATGCTCGTACATTCGCTATTCCTGCATCTAATCTTTTCTTCCACATATTAAACAACGAAGTGTCAATATCCGATTCTACCCACGTTAATCCCAAGCAGAACAGAAAGTCAAAATGACGCCTTTGATAGTCATTTTGAGATAATTTTGATGTTATTGTGACGTCATTTTGACGTTATCGTGACTTTCTGTTCTGCCTGGAATGAAATAGTACAGTGTTACTCGATAAGTTAATCGGAGTTAGATCGGAGTCACTCTCGTCCTTGGATAAAACTCCTATTTCTGCTTCGTTGCATATCCACCTTTATCGCAGGAGCGATAAGTTAAACTTGAAGGTTGGCACGGGAATTTAAATCGTTTGAACTCTGCGAACTTATTCGTATGAACTTAGCCGACAATTAATGATTTTTTAAACAATTTCCTTGTAAAATCGCTTGTATTTCGTATGAAGATTTTTGAAGTATAATTAAAAAAGAGTCATCTAGATAATTTTAATTAATTTATAATAATTTTTATTCTCTCTCTATGCAATATATTAGCCTACATAAATAAATTAAACAAAGTTTTTCTATGAAATCGTTTGTATTTTAAAGAGTTTTGAGATATAATTGAAAAGATCAGACATTCGAATAATTAACTAAAATATTTTTGAACTTTGTAACTAACCGCATATCTAAGCATATCTCTCTTGTAAGTTCCTACAATTAATGGTGAACTTTTCTGCGATAAAAAAAAAGACGGAAAGATTGCGATGCGACAGAAAGATTTGCTTGCATCATGCAAAAAAGACAAGGTATAATATTACACGCAATTGTGTAACAATTGCCTTGTGAATAATGTGAACGACAATATTAGCGTATCATTATCAACACAGTAAATCAGAAATTTGCCCGAATAAATTTGTTTAATCTTGGCGCCAGTAATGTTATAACGACATCATTTTACTCAATTATATTACTTCCTAAAATTTGGGACATAATTCCGATTAGCCATTGCTGTAAATCAGGGATCAGCAAATTGACCTATGGGGCCAAATATCCCGATAAAAAGTTTTTCACACATATAAGAACATAAATATATATAAAATATGTCCGTATATTTTTTTCTCTTATATAATCTCTGTTCGTATATATATATATTAGGTGTACAAATAAGTTTCCGCCGTTT
>NJRQ01000061.1:215101-229540 GCA_003063805.1 Aphaenogaster ashmeadi | reverse complement strand
AATAATAATTTTCTTGAAAACGATACGGTAAATTGACTTCAAATTTCATATGTAGGAACGAAATACATTATTAAACATCTTAGCAAAATATTATGGCAATGCTGTTATCTTTTAAAGTCTGACGTAAGACGTCTATATTACGTCTTATTATAGATTCTCCTCTTAAACTAAGAAGATCCTCTTGGCGCTTATTTTAGAGTAGAATACAATTTTTTCGGTGCGAGACTTCGATCAAACTCCGATTGATTTAATCGGTGATTAATTCAACCGGCACAATTGCCCGTGGCAAAACTTCCGATTACGTAATTCTGCTTCCTAATCTAATCTCTCTTTTCATATATCGAGAACAACAAAGAATTGATTATTCTATCCGCGTTAACAAGATAGTGCTTAATTAATTATCGATTGAGTTAATGGGACGATTAATTAGACTGGCAAAATTGTTTGCGGCCAAATTTCTGGCTACATAATTCATCGTCCGGTCTAAACCTTCTTTCCATATGTTAAGAAATGAGAAATCAATAGTTCTATCTGCGTTAACAGTAAAAGGACAGATATTACTTGATAAACTAATTTTCGATTAAGTTAATGGATGATTAATTAGACCGGTAAAATTGTTTGCAACAAAATTTCTGGCTACATAATTCGTCGTCCAGTCTAATTCTTCTTTCCATGTGTTAAGAAATGAGAAATTAATAGTTCTGGCTACGTTAACAGTAAATATATTATTTGATAAACTAATTCTCGATTAAGTTAATGGGTGATTAACTAGACCGCAAAATTGCTTGCGGTAAAATTTCTGATTGTATAACTCGTCATTTTCTTCAATCTAATCCCTCTTCCCATATGTTAAGAAACCAAAAGTTAATAATCTATCCGCACGTTAGTATTTGTTATTATTATATGTACATGTTATTATTTGTTGTAGTATTACATGTATTTATTACATGTAACAATGTTATTTGATAAGTAATCGACAATTAACTTATCAACGTGACGATAAGGGTGACGCCTGCGTCAGAGTATAATAATTCGTCTGCTTTTGTGAGTACGCTGTGAGTAGGTATAGCGCGATATTACAATAATGCGAGGCGACTGAATTTCAGACAATGGATTCGTGCGTCCCGCAAGGCGCACTAGTTAAGTGGACAATGATGCATCGCCTCTAGACGAGAAATAAACGCTGAGTCACTCCGTTAAATTCTCTGCCTGCTAGCAATCCAACGGTTTGTGTAGATTCTAGTACAAGGATACATATTATAACTCGAGGAGAAAGAAAGAGAGAGAATTTTGTGTGTGCGTCGACTAGCGTCACTAATTTCGACGTAAATTATGCAACACAGGAACAAATATTTTAAGAATGGCTGTGCTGGTGCCACGTTACGTAACTACGCTCAAATAATGACGTTAATAAACATAAAAGACGCCGAATGTGTCGATGAAAATATTTCAGCAATAAAATTGCAACAAACCCGGTAAACAATTTTTATATAAAAATATTAATATATATAATTATATATAAAATATGTTATATATGTTTTTTCTCTTGTATAATCTGCATCTGTATATATAGGAAAAATACTAAGAAGAATAATTGAAAAATAATTGGAAAAATTACTTTTTGCATTGCTTTTTGTTACAAAAAATAAAATTGCAATTTATGCTTACGCAATTATTATATTTATGTATGATTATATAGGCAATTTTTTCTCATTTTCTCAAACTTCATTTTTTATAAAAAAAACAATGCAAAAATTATCCTTTTAATTATTTTTAAATTTTTATTATTTTTTTATATATACGAACAGAAATTATACAAGAGAAAGAGAACATATACAGACATATTATATATATATATATATATATATATATATATATATATATATGTTCTTATATGAAAAATTTTTAACCGGGTAGCGTTATTGATAAAGGCGTAAATATACTGTGAAACGCATTTGGTTTCCCTATGATAAGGACAAGTATTTCAGTATTCGTTGTTGAAACGCGATCGAAATATGTTTCGCAATGATAAACGGTAACGAAAAATGCAAGAACTCTTTCATCAGTTTTACTGTGCTGTTATTCCAAAATACTGCGAATACGCATATACATATGCATATATACATATACAAAACGAATAAGGTATAGATAAGCGCACTGGATTAGAGATATAAATATCCGAGATAAGAATATACGACAGAAGTCAAAATATGTATGCGAGATAACGTAGATCTCATCAATGACTCGACAGTATGACACTGCTAAGTAATTAATGATAGTCCTTGTTTCGCATGACGTAATGTTTAATTTAACTGACAATGACTTGTCCTTAATTTAGGATGCACTACCCAGTGAGAAATGACACCTCGATCGACGTCTGATCGACGTCGATTCTATGTCGAAATAATGTTTTCGACATTGAATCGACGTCGATTCGATGTCGATCGAGGTGTCATTTCTCACTGGGTAATATCCATTTCTACTAATGTAAATTAACTTTAATCTCGGTTTAACTGTCTAATGAATTTAGAAAAAGATAAAGAGTAAGTTAAACCGAGATTAAAGTTAATCTACATTGGTAGAAATAGACATATGTGGAAAAATATGCGTAACAATTATTACATGTTCGATCTTCGTATCAATTAGAATAACACGCTATTGAAATTGTTAATAATAAATGATTTTGTACGAAAAGTGCAATGTTCCAATTAATGGATTATAATCCTTACAATTACAGGATACTAATCTTGGAGATGATCTTACTTTTGCAAACAAACTCTTTAAGATTATGCGCCTTTTACTTGGAATTCCGCGAACAATGCCATATGCGAAAAGTATTTTCCGCTTACTAATGGTACAATAGAATAATGATTTAACCGATCAAGATCGGTTTCAGCAGAGTGCTGCGAAAACTTGATATTCTTTTCCCGGTAATATAAAAAATTGTTGAATATTATGAATAGATATTATATATGGTATTATTATTTTATCTCACTCGTTGTTTTCATCTTAAAATGTACATATAATCCATTACTTAGAAGCGACCGTCGCACAGATAAGGAAAATAAACGAATCACTGATCAACTTATCAAGCATATCTCTTATTGTGACAGTCATCTTATAGTTCTGTATGTACAAAAGAAGAAGAGAATTGTAACTGTGTAGATATTTCTGATAAGTACTTATGCGTGTATATCGAAAAATCTTCGTTCCATTGCGTAAAAGGTAAACGATCGTGATCTGAGAATTGATTATTTGTAAAAGTTTACGATTTCTCAAACATCTATTATGATCTATTAAACGAATCATTTAGTACATATGTATATGTGTATATGTAAGAGGAGTTTTATATATAAAATATAATTATATTATAAACTAATTAAATATAATACATTTTTCCGCTCTTATATTTATATATACCGAAGCTCTCAATTATATGCAATTTGGATAATTTATTTTACAGTGTTATTTTATCTACAATAGTGGTTTCACAAATAGTAATATATAAAGTTTTTTATACGTAATACACATATTAAAAATTATATAACAAAAATATATTCTTCCAAAACATTCATTTGTAATATTATTTCTCTATTTTTTGACAGTGACTTTTCTTCAGGAAATTATAATCTTACATGCAATACATTCTAAAACTTTCTTATTATATTTAGAATAATTAAGTTATTTTCACAGAATTGTGCGTGGACTCATCGGGAACTACATTATCAGGAAATTTTGTATTGAAATTTTTCAAAATATTTAAGGAATTTTCTAATCTCAAATTATATAAGATTCTCTGTACATATATACAGAATGCTTTGAGAGATAAAATTAATTTATGAAAGCCTACTGAGAACGATTAGAAAATGTAAATAAAGTTTTCTCCGAATTATTATCTTTCTTTATTATAGTCTCCCAAATATTCCATGTTAAACTTGTAAAGCGCAACACTTTACAACGTTTTTTTATTTTGTTATAACATTAGTTATTGTTTTTAATCCTATATTTTATTATTCGGATATATTTTGATGTATTCTTATCTGACATAATTTTTTATTTAAGAAATCTGAATAAAATACAGAAAAGTGATGTTGAGAAAAGCACTGTTACTACACGCCTTTCAATAAAGAATAATTACAAATAAAAAATTACTCGCTCTACTTTGCTAAGAATTTGTAATAATCGAAAAAAAGATTTATTTACATTTTCTAAAATAAATATTTTCCTCTCTCAGCTATTTTAATAGAAAATAATAGCTTTACCTTCAAGATATTTAGTAGAAACATAAAATGTAATATATCCATCCTTAAAAAATTAATTTTTCTGTATTACAGCAGCAAAAAATTAGGCTACCGCTGTCCCGAGCTTAAGTTCATATGAGATTCTTCATATGAGAAAATTCCTATTTGACTTGATAAGTTTGAGTGCTGCTGAATAAAAGCGTCAATAACTCTGGGTCTGTTAAATTTCTTTTATATTTTTGTACCATTTCTTGAATTTTTAGACGTCTTCGTACATGTGGCGGATGATAACTGAAACATAAATATATATATTTATACGGTTTATCCAGAATAAAAAAAGTGCACATAACATTTCAATATAAAGTGGTATAATTAACAGGTAACAGAAGTATGATCTTCTTCATTATTAATTTGATTACCTGTCGTTATCGAGTCTTTTTCTACGTCCCATATTAAGAGCCGTTTGTCTAACTAGAGTCCCCAAAACTCTTCTTGATACTACCATACCGTCGATTAAGGGTGTTGCTAAATTGATTCTAGAAACCGGCCCCTGCAATCTGACCCGCATCAATCCGTTAGCGAGAGATTGAAGAAAGATAACGTGCACATCGGTAGCTTGCAGCATCCTTGATTGCTCCAGTCCGGTGTAAGTGGAAGGAAGCAGATCGCCTACACTCCAGTAAGAGCATTTAATTTAATGCAAGAGAAAATACATACAACGTAATAACAAGATAACAATAAAATATACAATAAAACGTTCAGATTAATAAATAAATTAAAGTTTCGGGACGTTTTACTTATCGAAAAAGAAACAAACGAACCAATCGGGAACTGGATATGATCCTCCAAACTCTCCAACCATACAACCATGATCTTTGTATTGGTTTGAGCCGGCAGAGGTTGCTTCGTCGACCTCCTGGGCCTGATGGGATCTGCACTCGAAGAATTCGTCGGACCTACTCCCGGCAAGCTCGATGGCTGTTTCTCTAGGTCGAGCGACATCGCTCTAGAAGTCTGCGTTGTGTTTTGTGACGTCCCACTGCTGCGAGTGTCCGTACTTTCACTGATGCTCCGTTCGAACCACGCTACAATGAAATATATAAACTGTACTTTTGAGAAGTAAATCATATTCGTTATACATAATAATCTAAATCATAATAGAAAAGCAAATAAGAAAAGATATACATTTTCAAAATCTTGATTAGTGTTCTCGTCTTCGAATTTACCTTGTCCACTGGTACTGATATCGCTGTTATAACTGGTCTCCTCTAATGAGTCCGAGCTGGCCATGAGATACGATTGCGTAGGTACAACGAAAGCAATTTCCGAACTCACGTCCGCCCAATACAGCACGTGAGTGTCACCATTGTAGAGTGCCCCGCCGTGATTGCTATGAGCCGGCTGTGGCACGTTCACTTGTGCCGTTACTCTCCACGAGGTGGATATGTGGCCCGTCCAGCCCGCGTGAGCGGATACGGAAACGGGCCAACCGAGAGAGCTTAAGAATTCCAAGAAATTTGGTGACACATTCTCCTCGTGCAGCTGTAAACATAGATGTGGTAGCATATTACATCGTTTTTTAAGGAAAACTTACAACGTAGAATAAATAAGACGATAACATATAAACTATGATGAAATTGATAGAAAAAACCAATATCTTACCACATTTAACAACATTTCGGAGGCAGACTTTTGACCTGCTTTTACATAAAAGATGTGAACGGTATCGCAGGTTCGCGGACTGATATTGTCCAGAGTTTCCAAGTCCATGCAGAATCCAGAGATGGTCGGATCTAGAGCGATTAGGCCGCTGTTTATGGATTCCTCGTTCTCCTTAGGTTCCATATTTAAGAAACCGAAGTGGCTCAGGAATAGACGAGCCGTTTGAAACTCATGACAAACATGGGGCGGTACGCATTCATCGGTTTTGTCTTCTGTGGCTTTTATATTACCGTTGTCGTGCTTCGACTCGAGCGTTATCTGACGTTCCAGGAGCTGCGCGAGGATCTGATGTTCATCTCGTACCGCGTCATTGTCACTCATAACTGCCTCGAGACTCGGTATCGATTCATCCCTGCCATGAAGATGACACGATTAAATATCGTTTAGTTTAGAATATATAAAATATGATTCCAAACTTCAGATATATTAGAATATTCGAATCTCACTATGCAATTAATTTAGATAGTCGAATATCACAAGATTTGCAGACATTCGCTTACACTTTACAATGAGGAATGCGATCCACATTATCTGGGAAGAATCTCGGTTTATAATCCGTTCGCGGTGCAGCTTCAGCCAACGGCAAGGGTCGTCCGGGATTGCTGTTTATACTTCTGATGCTGGATCGATGACGCGGTAAATGACGGAGCTGCATCGTCCATGCGTGTCTGCCGAACGGTCCGCGGATTAAGACCGTCACGGTCGGCTGAGGATCCTGATCGTTTCCTAATGGTTCCTCTAACAACGCTAACACAATAGCGTTCTCGGACACGAAGTAACGAAATCTTTCGACAGCCGCTTGTCGTGCCACGCGTCCGCCAGTCCAGCTGTTGCAGTGCCGAAGCAGAGATACTTCATCAAGCAATGACGAGAGCGATTGTGCCCCGCAGGCGCTTGGAAAATAGCCAACCTATGGAGAAAAATACAATTATAAATTTGATGAAATTAAGAGACAGTAGCTTCTTCAATCCTGGATTAAAAATTCTTAAAAACTGTTGAAATCTTAGATGAGAAAACCTTTTAATATGAACTCCTAAAAAGTACCAAAAGACTCAAATACTAACTTTAAATTTTTTTCTGAAATCACTACGCACTACGTGTCTTTTTTATCTTGTATATTTCAGCAAACAAACCTGTTCTAACAGAATCGTAAGGAGAGCATCAGCGGCGTCTCTTACGCGCATAGATGCAGGTTTTAACTCCTTTTCGTCCTTCATTTTGATGGGTTCTCCCGGCTTTCCGACGCTCTTAGTGCCGGACACACCGAGCTCAACAACTTCTAATACTGTGGTCAAGCAATCTTTGTCCTTCAAGGAAAAAAGGAATCAATGTATATAGAATTTTAAATCAAATTAATTTCGTAAATCATCCCTAAAAAATCACCAACCTGTAATAATTGTGGATGAGCAGTTAGCCAAGTTGTCAAGCAAGTAAATGCCGCAACGATTGATGAATGGAGATCTTTAGAGTGCGCCGGAGGTGGACGCCAACATTGATACGAAATGTAGTCGCACAACCATTTCACCGCTCTCTTGCATTCCAAAGCATCTGTAACATACACAGCGTTTCGATGCGCACTTTATTCCAAGAGCATTCAACGTTAGAGCTGACAAATTTCTATCTGACAATGATATCGAACCTGTGAGTCTCCTCGCTGCAGAATTATTTGAAACAAGACGGAGAGAGATAAGTATCTATATTTCTTGCATATAAAATATATATACATATAACAAAATTTGAATCTTGCAGACACGATTAAAATCTGCAGTGATCTTGCTACCTGTTTCGCGAATGCGTGTGCGTGCTAATCCCGACAGCATCTCGAGTGCTGCTAAAGAGATATTTAAGTCAGTCTTCCACGACGAAATCAAACGATGACACACCAAGTACGTTGCTCGTACAAAAAGAGCATGGGCGGAATCTGCAAGAATGTCCCTCTCATTTAGTCCTTAGGTTTATAAGAAATAATATTAGGTCAGTGTTTTGTACAAATATATATATACATTAAATATAATATTTATATATAATAAATCTTACGTACATGTGTATAGAGAAAGAGAGAGAGAGAGAGAGAGAAAGGAAGAGAGAATAAATATATCTTTTCTTAAGAACTTTGAACGTAACAATAAAAACGTAAACCACAAGCAGAAATGAAATTCGCATTCTATGAATGTCTTCAAATGCGATTTTTATGACTTGTGTGAAGTTAGCCCCCCAATGTCGAAAAATCAAAATTTTACACTGCCCCCCCCCCCCAAAATTGAATTGCTTATAACTTTTGAACTAGAGGGGGGCAAACAAAAATTCCAACGAGACATTCGTGGGCAAACGATGGGCAAACGTTTGCAAAAAGAAAATTTTTGATTTTTTAACATTGGGGGCCAGTGTGAAGTTGGCCCCCCAAAATTGAATTGCTTATAACTTTTGAACTAGAGGGGGGCAAACAAAAATTCAACAGAGCATTCATGGGCAAACGATGGGCAAACGTTTGCAAAAAGAAATTTTTTGGTTTTTCGACATTAGGGGGTTAACTTCACACAGGTATTTTTATGAAATGTATGTAGCAAGATAAACAGTATTTGTATTTACCGAACGCAATGCATTCCTCTTGAAGAGTTGCAATATCAGAGGCATCGCCAATTGAGCGCTGATCACTGGATATACTTATTTGACTGGCCGAATCGCTGGTGACTATAGTAAGCGATGATAAGACGATACAATGGCGAAACGCACAACAGAACACAACTCGTAATAACAATAAAAAATTAACATTTCATATATAAGCACGTGTAAAGCTGATACGATGAGAGGTGACATTAAGCATTGTAATTCATTCAAATATTTGCGCCCTCATACTGATTTACTCCCATTCTTAAGCTATCGAGAAATATTAATAAAAAGTCGCCGTATTAAATAAAGTAGCAGTATACTGAGACATTGCTATCTTATTGGCATCAGAGAGAAACCAGTCGTGATCATAGGCGTTATCCATGTGTACATATCATAAAACAATTCTATCAAATTGTGATGACAAGTTTTACTTTCACTTATAAAATTAGTACAATTAATTATTAAATCATTGCTTTAAAGTTGTTACTTTACAGAAGTATTTTTTATCATAGTACTGCTTTTAATACTCTTCATAAACAATCTAAAGAAGAAATGCCAATTCTCTTATATAAATAGCAATAAAGCAATGTTTTATACTGCTTCGCCATGTAATATGTAAAAAAATAGTGTCTATGATCACTTGTAAAATTTGGACACAGATAAGAGTTACTACTAAGTAACTCAGGACAGTGCATTTAGCCGAATCCAAGCTAATATCGTTTAGTATCAAGGACGAACCTGAAGATAATAAATTAGTTGCCGAGTCATTAGCTACCGTATCGGGCTGTGTAACTTGCTCCACTTCTTCCGCTGCTGCAGAATCCTGTACACTCAGTAACAAAGCCCCTGGAATTATTTACATAACAATATTTATTTCCATCTATCTAAGATCATATTTTATTAATAAGCTCAATTTTTTATTTCTCAACGGAATGTTGATTTCTTTTTTGAGAATTTTTGTTTAAGAAATCTTAATTCCAAAGAAAATTAATTTCGTCAAAGAAATAAAAACTTCGATCGCCATTATCATCATAAATAGCTTGGAGAATTCAGCCAAAAATACATATTGCAAAAGCGAGAGTTAAATCATAAGCAATCTCAATCGATAACAAACTTTCAATTTTATTAACGTACCTAACAGCATATGCGTATTCTGAGGATCGGTTTCCACTTGTAAAGCATTTATGAGCAGATTCATGAGCCTCGATTTTAACTGTACAAATGTAACGGGACTTTTCTCGGAAAAATTTGCGCCTGGGAATATCGGAAGCTCTTTAATGGCGAGGTTCTGCAATGAGAAATATTCGCATACAGACTTCTTCAATTATGTGATCACACTCATATCATGTTGAATTACATACGATAATTTATTAAACATTAATAAATTTTGCAGAAGTAAGATTATGTATATATTTACCTGAAAATGCAAAGGCAGCGTTAACATTGATATTAGCAAATGTATTGAAGCCCTTCTCAAATCCGGTTTCGATACTATATTAGATTTTAGCTTCAAGTCTTTCTCCGGTAAAACTACTTCCAGAGCGGATAACACGGCCGGTACCAAAACTTGTATACCGTTCAAATCGAGGCGGAACAGATCAGCCGAATTCAACAGAATACTTGCTAACGTTTCGCCACATTCGCGAGACTGAAAACAAATTGAGTATACATAGATTACACCTGTCTCTCCGCCTATCTATCTACCAAGAAACGTGAGTTGAAGCTGATACCTCGTCGACTTTGAGGCCGTGGTACATCGCCTGGTAAAATCTAGCCAAGTATACGGGTAAGATCTCCTCGCCTGTTTTTTTGGCGCAGAAAATTCTGCACAGGGCGCCTAATGCCTCTGCTCTGCCGGATTCGTAGCGATCTATGCAGAGTGTCGGCGGTACATCGCTCACAGTTTCCTGCAGCGAACTCGGTCCGTCCACAAGTACCGAGGACGGACGTTTCGAGGCACCCGATGGTTCTGCATATAAGATGATCAGAATTGCATAAAAAATATAATCATGCGTAATATTCTTTTATTTCACGTACACACGAGACACTTACGCGGTAAATTCTGCGACCAACCTTCGGTACCGATAAACGCAGCCTCGAACAACCATTCACCGAAGAGATGCAGTATACTGTTACACTTGGGTCGTCCTGGAGCTAAAGGAGGCCTGATATCCTGGCCAAGCGAGGTCATAGCTGTAGTAAATCACACAATCGTGTGATTAAACGGAGACATCTTTGTTGTATTATCATGAACTCACAAAAATGATATTACATGCGGTACTCGAGGCGGACGATGGTCCTGAATTGGATATCAGCATCGGCGGTGTACTAGATACACGACTTGTCGTCAATCCAATTAACGATGCTTTCGGAATTCCTGCAAAATTTTTAGATGTTTCTACAAGATGTATCTACAGGATTTTGTAACACCAACGAATGAAACTCCAAAGTTCAAGTTCACTAAAGACTCTAATAATAAATAATTGTATGTCTTAAAATTGGAGCAAACTTTAATAATATGAAAAAAAGTACAGAATATAGTATATAAAGAAAACATTATGATACAAAATAAGTGCTATACAATATTTGTGGTTTTAGATCTTAGCAGAGAGGATAATTGAATGATTGAGCATAGTATATTGACGTATCAGCGAGAGAAAGTATTGAGATACCCTTAGTGACTGCAGAAGGAGTGACACTGAAACTTTTGGCAAGTCTGCGTTGAGTTGGGGGTGTGGGGGAAGGCTGAGGCTGATCCCTACCGCTCGACCTGTCCCATCCGACACCCCCGCTGCCGGTACCGCTATTTCCCGACGTAACGTTGGACACGCAACATTCCTCCCAACAGCATGCCTGTGAAACTCCTAAAACATTTGCGACAATGTGCAACCGCCACCAAATACAAGTGACCAAGCCGACAGATGTGCGAGTGTCATAGATAGAAACAAATTTCATGAAATGTACATTCGATACCGCCTTGCCTCTGCGATAATTTACAAGTTACAGCGCGTAGTCTTCGAGATAGATCACGAATTTAACGTTCGATCAGATCGACAACCTTGACTTACCGAGGAAAGCGTCGACCTGACCCGCTATGCCTTTTATAGCTTTCAGAAATATCTGCGGCAAGCTTTGCAAACACGGATGCTGGCATGGATCTATGACGTTAGGACTGGCGATGGCGTATTGCAGAAATGCTTGTGTCTGCGAAACGACGGCGGGTCTACACAAGTCTACGGGATCGCCGATAGTACGCAATAGTCTGTACCATGCCTGCGCCACCGCTTCGTCCGACATAGTGGGTGGTACTAGCTGCGTATCTTCCTCACCTATTAATATAAAGTTTTGCTTATTGTAGTATCACATACCACCAATAATGTACAAATTTTATTAATGCTTGCAGTCTATTAAAGGCACATACTTATTTTCAATTCGGGAAACATTGGCCCGTACATGATGTGCAGCAGTCTCGCTGTAAGAGCGAGACACACGCGATTCCATTGCTCCACTAAAGCCAATCTGTGACGCCATCGCAGACAGGACTCTCGTAACGTTCGCCATAACGGAGGTGAAGGAAAACTGCGTTCGCAGGAGACCAGCCAAACCTGGATAAAAAATATCGTTCTATGAGTTTACAAATGTTCATATCATTAACTGACTAGTATTTCCATACCTCTAGCAATACACCAAGCACTCTCTCGCACAATTGTTCTCCTGCATCCTCTCTAGTCGCCGGTGGCGCTAACAAGGCGTCGTTAATACCGATGAGGAATAATAGCAGACTTTCCCAAGTTTCTCTCTCCAGAGTTGCCGGGCCTCTTGCGATTTGCTGCAAAGTTCTAAGTACTCGATGACACAGGACAGCTTGCCGATTTATCGTGTCTGTACCTAGAAATATTTATTGGAAAGTGATATATTACAGATACTAATATTGATATGAGAATCACACATCTTGCAAATTGATACAAATGTGTGTTCACAGAAAAGTGATATATTATGGATTACCTAGATCCTGATACAGAAAAGGCCAGACTTTAGAAAAGAAAATGAACCTTATCAAAAGAATCAGAGAGCAAATTTGATATGTAAAGAAAATCGAGTCTTGTCTTACCTTCCCCTTTCCTCGGAACGAACAGATTGTGAAAATGGCTTATAATTTTTCTGGCATAGAAGTTCGGGTCATCCACGATTGGTCTGGGCACAGAGATCTTCGGTGTCGAGTACAGAGCGGACAGCCACTCACAGTATATGTTCACGCAATCTCTGACGGTATCATGCTCGGCCAGTGGCAACGATAAACCGAAGCATATCACCTCCATGCACCATTGAACCTCCCTGTCGGTGGAGAGCGGACTAGGCTCTCCCGCCTGGGTGATGCCGAGATTTGCGGCGAGTTGGCGGACTATGGATAGTGCGACCTCTTTTCCCGCGCCAAGGGGAAATTTTTCCAGTACGCTCTGGCTTTCCTCCGAGCCTTGCTGGATCAGAGTGCTCAGTGAGGCCCATTCTGAATACATCCCTCCTTGGGAATCCTAAAAACATATAGAAACATTGAGCCATTTTTGCAACAATAAAAATGCACTAAATATAAAATTGCACTAAATACAATAATTAAAACCGAATGTACTAGTCGTGCGACTACGAATAAACATAAATCGAGATAAACATTTCCATGACTAAAAGTGAACATAATTAAGCAGAGGATACAATCTGTCAGATATAAGCACCTTGAGATTAACTCTGTTGAATACGCCTAAATTCATAGATTACTACACGCCTATACGCCCTATATTTAAGAAGCAGCTTGAACGAAGTCGAACACTGGAATTAAGCAGCCGTTAATAATAATGATCCAATGTAGAAGAAAGACTTCACTTCGCGCGGTCCATCTCTCGGTTGATGTACGTCGTTGGGTCGTTGATCGGTCTCTCTGGCATCCCGGCCCAGCACGTTTAACAGCTGACTCTGACAGTGGTTTTGACAGTGGGCTCTGACAGTTACACACTAGAGACCCTAGAAGTAAGAGTCTGGACAATCTTTGGATTTGAAGCAAAATGGCGTCAATAGGTATCGACTCTTACTTCTAGGGTCTCTATTACACACCAACTCAGATTACGGACGCGCCGACAGAGGTCTGTTCCTTGTAGCTGAACCTTCCGCACTTATCATCTCTCCTCTTTTTCTCTCCAATGCCTGATTATATTGGGGGTTTTCCAGCAAGCGACACAAGTCGACACAAGTATCGTTTTATCTTTGTTACTCATTGCCAAAAAAGAAAGATAGAACGATGCTTGTGTCGATTTGTGTCGCTTGCTGGAAAACCCCCATTATATATCCATCTCTGTTCCTTGTGGGTCTGTTCTTTACAGCTGAACTGGCTGCACATAGTTATCTTTTTCCTTCCAATGTGGAGTAAAAAAGACTGAACTAGCAAATAGTGCAGCCAGTTCAGGGGTGCGTTCAGGAACTACGCCCATTCGCAAGAGAAACGTATACGCAAATTCAGTTCTAAACCCTTGTGCCTTGTGGCCACGATGCTAGAACTTGGTCCGAGAAACGTATAGCCAATAAAATTGCTGCTTTTTCGTAAAAGTTGCAAATTGATTGGCTACAAATTTCTCGGTCCAAGAACTTGGACCAAATTCTAGCATCGTGGACACAAGGCTTAAAGCCTTGTGACCACTGTCCACGATGTTAGAACTTGGTCCAAATTCTCGGTCCGAAAAACGTGTAGCCAATAAAATTGCTTAGAACATATATATATGGAAGCGGAATAGCAGGCTGAAAAGTGGCCGGAGGAAGTGAATAAGAAAATCGTAGTTGCCTCTCTCTCACGTCTTATGCTAATGCAGGATTCACACTGCTC
>NJRQ01000061.1:179954-195185 GCA_003063805.1 Aphaenogaster ashmeadi | reverse complement strand
CTGTATGTTTTATTAGAACATCTATATATAGATGCTTTTGTGATTTATGATTATAATCGCGAAATTATTATTTCACAGTGTTACAAAAGGCTGGACGACATATGGAGCATACGTTGATCGGAGCATATGTAGTGCTGTTACTTGGATACTTAATAATGGATAACAAGGTAAAAATTAAGTTAATTATATAAATGAAAAATACGATTAATCCTTTTGTTACATGTCTTATCTAATAATACTATATTTAAGAAAGAAGCGCATCGAGTTCTTTTTTTCTTAGTAAATCTTCTTTCTGTTATCCAGGAATACGAGTCGCTTGTACGGAGTAGACTTCCGGACAAAAACTTCTCCACTATGGTATCTGTACTTCAAAAGTTCTTCAACTTCATGAATCTGACGGCATCGGTAATTATCCGTTGAAGAACATTCTGCATTACCCCCCGTCTTATCTGAGAAAATATGTTGTTATTTTTATTGCGCATATTTGTTTCAGAACGAAGTGAGTAGTTGCGGAATTGCCGCTACCGAGAAGGTAATCAAGTTCCTAAAGATGTCAGATGCCAGAATCGAGGAAGAGAAGAATGAGTTACCATTGCCAGCGTTAGAGGACACCAACACGATGCTTGACTTAACTTCATCTTGATCGATATGTTATGCACATACCTGACAGCATTTCTTTCATCTGGCGTACACGAAGAGCCAAAGTTGTATTTTTTGTCCAACAGAAAAGAAATTCTTTTTATTACAATATGGATGGACTTGTTTCATATTCGTATATTTTGATACATATTTATTCACTTACGTAATTTATTGTTGTAGGTTTCATTATTATTATTGATTTGACTTATTTCCTTATTTACAATACGAAAGCTAGCTTGTATTCTAGTTTTAAGTATAAAATAACATAGCTTTGAGTTATGTATAGGAACACAACTTGTAATTATAATTGCAGGGCACTTATCGCAATTATATCGTTACTGTCTACACGATATCACTAATGATTCGAGTTAACGACCAATCGCTTTCTTCTAAAGTTGAGAGACTGCCAAGAAGAATAAATAATGCGATAAGCTTCTTGCCAGCCTGCCTGATTTGTTTCTTGTATATGAGATCTTAATACTGTACAATCGATTTTTAAAATATCTAATGTTTTAAAACCTGTTAAGCGATCAACAGCATTAGTCACAGTGTGCATGGTGACCGGCTGAAATTCGACGGAGCATTTTCTTCTCTTTCTTTTTTTTAAGTGTAAGGTTATTTTAATAATAAAATTATATTATGATATAAGCCTTGTAAATGTAAATTTATAAATTATAATTGTATCTTATATCCGCAGTTTCGAATTATTGGATCCCATTTTAGCACTAATACAAACGTAAGACGGATTACACGGTGATCGATGTGATTACGCGCGGTGCAAGGGTATGAGAAATATTCGCGCATTCTATGCGGTGAAATTTGAAGAAAGCAAATACGTTTTACGCAAATCACGTAATACGTGATTACATTTGTAGTAAAATCGCCGAGGAGCGCATATATGAAGAATCTATGTAGAATAAAATACCTTTTTTAAATACATATTAAAGTATGTTTTGATTACATTTGTCCCGTAGAGTCAATCGTGTCGAACAACGAAACGTGGCCTTATCAATTTCTGATCTTTAGCTCGCCCTTATATGCTCGTCTTTATATACAGATTTCCCTTTAATAAAAATTGCGAGACAATTAAATAGCATCAATATTGCAGGATTTTGCACTTGTGTGATTCTTTCTCTCCTCCCCCTCACTTATCACTTTTCTCCTTCTCTCACTATGCCAAATTTTTTATTATGTTTATTTCTCTTTTAAGCTTTTTAAAAATCTCAGGTTTTGATTTAAAATTCGCCGCAGTATTATCATTCAGTCGGGGCGTTTTTTTTTATCTTGAACGTAAAAATTAGAACATATATATCTGCTTCATCAATAAACAATAATTGATACTAAACAGCAAAAAATACTTGAGTTAAGAACTAAAATGTGCTACTCTCGTGCGATTTTTTAACAAAATATTTTGAAATGTGACACAGCAATGGTGTTCTATAAACAATTTATCTGTTTTTAAATATTGAATATTACATAAAATTACTTAATACATAACAAGGAATTTAAATCCTTGAGACGATCTTAAATATAAGAATTGAGTATGAATACCGGCCTATGTAGGACTCTAGTTTTCATAATCAAAGACTGTAGTGCGCATGCGCGGAAAGTGACTCGCCACTCGCAACATTGCACTAGAGTCCTATAATAAGAGAAGCGCCAGCCTTCCCCCACTACCTCTCGGCGGCCGCCATCTTGTAGGCAAAGGGTCGGAGCGGCGGAGCCACAAATGTTTATACCGTGGTCGGAGCACGCGGAGCGCGCAGCGCGCACATATAACCTGGCGTACGCTCGATCCGATAACGCTCTATAATACCGATATTGTGCTCTCAAAACTAATTTCCTCAGAGTTAAACTTACCTTTTCATATTACGCCAACCTACACATTGCACTAAGCGACTGCACTGCGACCGCGAGCGGTGTGTCAGCTGACTCTAGTCAGCTGGCAATGGCTACAAGTTGGCGGAAAATACCACGTGACTCTGAGAGCCAATCAAAACCTGTTGGCACCTGGCGCTTCTCTTATTATAGGACTCTACATTGCACTGTCTCATACTACGTTTACGCGAGTGTTACTTCTGTAGTAACTTACTCAAATTATCGTAAAGGCCTAAACACACACTTTCCGTAATACGTAAACGTAAGGTTTCGACCAATCGCGTTGCTTGATTCTGTTACGGACGGCCGAATCAAGCAACGCGATTGGTCGAAACCTTACGTTTACGTATTACGGAAAGTGTGTGTTTAGACCTTAAGTTACGATAATTACAGTAAGTTACTACAGAAGTAACGCCTCGCGTAAACGTAGTATCAGGCATGTAGTCTGTTCTTTTTGTTGCACTTCTGAACTAAGAATGAAAGAAAATATATTTGTCTCATTGGTCGCGTTCAGCAGACCAAGCCGCTCAGTAGCAATCGAACGTGATTGGCTCTTACTTTTAGAACCAACCAATCAACGCAGAGTGTTGGTAAGACGAACTCAACAGTTGTGTCTGCTGAACGCGCCTAATCTAACTTATTGCACTAGTTCAGAAGTGCAACTAAAAAGAACAGACCAATTGTGAAATATACGTTGCATTGCGCATAGTAGCGGTCGAGTATTGAATTTTTGACCCAAATCTGATTGGTCCATTCGCATTTGGGCCAAATCTGATTGGTCCTCTACTACGGTTTGAATCAAATCTGATTGGCCTCTACTGCGCATTCGCGGAAATACTTCGGGAGCTTTCCAGCAAGGACACTGTGTAACACAGTAAATCATTTCATCCTTGTTTAACATTGGGTGCTTTCCAGCAAGCGACACAAGTCGACACAAGTGTCATTCTGTATTTGTTTCTCATTGAATGTTAAGAAAGATAGAACGACGTTTGTGTCGACTTGTGTCGCTTGCTGGAAAGCACCCATTGGCAAACAACAAGGCTGAAATGATTCACTGTGTTACACAGTGTCGCCTGTGTACGTTGCTGGAAAGCATCCTTTATTGACCAATCAGGGCAAAAAGAACAAAAATTTCTTTATCATGATTGGTTAATATAAATGCTACTCTACCCATCGGGTAGGATTTCTGAACGCAGCCCTATTCTTTCACCATGATCTCAGGCTTCTCTTGCTGCCTCATCCCATTCTCTCTACAGACTGCAACATTGGCGAAGCGTCGTGGAGTATTGTTTCACGCGCCACGTGGTTTTATATCACACATACATGATTTAAACTGATTATATTACAAAATATTGTGAAAATGCACGCAATTTGGAATCTATTTACTTTGGAGCGCCCACCGTATGCAACGTGGCAAATCAAGCCGCTAGATGCAAAGAAGAAGGGTATAATTATCTTTTTTTTTGCATGCGTATATACACGTGGTGTGGTATCCGATCTTCAATGCGTTTATCTCCAAATGTGTTTTAGCCAAAGTTGGGTAATAACTAATTAATTAATTGGAAGTTAAATAATAAAGTTAAACAGTTGATAACTTTTAACTTGGTTAATTTTAAATTTCAACTAACAAACATTCGCTTTAACTTATTAACTTTTTTCTAAGTTAAAAAAAATTTTTTTTGAACGTTAATATTTCTTTTTTTATAAAATTTTAAATATTAGACAATTAGAAAAAGCCCAATGATCGTAATGAGCATAATACCTTACTAGTGCAAGATTATTTGCATTTCTCTCGAGTTTCAAAAAGAGAGGGAAAAACAAAAGATTATTTAAAAGCATTGTTTCGTTATAATTAAAATTTTATTTAAATTATGTGCAATAAAAATGTTCTTTTATGATAATTATTAATACCTATCTAATAATCACTATCTTTATCTGTATTTCTTATGTAATTCTTTTTATGTAATTTTTTAACTATTATTGGCTAATTTTTCATAAATAAAGAAAAAAATACATTTCCATGTAAGAAACAATATTTCTTTGTTATTTCATATAAATTTAATTTGCAAATAAAATATTAAATTTATTCGAGAATCCATATTGTAATTGTTTTTCGTTTAAAGTAATCTAATTTTTAAAAATTGTTTTAATTTAATATAAAAAATGCTTTTAAAATTAACTTAATTTAATCTTAATGCAAGTTTTAACTAAAGTAGTTTTTTGTACATGTTACTTTTAACGTAACCAAGTTAATTTTATAAGTCATTAACTTTAACTTGGTTAACAAAAAAACTAGTTTACCCAATCCTGATTTTAGCTTCAATTCCACTCATGCTGAAAGCATTATTTTGTAGTAAGGACAATGAAATACAAAATTTCATTAGTTATGACATTAAAAAATAATATCAGTTTTATCATCGCCTTCGTTATGCCTTTCTGCTGTTATATACTCGTGGTCTTACAAGTTAAGTAACTGTTTGTTATGCATATTAATTGTGATCAATTAATTGCAACCGTAGCAGTGAACATATTAAGGAGACGCAAACGAAAATCCGATCCTCAGCCACTTTAATATTTTTCGCACACTTTATCGCAATTCGTTGCCTTGGATACTGCATCGGTCAAGAACACTACATCAAGTCATATACATCTCTACATAATACTGATTGTTATTTATATGTTTATATATTATTTTAATATATTCGTGCGATTACGTTAATTTCTTTTAATTTAAAGAATTTTTCTGTTAGTTTTTTTAAGTCTTGTAGCTCCTATGCATGCTCAGTTATGTTTCATTCGATTGTTACATATGTATATAAGATACAAATTTATATAAAAAACTGTTGAGTAAAAAATCTGAAAAATTAAAGAACATAAAAAGAACAGACGGAGGAATATATTCGAGAATTAATATATTTGTTACTTGGATCAGAACTGCACTGTACATATAGCTTGCAAAAATAATAATGATTATGAAAATACATTTGTGAGTAACTGTTCGCTTTCGTTTCTAGGCGTGGACGTAACTCGATTTAAGACCGCACTGGGCATGGCGATTCATGATCTGGAATCAATGGATAATTTACATATGGAAGCTACAACCCTAAGCCGCTTAATTTATCGGATGAAGAGCAAATTTCGCAACGACAAAGGCTTAAGATACATGGTCAAGTTAAACAAGGCATTGCTCAACTATTACAACATGTCTCTGAAAAAAGAGTACACGGATTTGCGGTCTGATCTCCGGATGGAAGACGGAACGTATGTTTTACCGAGTAGACAAAGACTAGAGTACATGCTTGCAAGAACGCAGGGCTTCGGAAAGCTTATGACCAGAATAGAAGAGATCTCGAGGTACACCTCGCACTTCTTGAGGGCCAGAATAAAATTGGGCCACGCGTGGAGCATTGCTTTAGTCGCTTTTGGCACCACGAGCAGAATTTGGTATTGCCTCTATAAACGATTTGTCGTATAAACTCATTATTCTCTTACTCGAATAATAATAATATACATTTTTTTGCAGGTTTCATGCGAGGAATATAATCAAGAAATGTTGCAAATGGTACGATGAGCTATACCAATGTGCAAAACAGTTTCAATATGTTGGTGCCAAATTCTGTCTTCCAAAGAATCAAAGCTTACCACGCAACTTAAAATCGTGGCTCTGTTTAGATTGGATAGGAACAGATATCATATAGTATGTTTATAATTACTTAATATTTTAATTAAGATAGAATATAGACTGAATTGTAAAGTGTTTTATAATATTTTAGCACCCGTAACTCACAGACCTGGCAGAAAATATTTGCAGAACCCCCAACCGAAATGAATAATGATACCAAAATAACTTTTATCAAACCTAACGAAGAGACTGATGGTTCAATGCCTAACGAAAAGACTGATGATTCAAGACTAACACAAGTTATTCAGATTGCCTCGACCAATAATATATTAGGAGATAAACCTACATCAAATACTGACATAAATGATATTGGAGGTATGTATCGATTAGAGCGATATTATAAAATATCCTTCTCTATTACATATATGTCTAACACACATAAAATATACTAAACAATTTCGAGAAGTGAATTAATTTTTATCAAGTTTAGGTATAAATATTCTAAACAAAAGAGACAACTTATTTTCTTGAAGAGAAAGAAATATTTTATTTACAACACATAGATAAAATGTAACTACGTCAAATCAAAAATAGTATCTGGAAATCATTTTACGTTATGTATAAAATATGTTGCTGTAATTTTTTTCATATTACATATAAATAATAATTAACTAACATTTCTTGTAAAGAATTTATAATCTGCAATTCTTTTCTGGAATTTATAATCTGTAATTTTTTCTAGATCTGAGATTTTGATAAGTTCTTTTATTTTATTTCATAACGTTGTTGATTGTATCTTTTTTTCAAAACATGGCTATGTTAAAGCAATCTAATTTGATATCTCAAGTCTTTATTTTTTTCTATCATTACATAAATAATTAAAGTTAATTAAATACTTAGATCTAAACTTGATAAAAATTAAAAGCAGTATATTATAACTAACTACAGATAAGTAGACAAAAAGGGCTTTTCTTCTATGTATTAATACATACTATTTAATTTTTATCTTGTAGAAGTGATAGATCGAAAGGCTTTTGAAAGAAGTCTTCCATCAAATGATAGTTCCATACCAACAAAACGTAAACACGTGGACACTAATGAAAGGAAAGGCCTGAAAGAACCAAAAAAGAAAAAGAAAACAAAATAAAAAATAATACTAAGAAAAAAATCTAATCATGTGATAACCATAGTTTAGCTAGATTACAAATCAAAAACAACTGAAGCAATAGATCTAGCATATTTATATAGATATAAAACTGTCAAGCTGTAGAAATAATTGTATAATTATAATAGAGTAATTTAATTATCAGAAACTTTACTTTTCCCAATTAATTTCATTATGTGCAAATTAAAGAAATTTCAGCAATAATATCTAATTCATATCTTGTTAAACTCTATCCTATCAAGTGTGCATGATGCATATATCAAATTGTTATATGTATTAAAATTGTGATATAAATATATAATATGTTGTGATATACAGCTTGACGAAAAAAAATGTAAAAATCCAAAAGAATATAATTATACATTTTTCCAATAAAGATATTTTTGTTTTCATACATGCGTATATGTGTGCGTTGCACTTAACTCACTAAAATTAACTAATTGAGAATGCGTTCTTGGGTAATAAATGTACATATAAAATCAGACGAAAGAGAGATTTTTGTACTGTACAAAGAATTATATCCGAGTATCTGCTGCTGGGAAATATCTTTAATTTTATAGTTACGGGCATCGACAAGCATGCTAATGAAGGGAGAGAAATTGCAGGAAAAATAAAGGCGACATTATGCAACTTTAGTTGAAAGGTGTGCGTGGATAAATAACATTAAGCTTGTAACTAGCTTATATCGTGGGATTTTCCATAATTGTGTGAGATGTAAACGGCGCGATGATTAAGCGTCGTAGGCCGGGTAAAGGTGGATCGCGTATCTCCGCGGTCTCATCCAAAATTTCAGGCCGAAGAAGTCGGAATGTCTCTTCCGCATATTGTTGAAGCAGCAGGCGCGGAACTGCCGGGTCCCGCATATATCGG
This sequence comes from Aphaenogaster ashmeadi, assembly GCA_003063805.1. Classification (NCBI taxonomy): domain Eukaryota; kingdom Metazoa; phylum Arthropoda; class Insecta; order Hymenoptera; family Formicidae; genus Aphaenogaster; species Aphaenogaster ashmeadi. Next base: position 187,011 of record NJRQ01000061.1, on the reverse strand, counting down.
CGCACTCCCGTCCGCACTGATCGCAAGGAACGGTCTCAGCGAAGCTCCATAGCGCACACACTGCAAAAATGAGTTATTGAAGGATGAAAGTCGTGCTAGGTAAATCTGCCTATTTAACAATCTAAAAACAATCAAAAATTGCAAAGACTTTTAAATTTTCCCAAGAAGCAATCAAAGAGGTATAATGTAGACGATCAATAATTAGAACACAATTTTTATCGCATATCGGATGGATGAGAGAAAGTTGTAAAGCACGGAAAGAAGTTTAATATAAGTACAAGAGTAAGTATGCTACGACGCGATGCATTTATGGATGTGACAGCGAAGCCGTCCATGTCCGGTAATGAATGTCAATCAAGTAATTATAACTTATCCCGATCGTATTACGTAAGCCAATGCATATCTTTACGGAACTTTCTTCAACTTTCGGAATTTTCATTCTGGATCGTCATTACCAGTCGATAATTTTAACAGGAAATTTTTTAATTTAGCAACTCGTTATTATAAAAACATCGATATTGACGCGTTAAAGATTATAATTCTAATATAAAAAGAATCTTATTATTATCTATTATCATTTTTATTTTTCTAGAAAATTTCAGTATATTTAGAAAAGTATGTGAGTCATATATGTTTTTTACTTTTGCATGTAAGTAAAAACTTAGATAACCAACTAAAATTAAGTATTTTTATGAATGCCATTTAATTATGAGTCGCGAAAACGAAATACGTCCAGGGAGAAAGCTTTCAAAATTATAACTTATTTTATTTAAAATTTATTTTAACACGGTAGAATTTATAGTTTAGTTTCAATTTAACTGTAACTTCAGAGTTATCTCTCTCGCGTATTTCTTTCTAACATAATTCCAAAATATTAAAAATATATTTTGTCTCGTTTTTTTGTCGTTTAGTCAATTAATTTCTATGAAGATGTTTTATAAAACGATATATGTGTAATTTTATTTTGATATTACTTTGTATATTTCTACTTATAATATCTTATTCTAATGTATTTTCAAATAATTATGAGAACATGATGAGACACATTTCCCGTCTCGTTTGTTCCTCGTTTGTTCCCGTCAATTTTACAAAATCGTTTAACTTCATTAAAAATACCGTGAATTATGAAGGCATTGAACGATTAAAAAGCTATTTTTAGCATAAACTGCAATAGTCCACTCTTTCTAAGAGATCAACGTGAAATCCAGCGATACCACTTTGTCTCACTGCTAGGACAGTTAGTCCGATTATCCCGTAAACACAAAAGAGGCTATATACACCGTAATTAGTAATTTCACTTAGCTTCCCTTTGAAATGTCAGCTAATTAGCGCACTTTATTGTATGCAATATTATGTGATATCGTATATTAAAAACGGCGCGAGTAATGTTCATAGAATTTACGAGAAACTATACATAATATTGCAGGGTGTGTGAATCTTTCTTTATACTCTCTCAAAATCTTTTATAAAATGAGAAATCAAATAAAGAAATTAGAATATCTCTCATATATGATTTTTTCAAAAAATTTCAAATAATATTTAAGTATTGTATAATATATACATATACAATAAATAAATAAGATATATTTACTCATAACATAACATTGACACTTATCTTATTAATTTCGTTTAGCATTCTCAGTATCAAAACACAAGCATAAGAAGCGTGTCATAGATACACTGCTGTTATTTAAACACAAGAATTAAAACTTCTTATTAAAAAAAACAAGCATAAAAAGAGGTGAAAATGTCAAGTTTTTCAAAATCTTTGAATAATCTTCAAATAAGTCAGACAAAAATATTTGTCACATAATAATGAATAACTAATGTAGAAAGATAATGTGGAAATAAAAAGACATATTAGATACCTTAGGTCAAGATACATACATAATAAAAAAAAGATTATTACCTGCGAAAAAAAGCAGCATCCAAGGGTGATTCATTTTTATGAGGTGTTCGCGATTGAGGGTATGATGACAAGCTCGGCACGTCGATAAGCCTGATGACTTCAGTTGCGGACGTAAACGCTGTATTTCAAACAGTGAAAATATATTAGTGACAAAGAATTTTAACGCAAAGAATTTTAAAACTGATGCTACTAACTGTTATAGCGTTATATATTTCATTTTCATCGCGACATTTCTAACTTTAGTTAGAATATTAGCACTTTTAATAAATGTACTTTCATTAACGATATTATCAAAACGCGATTATTCCAATTTTTTAAATTTTGGTATAACAAAATAAGTTTATATTATATAAGACTAAAGAATATATACATACGCGCAGGATCAATTGCTACATAATCTTAAGATTTGTAAACATCATTGTGACAGATTTTTTTATTTACGTACACGAGTGTACAAGATATTATCGAAGTAGAGAAATAGCGTTATATTAATAAGAGAATCAAAAATAATAATACGTATGATGAATATCCGAATTTAGGATCCCACAATAACTAAGACACTAACACAAATCGATATGAATTACTAAGAGAGATCTGCTGCGGGTGGTCACTTACCCTTTGCAGGTGAGTGCCGGGAAGCGAATGATAATCTTGAGGGGCACCGCTACTTCTAGGTATCATCCCCACTATCCAAGATTATCTCTCCCACCCCCACGCACGCAACCTTTATCGTTTCGATATAGCGATATCCGCTATACGCAGAACGTTAAATCGCAAACGTTATAATCATTATAAATCAACGAACATTCGAATTCATAGAATTCGAGCGACACATATTTATATGTACTTTTGGGAAAATGAAAAAAATAGATTAAATAGATAATCAATTTAAGATAAAGTGCTTTTATTTCACTTTTTTCAGCACTGAAAGAGTTGATGCTCGAGCTTCAAAATTAAAGTACATTAATACCTGTTTACTTCCCCGGAGCATAATTTGTAGTTAAACCAGTCTACTTTAATCCTATGTGAATATTAATCTAAGAATGGTAATATAAAGGATATCGACAAGCAATATCGCGTAGTGCCTCCCTTGTGAAACATTTGTGCGATAGGGTAGTAATTGCGCTGAAACATACGGAAGAAATTATACATTTAATAAGCATCTCATCTAATTGATAAATTAAAAAAAGGAGCTTGCTTGAGACTTCGAGAGTTTAGACGTATTTAAACTATTTCGTTCAACTCTCAGTAAAATTATCGTAAATTTTGTTAAGCCTACGTTAACACTAGAACAACCAACCCCATCAAAATGACGGGTTCGTAATTTTTTTATCAAATTTATAATAATACATTTTCTAAGATTTTCCGTGATTTTTGTTGTAATATATAAATGACTAAATTGATCAATTTACTTTCCCCCCTTCCATCTCTTTTTTTTCAAATATATAGGTACATATAATATATTTAAATAATAGATACATTTAATCGTCGGTACTTCTAGTGTTAATATTTATAGTTTATCTACGATATTAGAAAAGTACTTTGCCACCGAGATTTTGATACAAAGCAGGTTTCTATTTTATTTCTTCTCATTTTTTAGTTTAGAAGGTAATCCGATATGAGAATTAAATAACGGTAAGGACGTTCGTGTTAAAGTGCGATGTCTGTCACATTGGAACGATTCGAACTGGGGTAGTAGACGATCCGTTCTCGGCGCTTGTACTCCGTTTCGGGGATCGACATTTCGCACTCGACGACAGCGGGATCCAGCGTGTCCTCGACAACGACGTCCAGCGACGTTCGAAGGTTACCCTTGTACCAGTCTGTCGAAGATTCCTGATCGCTCCTGCGATTGTTGCTTTCGACCCCCTCGACGTAGAGCTTCAAAGACGGCCGTGGTCGCGCGCCCGTGACCACGCACGTTAAATTCACGTGGGTCTTGTTGAAGGGGTAAGTGCGCACCGTCATGTCGCTTTCTGGGACTTAAGGACAAAAAGCTATCGTCAGTTAAATAGTGCGAACCATCAATTATGGAGACAAGCTGAATTCTAACTAATTTTCAGATTAAATCCTCTCGTAAACTTGCCATAAACAATCATCTTCGTTGAGTTGCTCGCTTCGTCCTGGAATGTGCTGATCGCGCACGTGTATTCCCCTGTCATGTCTATCGTAACGGTCTTCAATCGTATCACGGAACGCGAATATGGATCCTTCAGGTTTTCCATTGGATATTCCGCAACTCCTTCGATGATTCCGATATCTTGTGGCGGTACTGGTGGCATAAATGCACGCGTATTACGATATATCTTAAATTTAGATTGAACAAATATGGGATAATATTTTTGGGAAAGAGCTTTATCAGACATGATTTATTTATGATCGCTATACAGGGTGTTTCATTTAAATTAATACACCTAAGTATTTAAAAAAGTAATAAATAAAATTGTGAAATTAATTAAAATGTTTTAGTTGTATGATCTGGAGGGGAACAAATAATAGTAAAATTAATTTTCGAAAAATAAATGTTTCAAAGTCACAAAACATTTAATGGAATTATATGCTCTTTTACACAATATAATTTCTCTGATTATTCTGCATATAAAAGTATTAAGGTAAAAATATAAAAAAATTAATAGTTCAAGCGATATTTTATATCTTATTCTGGCATATTTTGAAATGATATATAAAATATCTTGTAAACTATACATTTTTTTATAATCGTTCTTTAATACTTTTATGCGCAGAATAATGAGATAAATCAATTGGTGTGAAGAAAATATATAGTTGCTTTTAAAAAAAAACTATGCAATGTGAAATATGCAAAAATTTTTCTAAAGCAACTATGTGTTTTCTTCATATCAATTGATTTATTTGATTTATTGAAACATTTTTATTAATTTCGCGTATTTTTTTAGATATTTAGGTGTCTTAAATTTAAATGAAACATCTTGTATATCAGCGGATTAAATCGACAAATTTAGAGATAATAAATTTAAATTTCTTTAAAAAATATTAATATAGACAAATCTGCGCCTCATTAAATGCATTTAGAAAATGTCAAAAATCATTATTTAGTTATTTTGCAACTTTTGAACGTTCCTTGTAATATCATTAATTATATAACTATAGTCAAATTTTAATAGCTAAATTTGACCTTGAGTATCACGCCATCAATTCAAAACCATCTTTTAAAAAACACAGTTGCGAAAAGTTATAAACTATATAAAACTTTTAATAAAACTACTCTACTATTACAGATTATATAAAAATAGTTATATATATATATATAACTATAACTAGTTAAGAATCAAAGTATCTTTATACGCGCCTTTTGACGCAAGCGAGCCGTAGAATATTTCACGATTTGTATTTTTCTTTTCTTGTTCATTACTCAGTCTCATGCTGCATGCTAACTTCAAACTGCGACATTTCCCTTCCCACGGTATCCGCGCGCCGCGTCGCTTCAATACCCTTCGCGATATCTCGCGACAGTTCCGATGTAACGCAGTCGCCGATAGGTATAAATTTAATAACGCGCAGATACGTAGAGCCGACATGTAAGTTATAATGAGACCGCGTGGGCGGTGAATTACTTGGCGGAATCCACTGATAGATCTGATACGCTTCGTGAAACCATTTGATTACGAGTCCGTTCTCGTCTTCGTCAATCTCGTAGATGCAGATCAGGTCCACCGGTCCGGTGCCGTTGCGCACGGCGAGCGGCACGTCCAAGGATCTTATCGAGGAACCACAGGCCCCTGCAAAACATTTTTCGGCGATACAGTTACACGAATATATTTTATAGTTATTATAGTTTCGCATCGCGATATTCATTAACAACGAATCCAATAATGATCAAGGATTAAAATGGATTAAAAACGATTACTCATTCAACCGGCGTTCGCATAAAAGCGAGAAGTGCCGAGATTATGTTTTAAAACTGGTCGCGCAATTTTTATCCCCGAACTATTCTTAGAATTACAATTTCTTGGATCATACTGCGACATTTTAACACAGTTATGCGCACAATATATATGCTTGAAAATTTTGCCGAAAATAAAAAGAAATAAATAATAAGACTTCCGGGCCGCGGGGCTGGATGGAAATTAACGGTCGTCGGACAAGAGATAACGGAAATTATTTTGGGGAACGGGAATTACACCCTGCATCTCCCTGGAACGTATTGCTCTGCCGTGTTCATCCCCCGCGTCGCGATCATCCCCGATCGAGTGAATTCAGACGAGTTCGCACAGCACTTCCCGTTCGAACAGGAACGCGAATCCCGCGTGCGATTCGTCGTGGTCCGTCACTCACCCGTATAACATTCGAATATTAGGAGAACGATTATTGAGGACGAGACCGTGCGTGCTATCGACGGCATTCTTTCCAAGGTCCCTTCTCACACTGGTGCACAATTAAATACGGCTCGTCTAACTCATGTTACACCGTAGCCGATACGATTCTGCGCAGCGTCATGTATCGCCTCCCTCGTGTCCTACACACGAGTTCCTCGCACTGGCCAACGCCGCGTCTTATCGTCCCTCAGAGATGAACGATCTTCTTGCTCTTCTTCGTCCAACTTAGCGGCTCTCAGCCCCCCTTTATTGAATCTAGTTTTGGCCTGAAACGTACTTCGTCAGCACGGCACAAAGCCGGCGCAGGCAAAGTAACGCAGTTAAATTAAGTCGAATAGTTTCACAAAAACAGAAATGTAAAATACGGATGAAAACAACAGAAAAGTCAAAATAATGTCAATTTGACATCATATTGACCAAATTTATGTCATTTTTTGGTCATGATTGAAATCTCGATCTAAAAATCAAAAAGACATAATAAAAAAGGAGTCGATATAAAGTCATTTTTAAGTCATCTGAAATCGAGATTTCAATCATGACCAAAAAATGACATAAATTTGGTCAATATGGATGTCAAATTGACATTATTTGACTTTTCTGTTCTCCTTGGGACAGATTATCTATTGCGTCAATGGTTCACAAATTATCTATTGTGTCAGATTCTCAAAAAATATTATAAGTGAAAGGAACGTTCTTCCTTTACGAAGCGCCGAGCGCGACTTTTAAGGCTCAGACACAATGAAAGGAATAAGGAACAAGGAATTAAACATAGGGAATTGGGATGTGGAAGAAG
>NJRQ01000061.1:159163-169393 GCA_003063805.1 Aphaenogaster ashmeadi | reverse complement strand
TAGGTCATTCGAACGCTTCGAAGCATTTGTAGCGTCAAGTGGACCGCAGCCTGTGTCTGAGCCTTAACAGGAATCGATCACGTGGGTTTGTTGCTGTTCGGCGCGGACGGCGGAATAATACGGTGGACCTGGAAGCGGACATCAGTGTTCATTCAAGAGATCGTAAAGTGTCTATGCGATCGGCTAGGTTGAAACGAATACTGCCGACAAGAGGCGTCAATTTTCCTCCTGTACTTTCCATGCAGTCGGCTAAGACGAATAAAAACTAGGCGTCGTATACGGAAAGTGCGTCCTATCGTCCCGCGTTGTTTGTTTATCCTTTTCTTCATGGATCTTTTTTACATTCGTTCTTCTTGCAGGATAAGCACATTTCGCTGTCTCAGCGTACCGCGAGTGTAACGCGATATTCACATATCGAGAATTTAACCACAAAGTGTTGGTGAGTATTGTGAAACGTTGAAATAATTTAATAACATATAACGCCTATATATACTTTGTAAAATTTTTAAAGTTTATTGAGGTATCCGTTTCTTTGTCACAGTGATATTGAATTGTAAATAATTATTTCTGGTACATGAAAATAAACTTATTTTTATCGTTGTACATTTGATAATATAGATGGGATAAATATGAGTAATTCTTTCCTGGTGGTGTACATGAAAATAAATTAATTTCTATTGTACATTTGATAATATAGATAATATGGATAAATATACTGAAGACACAATTGTTTTAATTTATGAACAAATGAATTAATGAATATCTGTATATCTTGAGCGATTAAATAAGGTTTACTTTAGCTGGAAATATAGGATACATGCAAATTGAATTATATGTGTATTTTTAATAATTTTTATAATCTGCTATCTAATGAGAATGATGGCATATGACAAATTTAATTTATTTAGATATATAATATTGTACTTCAATATGATTGCAGTAAGAAAATCTTAATAGTATTTCAGAACCATTTGTCTTTTCTATTACAGCTTACCGATAGAATACAATATATCACTTATGTTCCTACTATTTCTTAGAATATCTATCATATATATAAGAAAAAAGCTTTATTTCAAGTTCCAAGAAAAAATAACTATGTAAAATCTGTTTTATTTCAACTGCTATATTAAAACTGAAAAGGATATAAACTTTGAAGACAAAGAAGCTCTGATCTTTGTTTCATCCTTTGTACTTCTCAAAATTTATATAATTCAGTTTTATTCTTTAAGATGCAATGTGTATCACACAATCCCAATTATACTTTCTAGAATAACAAATATAATAAATAGAAATCAACAATTACTATATAATATCTTTCAATCTCAATAAATATTTTTTATCAATTTTTCATATACAACATTGTTTGCACATTTCAGAACATACTTAGTTTTGAACACATCTCTATTACTTTCGACAATGGGTGACAGTTGGGAAAATAATAGACCATCGTCAAGGAGATATGATCGAAGTTACGATCATAGGAGAGAAGGTAGAAGGGAAAGAGATAGTCAGATTTACAGACGTTCTAACAGATCATACGGGGATAGTGACTCAAGTACACAGAATTATGATGATTCATATAGAAAGACTAACGATAATTCAGATGGTACAAACGGACTTGTTATGTACATTGATACCAACAGCATTGGAAGGCTCATCGGGAGGGGTGGGAGCAAAATTAAAGCTCTACAAGAAGAAAGCAGTGCTAAGATCAATGTAAATAAAATATTATAAACAAAATGCAAAAAACTTAAACGTAATCAATGTAATAAAATATATGTTGTAAGATGTAATCCATTACATACAATCCTATATTTATTTTGATGATGATTTTTTTACCTTTATTTAGATCAACAAACAACATGGTGAAAATGGACAGACTGCTGTGACACTAATTGGTACACATGATGCGCAACAACAAGCTAAGAGCTTAATAGAAGAGTTATTAATTGATAAAAGTAACATGCAGGAAAATGTTGAATCTGCACGAAGAACAGAAGCTAAACCTGAGCAAACAGAAGTTGATTGGTCTAATTTTGATTGGGTCAAGGCTAATGAAGAATATGTATGTTTTCAAACATAATAGTAAAAGATGGTCTATTTTACAATATATAAGTACACAAGTAACAATAATTTTCTCGGCAGGAACAACGTCAGAAGCAGAGGTGGTCGGCTTTGCCTCCTATTATAAAAAATTTTTACAAAGAAGATCCAACTATTGCTAATATGTCGGCAGCACACGTAGCTCATATCAGGAAGAGTAATAATAACATAGAAGTTAGACATGTTTTCGAGATCGAAGGAGGCTCCGATGAAGAGTTGAAAATACCAAATCCTGTCGAAACTTTCGAACAAGCTTTCCAGGTAATATAACGATTAAACTCGTGAGTTCACTTTTATTACTTTAACACAGATATTGATATGTTACTTTATTTATATTGCAGGCATATCCAGATATCCTTAAAGAAATACGAAAACAAAAATTTGAAAAACCAAGTCCTATACAATGTCAGGCGTGGCCTGTTCTGTTGAGTGGTCGGGACCTTATTGGAATAGCGCAAACTGGAACAGGTCCGATTATTTTTATTTTTATTTTTGCAATCTATTATATACGCCTGTGTATAAAAGGATAATTATTATTTCAGGAAAAACTCTTGCCTTTTTACTGCCTGCTTTGATTCATATCGATGGACAAATAACTCCACGCGACGAGCGTCCTGGACCAAATGTTCTTGTTATGGCGCCGACGAGAGAATTGGCACTGCAGATTGAAAAGGAAGTAGGAAAATACTCTTATCACGGCATTAAAGCGTAAGTTTGTTTTGAATAATACATTTTGTATTCATGTTTTCATATTGAAATATTATATTTTCTTTATAATATACTTCGATTGAAAATTATTTAAGGGTATGCGTATACGGTGGCGGAAGTCGCAAAGCACAAATAGATATTGTGGCGAAGGGTGTGCAGATAGTAATTGCGACTCCCGGAAGATTAAACGACTTGGTTCAAGCAAAAGTGTTGGATGTGTCAGCTGTGACATATCTTATACTTGACGAAGCAGATCGTATGTTGGACATGGGTTTCGAACCACAAATTCGTAAGACTCTCCTGGGTGTGCGACCAGATAGACAAACTGTTATGACAAGGTATATATAAGCCATATTTTTTAAAGATTCTTGCCATTAAAATGGGATTCTTTTAAGAAATGAAAAAATTACTCTCATAACTTTTTATCTTTTCAGAATCTATATTTTCTTAATTTTTGTTTGTGAAGTTTATTATATGTTACTTCTTTAAACTTAGTAAATTGGTAATTCAATTCTATATTGCCTCTCTAGGTGCTATAGTGCTATTTAAAAATTCATATGTAGTATTAGTGTTATATACAGTTAATGCAATAAATGTTAATACTTATCATCTTTTTGTTAGCGCTACATGGCCTCAGGGTGTAAGACGATTAGCCCAATCGTATATGAAAAATCCGATTCAAGTATTTGTCGGATCACTTGACTTAGCAGCTGTCCACTCCGTAACACAGAGGATTTGTATGATTAATGAAGACGAGAAAACAGATACGGTTAGTAATATCTTGAAAGTATTAAAGCTTTTTTACATTTCTGAAAAATAAGAATTTTGAGACAAAATTCTTATTGCTTTCTAAATCTAATTCTATTTATAAACGCATATGTCAATACAGAATCGGCTAATTATCTTGGAAACACATATTAATCGTATTGTAATATAATGTAGATGCACCAGTTCTTCCAGCAAATGGGCCCTCAAGATAAAGTAATAGTATTTTTCGGTAAAAAGTCAAAGGTGGACGATATCTCTAGTGATCTGGCTATATCAAATGTTGATTGTCAGAGTATTCATGGAGATAGAGACCAAGTGGATAGGGAACAAGCGTTAGAAGATCTGAAGACTGGAACTGTTCAAATCCTTCTCGCGACCGACGTGGCTAGTCGAGGAATCGACATCGAAGATATTACGTAAGTTTCACGTAAGAAACATATTACATTATTCAAGATGTGACATCGATACATTTTGTCTTCATTTTAGACATGTACTGAACTACGACTTCCCACGGGATATAGAGGAATACGTTCACAGAGTCGGGCGTACTGGACGCGCAGGTCGAACAGGTGAAAGTATCACCTTTATGACAAGACAGGACTGGCATCATGCTAAGGGTCTCATTAATATCCTCGAAGAGGCTAATCAAGTTAGTAGATACACAGGAAGCACTTAATTCTTTCAAATTTTCTATGTAAATTGAACTAACGCATGTTTTATATTTCAGGAAGTACCTGAGGAAGTATATAAAATGGCTGAAAGATATGATGTATGGAAGAAGAAAAAAGAATCAGAACAATCAAGTCTAAGAGGCAACAGAAATGCTTTTAATGGCGGTAGACGCGGCTATCGTCGGACTTGAAATTTGACCAATTAATGGCACTAGGAATTAGATTACATTGTGTTCAGTATAATCAGTATCAGATTTAACACATTGTGATACTATTTTTAGTTTATATGATCTTGACACAAGATTAATGTCCTAAAACAACAGTGTTCCTTTTCTTTGTTTATTGTGTTCGTTATCAAAGTTAATTATATGATTTAAAAGATCTACTATGGTTTAAATATCTTATTGAAATGTATTAAAAGACGCTTGCATGCGATATAATAAGAATAATGATAAGATATACATTGTAGTCATAACATTTAACTCCATATTGTTTTAGTTATCAATGGCGAAATAATTTTGTATCACCATTCATTAATATTAAATATGCTAGCAATTAGCATATTTTGTAAGTTTTTTCATTTAAGTTCCATATTTTATTTGTTCAAGAGACATTTATAATATTTACGATATTTGAGTTTGGTTAATGAAATATATTTTTTATTTTATCAGTTTAGTTCACATTTCTTTATTCAACACAGATTATTTTAAATATATAATACACATTTCCTGTTTTACAATCACTATTAAATATATTATTCATATGTCACATAAGAATATGAAAATGAATACCACAAGAATTTATATTTAACTAATTAGAAATGGCTAAATGTGTTCATTTTGAGAACGGTATTAATAATTTTATTAATACAACTTAAATTTCCCGAAGTAATTCTGTATATTAGTATCTAATTCTACTGACTTTATATCTTAGATTTATATACTATTTTTGTTATATTAATTTTCTTATAAAAGAAAGTATTACAAAATATCATTAGTTTTAGAACTATACAGCAAAATGTAACAATTGAAAGGAGAAAGAAAAAGAGATATTCATTAAAATTTATTCACAATATTAAAGAAACCTGTCAACCTCAATCATATCAACATCTATAATAAAGATTTCAAAATGCGATAAAATAAGATATATAATAAAAGGATATTTCACATAAGTTTTCAAAAGACGCAACCATGTACCCCTTGTCTACAATGCGTATTTAAGGCGTTAAGATTTAAGAAGAAATTGACCAATCACAGTCGTATATGAGGAGAATAAACGACTGTAATTGGTCAATTTCTTAAATCTTAACGCCTTAAATACGCATTGTAGACAAGGGGTTATAGAAAAAACGAATGTTAGAGCCTAAATACAGTGGATTTAATTGTAAACCTTGAAGTTTTTCATTTTCGTGTATCTCTCTGCGAAGATTTTACCACCTGGAGTCGGTATTGAAAACGCTATGTCGTCCAACGACATCACGTAACCGTAGAAGAATTTAGCTCTAAAACACATGAAAGAAATAATTTGAATAATGTACGACTTCCTTGAAGAAATTTGACATGAATAATGTTAACAATGCGGTTTACCTCAAGGTATCGACGAGTTTAGTGGCTATACCCTGTTTGCGATGACTCATCGCGGTCCAGACGACGTTTACGCCGCATCTTGTAGGTGTACTCTCGGCGGTGCAACAGTTAAGCTCGATTAGTTCAGGAATCATGCGGAACGCCGTTTCGATGTGTTCCGCCACCAACACTCCGATAACGTTTTTTTCGCGTATATACAAGAATATCTACAAGATACATCTTTCCTTTATCAAGTTATTATATTATATTCGTTAGTGTACAATAAAAACGATGCGAACCTTTTTGCTCTGATAATCCGAGATATTTATGTCCGCCAGTCCCAAATCTCTATCTACAACAGCCAAAATCTCCAACACTTTTTTCCAATGTTGCTTGGAATCATGCGGCTCGATTAAAATTATTCTGCTGGAAGTGAAAGGATCCTCCAATATAACACGCTCGTTCTTCCATCCCTGAAATATCATGTATAACAGAAATATTTAAATATCGTATCTACAATAATGTGATATTCGTTTCGCAGGCATAGATGCAGCTCACCTGGAATTTTAAAGTTCGCACGCTGTTGTGATAATTCAAATGAGCGTTTTCATCCTCGGGATCGCCCAGTTGGTACACAACGTTGCATTCTGGACATTGAGTGGCGCCGAAATGTTTCTGACCTGCATCCAACTGATATTGATCCTCCGCACCACCACCTTTCGCGGATAGCTGCCACTGTATATTTCTTTTTGTTGCTTTCGTAGTATCGGCATTTGTCTCTCTAAAGCAGAAGTCAAAGCATGTACTTTATTGAAATAAATTTAGAGTAGATTTTCGACAGTATCTTTGCACGACTTAAAATATTTTTCCAAAAGACAGTTATATATTGAAAAATATAAATTAATATGAATGAAATGAAAATATTAATAAGAGATTAATACAAAATTAATAATATGAATTTATCTTGTGTGTGTGCGTGCGTGCGTGTGTGTGTGTGTGTGTGTGTGTGTGTGTGTGTGTGTGTGGTGTGGTGTGGTGTGTGTGATAACATAGAATATAAAATAAATAAAAACAAGCGAACGTATAATTTTATATAAGTTAAAATTTCATAGACTTAAGATTCGAGATTTATAACTCGGGAGCATACTCGAAAATATTATCAGGTACGGAATATCCTTTGGAAAACAACGGAAAATATCTTTTCTTGGTATTCTTTTCGTCAATTTCCTTTTCGGTATCATTATTGTTGTTGGTATTGTCAAGAGAAAGATTTCCGAAATTCTTTAAGGGAGCAACGTCTTTGATGTTCATCGTCGAAGTCATGTTGCTTAGCTCGGTAGCCGGAGACATAATCGCGTCTTTTTGCAACGACGTCGCCGACTTTAACGGAGAAAATGCGTTTGCTATTTGGGCTAATGGTCCCATCGTATCGTAATCGTCGTTCCCCCAGTCGTTGTCCAAAATTTTCAGTAGATCATCGACTTTATTATACTGCAGTGTAGCCTCAACCTCCGGTTCGTCGACGGTCAGATCAGTGGCGTCCAGAGAGACGTCCATGGCCTTCGGCTTTTGCTTGTGCGGATTCGTAGACAGAACACGTTTCGGACTATCTTTCAATACAATTTTACCATCCGTGACTTTCAATTTAATCTTATTATTTACCGTTACCGTAGCGGCGTGATTTAATCTGATCGTCTTATTAGTTTTGAAAAATCGCTTATTCTCGTCAATCACTGGCGAGGGGGGCCTCTCCACGTTTGCCTCCATCGGCTGAGCTTTTTCCACAGGTGGACTCTTGCTCGAAGCCGCGGAATTCTGTGTAACATGCTGTCCTTCCTTCTTCAATGCCTCTGTATTCACCTTAGGCTTCGGCTTTTTGATCCCGTGACCTACGCCGGCATTTATACCGAATTTCCGATTCTTTACTGACGACCGTCTACTGTTGCTCTGCGAGGGTAAACTTCGTCTCCTTTTAACGTCCTTGCTTCTGAAATTGCTGAAAGGCCGCTCGGACTTCATGTTGCCGCTGTAAAACGTCTTCGTGCTTAATGAGAATTCCTTCAGGCTACAACATTCGTTCCTCTTTTCCTGAAACAATGACGTTCTCGCTTTAGGCGCGGAGGAATCATCCGCCTTAAACAACTTCGCCAGTTTCGTCGGTTTTGCCGCAGACTGATCGCGCGCGCGCCTCTTCAACGTGTTCTCCTTCTGTTCGGGCGAGAAACCCTCGCTGGTTTCAATCGTGCTGAAAGACTTTCGTCTGTGCAGTTTTGGCAACAGAACCGTCTTGCTTATAGAACTCAACGGCGTTATCTGCCTAATCTCGGGGGTTCTGTCCTTTCGGGGTGTTTCCGTGATACTTTGATTTTGTATCTCCGTAGCAAAGCTTCGCTGAGGCGTTTCAGGTACTATTTCGTTCATCTGTTCCACGTTCCTCTTTGAGCGTTGCGGCGTCAACGGATCTGTCAGTTTGTCCGGAGTGGACGGCAGCGATCTCGGGGAGTAGCTGCCGGTGAACAATTTGCATCTCGGCGAATATCTAGCGGCTCTAGTGACTTTCCTGAGCGATCTGAAAGGCGACATGCGTTCCTCTGTGTTAAACCTTAAACGATCCCAGGACGTGTTGTGGACGATCGGTTTTTCAGGCGTCGCAAACGGAGAGATAAATTCTCTGCCTGGGGAACTGAGATCGCTGATACTTGGACTTCGATCAGTGAGAGCCAGGGGCGACATGGGTCCCAAATCTGACTCGTCTCCCGAGGACGTTTTGTCATCTCTGTTGCGCCCTGAGCCTTGAGAAACGCTTCTTTTATCATCGGAAGGTGCAAAAAGACATTTCTGTGCTCGCCGTGGAGTGCAAAGCAATTTTCCTTGACTGCTATCCATTGTCGAATAATCCTTTAAAATTGTAATCTGAAAAATATATTTTAAGGTAAGTATAACGTCAAGATATCAAAAGTATCTAAGTAGAATTGGCTCTGATTATCATAACAGAAGATTAAACTTACAATATTGATAATCTGGACAACACAGACAATGAAAAGATTAAAGAGAATTCACTCTAAAATTCTATGACATATATTTATCAACTTTCTTTCACAAAATTAACACAGTTAATCGCATAAATGTACGAGAGGAATTGGTGTACGTCAGTTTCTCGTGCAAACTAACCTGGACAGACCGGTGAATTTGACAAAGCGATTCCACCGAACGCGACGAAGATCGTCGGCGATCGATAAAGCGACGTTCGACGTGCGAACGTTGCGCGCTAATATTCTCCAGAAATATCCACAATTAACATATCTTTCACATAGGTTTACACTCAGAATTGCATCAGGACAAACGCGGGAAACAGCCGAAAGAATTGAAGATTGAACAGAATTAAATGTTTCGTCGTAACGGCTGCGCAGCGCGTGGTTCGCGCATCACAATCACGCGCATGCGCTGATCTTCGCGCTTAAAAGCCTTGAGAGCGGCCATCCCGGCTTTTTTCGTGGGACCGTCGAAACAGCGCCATTACATCCATTTTCGAGTTTGGCGAATTACGTAGCTACGTCCATTTACCGATACTGCCGATAAAATCGTATTCTGGTGAATTCAGTAGGCCTATTCTGTAGCTGTCGTTAAAAGTTACAGAATAGGCCTACTAGTCTATTATGTACTTATCTATTATGTTCTATTATGTACTTAAGACCATCTTAAGTACAATCTCAAGATATCATGAACCAATCACAGAGCCGTATTAGCGTCTTAAGACGTTACTTAAGACGTCTTAAAATAAGAACCGATTATGAATACCGGCCCATGCTACATCCACAATTCTTCTTCTTCTTCTTAAAAAACCCCGTTTGGATATCCGACTCAATTTGGGTGAGTCACAGTAGTACCACGGTATTTGGATCCTGAAATCCAGAAGGAACCTCTTCGGGGAAAGAATTAAGTTCTGCTTTTTCTTATTCGATTCAATCCTTAGTTCACCCGAATAATACGGGCTTCTAGGTCAGAAGTCCGATATCGGACATTCCAGGACAGGATCCCAGTGGCGACCCGAAACCTAAGGAAGAATCCCCCTAGGCAAAAGCTCGTTTAAAAAATAACTTAAAATTAAACACATCCACAATTCGTGGTTCGGAGAGAAATATGCCATGTACATTGTACGGATATATATAATTACATGTTCCATTACTTACAGGTGATTCGCCTTGATTCGCTTGTACGTAATGAAACATGTAATAGGGTATTATAACGTTTTTCAAAAAATTTTTTTTTTCTTAAGTTCATACCCTATTTAGTTATTAAAATTTTTTCCGTTTGCTTCAAAACGTCCAATTTGTATTATTTTTTAATTATTAAAAATATCATAGTTTGAAATGCTACGAAAACGCGCCATATTGGCGTCGTAGCCGCGTGACGTC
>NJRQ01000061.1:145815-158888 GCA_003063805.1 Aphaenogaster ashmeadi | reverse complement strand
TGAAATAAAATAATCGCATTCTAACCTTAAAATATACATAAAACATCATAGGTCTTCGTATTTAAAAGGTAGATATATATTTTAACTGCAGATGTGGAACAATATAAATTAATTAATTTGAATATTTTGGTACATATTTAATAAAGTTTCTTGTTATGTAATATATTTACGCAGATGTTTTTACTCCTCGCATTTTTGCAGCATTAAAGCGATCATCTTCTCTTATAAATTGACACACCATAAAAGCATCAATTTTTGGTAAATTTGTCGAATTCGCTTTAACATACCCTGCTTCCATTTTTCTCCGTTATTTTATAACTATACTTTTCTTTTAAAAAAATAAAACGGTAAACAATCTCTTTGTTCCCCGTAGTAAATCGAGGTTTTAGGGCGGTATTCATAGTCGGGTCTTATATTTAAGATCGTCTTAAGTACAATCTTAAGATATGTCTTAAACCAATCACAGAGTCGTATTAGCGTCTTAAGACATTACTTAAGACGGTCTTGAATAAGAACTGACTATGGCCGGTATTCATAGTCCGTTCTTATCTTAAGACTGTCTTAAGTAATGTCTTAAGACGCTAATACGGTTCTGTGATTGGTTTATGACATCTTAAGATTATATTTAAGACGATCTTTAATATAAGAACCGACTATGAATACCGGCCTATGAATACCGCCCTTAGTAACGAAGTGACGCACGAACTAGAAGCGTTTTCAAGTCACGTGAAAATTTCAAATTTTGATCATCTTTCTTTGTTTATTTTAAATTATTTATTGTTGGTGGAAAATCTTAAGAGTTTGGAAATAATTTTTTTATTATTTATACTTTCGTTAAAAATAAAATTTATATATAAAAAAATTTTTTTTATAATACCCTATTACATGTACATGGCACATTTCTCCGAACCACGAATCGTGGATGTAGCGTGGACACGCACCAGAATACGATTTTATCGGCAGTATCGGTAAATGGATGTGGCTACGTAATGCGCCAAACTCGAAAATGGATGTAATGGCGCTGTTTCGACGGATCCACGAAAAAGGCCGAGATGGCCGCTCTCGGGCTTCTCTCTTATCGATCGAAAATTTGAGTCATGTTTGACGAAACATAACCCATGATCCGTGCAAATTGTCATCATGACAAATGTAAATAGAGAAACTATGCTTAGATAATCTGTCATAATCCAACTTTGCGCTTCCCACGTTATTATGCTATAAATCGCTCTTTTGGCGGATTGTGTCCAAAGTATTTATAAAATTGTGACATCGCAGATTATTGCTGATGGCAATAAAAATAGCAATAAGATTGTAAGCGTAGAAAGAAAACAAGAGAAAGCTATGCTTTCGTATTTGCGTTGCAAATTCTTTCCGCCGACAATGGAGAAGCGAAACGTTCTATTTATCTACTGTGCTTTTGTTACTCTCCAAAGTGTTTGTAAGTTGGGCATGTCAGTTTGTCACCACTGTCACTTTTCAACTAGCACGCCACAGGTTGATTCGCGATCAGCACTGAAGAAATTAATAGCAATTCTCTCATTTAAAGCTGACAGAAAAATCCTGCATATCGAAACGTCTGCAGTCTCTCCGTCATAAACGATTGAAAATGAACATCCTTTAGAAGTAAAGCGTAACAAACAGAACTAAACAATACTTTAATCTTTTCTTTTTATAATTGTTTCGAAGACTTTAACAGATATTTTGAACTTAATCTTACTAAGATATTTAATATCTATTTATTTACGATTAAAAAGTAAATAATGACCTGTCTCAATATTTCTCTATAATTTAAGAAATTGGCTTTATTATGATTATTGCGAATCAACTTGTACAATTATATTTTTTAAATAATAATAAGATTAGGACTATATATTTTTTAACCTAATATTAATATTAATATTAAATTATATTAATATAATTATATTTTTTTTATTCTAATATTAATATTAAAATGTTATTAACAGGTGGACTTCATAGAAGCTTGAAATATTATGAAACAATTCACAGTACTCACTTTCAACATAGGATTGTAAAGCGAGGCATTCAACATAGTTATCATCCATATAATAAAATAAGCGAATTGGAATTTTATTCGCATGGGCGGTAAAATATCTAATTGTATTCAATTGCTTAAATTATTATAGGTCTATTCTTTTTAGCTGAATTTCTTGCACCGTTCATCTTTTCTCTTTTTCTCTCCATGTTGGAGAGAAGTATAAAAAGAAAAAGCTTATGTTCAGTTAAAAAGAACAGAACTTGTGTTATAAAAGATGTTCACTGTTTTAATGACGTTCTCTTGATATTTCTTTCAACCACAGTCACTTTCGATTAATTTTGACGCCTAGAAGAGAAGTTATACATTCTAACTTTAAGGCATACGAGGTTAATGCTGATGGAAAGGAGAAAACTGTACATTTAGGTATGATGCAATTCAGCAAAGCAGCAAAATTCACAGATTGTTATATTTTATAATGTTCTGCAGAGCATGATAATTTTTATCACGGCCGAGTGTTCGGAGAAATTGAGTCTCATGCTCAGATGCATATTGATGATGGTATTGTGACAGGTAGTATAACAATCTCAGATGAAACCTTTCATATTGAAGTGAGTATATCTGCCGAGCAAAATGTATAATGGTAGCTAAAAGTGTACGACACAATCTTCATAAATTAACTGAACAATACAATAAAAAATAACGAATTAATTGAAGCTATATAATAAATGAGATTATGTACCAAAAATAATATAGATATAACTTTAGTAATATTAAAAAGAAGTTTGCAACTGCAGGTAGCTGCATTTTAGATAATTTAGAATCATCTAACTTTTGGGCTACCACTGTATTTTTGTCACCCTTGACACAAATTTTGTTATAATCAAGAAGTTAACTTGTATTTTAGCCATCCTGGAGGCATCTGTCTCATTTAGATAATCAAACAATGATTATTTATAAAACTTCCGATGTTAAACTCAGTTGGGAGCATTACCAAGATGGAGAAGGTCATACGCACGGAGCTCCGAAGACCTGTGGTTACGTCAAGGAAGACTTGAGTATGGTTTTATTATAGATATAGATAATATACAATTTTATAAAGTAATATAGTATTTTTTTGTTTCGTACAATCATTTCCAACACTGATATTATTTTTTGCCGCAGATTATACACTGAATGACAATTCCAAGGAGGATGATACAGAAACGGATAATAGCAGTAGCAGGGTGAAGAGGCAAACAGAGACTTACGAATATACACCGACAAAAACGAGATGCCCATTACTATTGGTCGCCGATTATCGGTTTTATCAAGAAATGGGCGCCAGCAGTACAAAAACTACAATTAATTATCTGGTAAACGTAACAGTACACAGTTGTCATATGTTGATTTATAATTATAATAATATTAATTTGTTCACAGATAAGCTTGATCGATAGAGTACATAAGATTTACAATGACACTTTATGGCAAGAACACCAAGAAGAGGATGGTTTCAAAGGAATGGGTTTTGTTATCAAAAAGATCGTCGTTCACAGTGAGCCGACGCGCGTGAGAGGTGGTGAAACGCATTACAATATGGTCCGCGAGAAATGGGACGTCCGTACATTGCTCGAGGTTATTATATGCAATTTGTGAAGAATGTCATAAAATTAACTTTAATTATACATAAAGTTATTTTAATATAATTAACTTTGTTAAATTAACGTCGTTAAACGTTGAAATTAAATGTCGCTTCTCATGATATTATTGTGTTAATGTAGGTGTTCAGTCGAGAATATAGCCATAAGGATTTCTGCTTGGCTCACTTGTTTACTGATCTCAAGTTCGAAGGTGGTATCCTCGGATTGGCTTATGTAGGGTCTCCTCGTAGAAATTCGGTAGGCGGTATCTGCACACCAGGTATATTAAAAAAATATTTTGTATTCTTTCTCATACACATTACTCCAACATTGTACAACGACAAGATGACGTTTACACACATGATATTGGATCTCTTATAAATAAATAAAAAATTAATATTTTTCTGCAGAATATTTCAAAAATGGATATACATTGTATCTGAACTCGGGACTAAGCTCCAGCAGAAACCATTATGGACAGAGAGTAATTACAAGGGAAGCCGATTTGGTTACAGCACACGAATTCGGTCATAATTGGGGCTCCGAGCATGATCCAGATATCTCAGTAAGTTAAATTATCATTGTATACTGCGAGTTAGTCCAGCTGAAAATTACTGAAACTAACATTAAATAATTCAAATAATAAACATTAAAAGAAGAAATTAGTTAAGACAGCATCATGAAACAGTTAGTTTTTGTTAAGATATGCAAAAATATGAAATTATGTATATTAAAATTGCAAAAATATAAAATCTTATATATAACTTAACTTTTGAAATATATTTTTATATCAATATTGTTTTACAAGTTTTTTCTTTCTTTTTTCTAATTCTCAAGGTTGGAATTTAATTTTCTGAGATTATTGTAGGAGTGCAGTCCAAGTGCAAGTCAAGGTGGATCTTACTTAATGTATACCTACAGTGTTAGTGGCTATGACGTAAATAACAAGGTGGAGTATATGCTTTATTCACACTGTAATTTCTATCGTAAACATGATATATTGGATACTTTAATGTTTCTATCGTATGTCCGTTTATATATAATTTTATGCACGTGTTTTTATAGATTTACTTTTCTTTTTCCATAGAGATTTTCTCCGTGCAGCTTGCGATCCATCAGGAAGGTTTTGCAAGCCAAATCTGGACGCTGTTTCTCAGAGCCAGAAGAATCGTTCTGCGGTAATTTGAGAGTCGAAGGCGACGAGGAATGCGACGCGGGTCTCTTGGGAACGGAAGATAATGACTCATGTTGCGACAAAAATTGCAAGCTTCGAAGTAATCAAGGAGCAGTTTGCAGGTGAAACTACACCTGCGTATCCATTTCTTCTACTTTTACTATTAAATCCTTAGGCTATTTGTATTCAATGATGTTTAATGGCGTTCGTTTCATTTTTTTCGATAGTGACAAAAACTCTCCTTGCTGTCAGGGTTGCGCGTATATGCCTGCGGGCGTGAAATGTCGTGACGCGCAATATGCCACTTGCGAACAGGAATCGCGCTGCACCGGAGCATCTAGCGAATGCCCGAGATCTCCGCCCATGAAGGACGGCACTGGCTGTCTCGAACGTGGTCAATGCCGCCTAGGCAAATGCGTACCATACTGCGAAACCCAAAATTTACAAAGCTGCATGTGCGATACTAGTACGTACTTTATTTTAAATATTGGATGTCTGCAAATATAAACGGAAATATTTTATTATGTGCATACTAATTCATCTTATCATATCAGAAAAATGGAATTTTTGTTTTATAACTCATTTCTACAAATTTGATGTTCATTTGCAGATAGTTTATTAATTGTGCAATTAATAGAATCAACTGCTTCTTTTGAGATTTTTAGCTACGTGTTATAATTTATCCCAGTTTGATCAAAATTAAAAATCTGATATATTATTCTGTAAAAATATTTTTAAAATCGAGAAAACTGAGTTTTTAGAGTTGGTTCCACATTGCATAATTAATTTTGATTATGTATTGAAAGTACAATGTATAATTATTAATATTATCATTATGCCGGATTTTATTAATAGTTGCTGATGCGTGCAAAAGATGCTGCAGAATGAGTTTGAACGAAACGTGCTTCCCGATAGACCCGCAAGACATTTTACCCGATGGGACACCATGCATTCAAGGCTTTTGCAACAAAGTAAGATATATTATAGTAACTAATTCGATAAAAACAAAAGCAATTTTTATGTTTAATGTTCAATATTACACATTTTTTTAGGGCGTGTGTGAGAAAACAATTCAAGATGTAGTGGAACGATTCTGGGACATCATCGAGGATATAAACATCAATAAAGTTATGCGCTTTCTGAAAGATAATATAGTGGGTGCTGTAATAATCATCACCGCCATCATCTGGATACCGGCGAGTTGCGTTATCAGTTACATCGACCACAGACGTGTGAAAGAGAGCGAAAAGAAGTGGCGGTGGAAACATACGGACGAGCTCATTCACCCGGATGAGCCGAGACAGGTGATTTACGTTGGCGGTCAGCGACAAAGAGTACAGCATGTCATGCATCAATCGTGAATTTAGTTAATTCGCGTTATGTATTTCGTTTTCTAGTCAAATTTATATAAAGTGATATATATATTTATATATCCGTTTGGAATGACGAAATATTGTAAATATCTTTTCTTTCTACGTTATACACATGCGTATATAGTTTCTACATAATTTCTGTAAGATTTAGAACGAATTTTGTAGTTAAGCGAACAAACGATGCATTCCTGTAATCTAAAGAAATTAATTCGTATTTTTAGGAATTAGAAATATGAAGTTTTTCACTATTGTAATTGTGTTTTTTGATACTACGTATATCAGATATTAACAATCTTTTTCTAAAGTATTATCTCTCTAAAGTTGGCATTTGCTACTTAATTATTAGAATACGACTGCCATGTTACATTAATATATTACAGTATTTAAATCGACGAAGAATTAAGAATAAAAATATTTGTTTTATACCTCCGAGTATTGTACAATCTACTTTAATAATATTTTAATATACAATTGTAAGTATATATATGCGAAAACAAATATTAGTTACGTAACGACTTGTAATGATATTGAAAAAATAATTCTAATATATGAGAATATTTAAATTAAAAAAGTCAAGAGAAATTAAATATTTAAGGAAAATGATTTCGAAATTCGTGCCACGTTGGAATTTTCCTAACATCGAAAAGTCCGCTCCTGAGTTCAAATATGTGAAGTCGCAACCTACTTCAGTTTAGTTTATTTCTAACATAAAAATATATGCCTGAGATGACTGAGGATTTTTGAAGATCTAAATATTCTAATACTTGCTACATCTTCCTATATCTCTCTCTTTCTCTGTTTGTAATTCGTGTGTCCTTCACACTGTACATATTGGGTGCTTTCCATTTAACACAAGTCGACAGATGAAACGTCGTTTTATCTTTCTTGGCATTCAATAGGTCTGTTTGTGTTGCTTGCACTTCTCGCACTTCTTGCACTTAAAGCGAGATAAACATACGCGCTGGCGTTGAAGAAAAAAAGAACGAGAAGTACAAGTGCGAGAAGTGCAAGCAACACAAACAGACCTAATGAGTCACAAAGATAGATCGACTTGAGTCACTAAATGGAAAGCACGCAGTGTTTCCGAAAATGCATTCTTTAAAATTTATATCGACCATCTGTCAAATAATGATTATTGAGATGAAATTCACGTTGTTATTTTTGTCGTATATTTTTGTATCCGCACAAGGATTTGTCGGACATAACCTCAAGCACGAATCCAGCAAGGCCGGCACGTGTTCGCCTAATTTTTACATGCGCCGACAAGTATTTCGAGCGTGCTGATTGGCTCCCGGATAGAGACTTTCCGTCGTCCGAAAAATTTCCCTGCCGACAGCCAATCCGTGTGTCCGAAAGGTTTCACGTATCTAACCTTCAATGACACTTTTGCGCGTGCGTAAGTTCCGTTCGGAATTCGCTTGCCTGCGTTCGAAAGGTTGTGTCCGCCGTCCGATTGCGTCAGCTACTCGTGCTGTGCTACTAGTTCGAGGTTCCAGCCGGTACGGAACATCGTGTCAGAGATGCCTGCCGAGAAGTTTTTTCACGGAAAGATGGATATGCTGCCGGAGACCATCAACTTCGCGATGGAGGAGGAGGCGACGTTACAATTATGGAAAGAAGAAATGGTATTTCAAAGAAGCATGCAGCTGTCCAAACGTCGGCCGAAGTACTCGTTCTACGACGGGCCGCCGTTCGCCACCGGCCTGCCGCACTACGGCCACATCCTCGCCGGCACCATAAAAGACATCGTGACGAGGTACGCGTATCAAAACGGTTATCACGTAGAGCGCCGGTTCGGCTGGGATTGCCACGGTCTCCCCGTGGAGAATGAGATAGACAAGAAGCTAGGCATCAAGGGGCCCGACGACGTCGCCAAGATGGGCATCGAGGCGTACAATCAGGAGTGCCGTAAAATCGTGATGAGGTACGCCGAGGAATGGCAGAGGATCGTCGGCCGGATGGGACGGTGGATCAACTTCAAGAACGACTACAAGACCATGTACCCGTGGTACATGGAATCCATCTGGTGGATATTCAGGCAGCTGTACAACAAGGGCCTCGTCTACGAGGGTATCAAGGTGATGCCCTATTCCACCGCCTGCAACACGCCGCTGTCCAACTTCGAGGCGGGCCAGAATTACAAGGACGTAGTCGACCCGGCGGTCATCGTGACCTTCCCCCTGCTGGACGAGCCGGGAGTGTCTCTGCTAGCCTGGACCACCACTCCTTGGACGTTACCCAGTAACCTGGCGCTGTGCGTCAATCCGACTCTTGAGTACGTGGAGGTGAGGAATGAGAATAGCGGTGACGTTTATATCATATTAGAGGCCCAGTTGTACACTCTTAAGGGTTCTTACGTTATAGTGAACAGAAGAAAGGGTATAGACCTGAAAGGGAAGGCGTATGAACCGCTGTTTCCATATTTCCTGCATTATAGAGAGAAAGGCGCGTTCAGAGTGCTGAACGATACTTACGTCACAGCGGAGACTGGAACCGGCATCGTCCACCAAGCCCCGTACTTCGGAGAGGATGATTTCCGATGTTGCCTGGAGGCCGGTATCATAAGCAAGGATCAAGAGGTTGTATGCCCTGTGGACAGTTGCGGCTGCTTCATGGAACCGGTTTCCGACTTCCTCGGCAAATACGTCAAGGACGCGGACAAAGAGATAATTAAGTATCTTCAATCTAAAAACAGGCTGATCGTCAGCAGCACGACGAGGCATAGCTATCCGTTCTGCTGGAGAACCGACACGCCGCTCATTTACAAAGCTGTGCCCTCTTGGTTCATCAAGGTGGAGGAGATCAAAGATGAGCTGCTGGTGGCGAATAGCGAGACCTACTGGGTACCGGATTTCGTGAAGGAGAAACGATTCGGCAACTGGTTGCGCAACGCGCGTGACTGGGCTATCAGCAGGAATCGTTACTGGGGTAATCCCATACCGCTGTGGGTCTCCGAGGACAAGGTGGAGACTGTCTGTGTGGGCAGCATCAAGGAGCTGGAACAGTTGACGGGTACGAAAGTGAGCGATATCCATCGCGAGAACATCGATCACCTGACAATACCGTCAAAACGTCCGGGAAAGCCGCCATTGCGTCGTGTGCCCGAAGTATTCGACTGTTGGTTCGAATCCGGCTCTATGCCATACGCACAGATGCACTATCCGTTCAAAAACAAGGAGAACTTCGATAAATACTTCCCGGCGGATTTCATCGGCGAGGGTATCGATCAGACGCGCGGCTGGTTCTACACACTCATGGTGATATCCACTGCGCTATTTGGCAAAGCGCCGTTCAAAAACCTTGTGGCCAACGGTCTGGTACTCGCGTCCGACGGTCAAAAGATGTCGAAGCGCAAGAAAAATTATCCCGATCCCATGGAGGTGGTCGACAAATACGGGGCGGACGCTCTTCGTCTCTATCTGATCAACTCGCCGGTCGTGAGGGCCGAAAACCTGAGATTCAAAGAGGAGGGTGTTCGGGACGTCATCAAAGATGTTTTCTTGCCGTGGTACAACGCGTTCCGCTTTCTCATTCAGAACATTGAGCGATACGAGGAGACAGGGGTCTCGTTTATGTACGACGAAAATTTGGATTCCTGTTCCAGTAATATAATGGACAGATGGATCATATCCTTCACGCAATCGCTGTTGGTCTTCCTGAAGAAAGAGATGGAGGGATACAGACTGTACACCGTGATGCCCTATTTAATAAAATACATAGATAATCTCACAAACTGGTATGTGAGAATGAACAGGAAACGTATCAAGGGCGAGGATGGCCCTGAGGATTGCAAGAATGCGTTGACGACTCTGTTCTTGGCGATTTACACAATGGTGCATGCCTACGCGCCATTCACGCCGTTCTTGACAGAATTCATGTTTCAACGATTATTCAAATGGATCCCACACAAGCAAGAGTCTGACGTTGAAGAGCCTGTGAGTGAAGAGTCTGAAGTTGATGAAACTGAGTTTCTGAATTCTGTGGAAATTGAAGGTCATGCGCACGAGAGTGTGCACTACAAGCTGATACCGCATTCGCGTGATCATCTCATCGACAAGAGCATAGAGAAGGCTGTGTCGCACATGCAGTCAGTCATCCAGTTGGGCCGCATTGTGCGGGACAGGAAGGTCATACCCACGAAGTATCCCTTACCGGAAATCGTAGTGATCCATGGGGATGCTGAGGTACTGAACGACATCGTCTCGCTGAAGTCGTACATACTCGAAGAGCTCAACGTCAAGAAGTTGACCGTTACCACTGACAAGCAGAAATACGGTGTGATCTTGAGAGCAGAACCGGATCACAAGACGCTTGGTGCTCGCTTGAAAGGCGAGTTCAAGCAGATAATACAAGCCATTAAAGAGCTGTCCGATGAAGAGCTGCAGAAGTTCATCGCCACGAAGATGATCGTCGTGCAAGACCACAAGCTCCAGGAGCAGGACCTACGTCTGATGTTCAGTTTCACCGGTCCGACCGCTGAGCAGCTGTCGAAACAGTACGAAGCCCACAGCGAGGGAAACATACTGATCCTTCTGGACATCACTGCCGATGAGGCGATGCACAACGAGGGAATAGCGCGGGAGGTGATCAATCGAGTGCAGAAGCTGCGAAAGAAGGCACGGCTCGTACCCTCTGACGAAGCCGTTGCGTATTACGAGATCAAGGACGCGAGCAGCAATTTGGCCAAAGTAATCGTCAGCCACAAGGACTTCATCGAGAATGCGACCAAGACCCCGCAGAGAGACATGGCAGAATTGCCACCCAATGCCGCTATTATCCTCAAGGAGCTGCAGAAGATCAAAGGCGTGGACATGATGCTCACGTTGGTCAGCACCCAGGCCGATCATACGTCCAAACGGGACAACGCGACGCCGTCGGGATCGCAATCCTCCGTGGGCTACGTCAACGTGACGCTCGTGAACATGCAACCACGATATGGCACGTCCTCGAACAATAAAATTCTGTTGTATGATTCGGAACTGGGGCCCATCACGTACAAACGTCTGAAACAGGAGATCGATTTGGTATTCGGTATTTACGACTGCTCATACGATTTGTATCTCAACTCTAAAAAAATTACCAGAACGCTGGACGATATGCCGGTGGAGCGAGACATGTTTGACAAACAAACACTAGAAGTATTGAGGTCATTTGTCAAATAGTTGTTTTCCAGTGTATAAATAGCTACTTTCATCGACTTGCGATTTTATCATTAATGTAAAGTTAAAGAAGAGCAAGGACTAAATCTCGCAAATCTGCAATCATTATTATGCTTTGTAATATTTTTGCCTTTTCTTCTCAAGTTCTTAAAAAAGATGATATTTTGTATTATTATATCTGCAAGATGAAGCGAGAGACATATAGTTAATTTTTTTTTCTGTAAATGAAAGTATTTACTGCGAAGCACGTTAGAAAACGATATTTATGATTTAAATTAACATTTAATGTATTTATTTAACACATAACTTAATATACCGCAGCGTTATAATATACGTGTTTTAAAGTAAATATATTTTTCATGAAAGTTTATACACATTGGTTATTTTGTAAATTAAAGAGTAAAAAGAATTATATAACTGCATTTTTAATGTCAATTTTTTCACAATTCTATCATCATATTCGATTTGTGTCTTATACATCATTGTTGGATCATTGTAAAAAATGATTCGTGATCATTTGTATGAAGAGATAATGGATGATTTGATAATTGATAAATCTTAATATATCAGTATACAAAATTTTAGATATATATATATTTATGGCTAAGAAACAAGGAGAGCACTATATAATAAAAGTATCAAATAAATAGACATTTATTGGCATAACTAAAACAATCGTGTGTGTATATATATATTATAATTATTAATTTAACTCCAACAAATTTATATAGTACAGAGACTATAGTATATACCTCTATATGTCACGCCCGTCCTTTTGTTATACCATAAGCACTTTTGGTGAAACTTATACTTGTATTTTTATGCTTCTTCATTATGCTCGGACTTCGGAATCCGTCCAACCAAATATCCACTTAGTTATCAAGTTCTTTTTTTTTTAAAAGAAGATTGATTTTATTGATACACTATGCAATCATTTCTCACATACAAATCACTATAACATAAGTAGACATCGACGTTTCTCGGTTGCGATGTTTTACGCGTGGTCTACAATAGAAGTAAGCGTAAGAGTAGGAGTAGGAAATAAAATTAATTTAATTCGCTTATGCCCTTACTCCAGCGCCTGTGATTGGCTCCCTCTTACTCTTACTTACTCCACGTATTGTAGACGGGGCTTTAGAGATCGCAAATAATTCTTTCTTCTTTATCAGTACAAAATCCATTCAAATGAACTTGCTTTATACTAATGGTAACTGCAATTCACGCATTATTAGACATGGTTGTCCACATTTCCATAATACTTTAACACATTGACTGCCACATCATATGCGTCATTAATACATGAAAGATTTCTCGTTTCTGACAGTGTCCAATCATTTAAATACAAATGAGAAAGAAGCCTCGTTGAATGGCGTTTTATAGTAAAAAAATTAATTACGAGAAAACTATTTGGCTTCCTGGAAATTTTTCATGAAACTGAGTAATCATATATGAATAACATGGCAATTAACGTATTAAAAACGCACATAAAATAATCTTATTAAATTCGGCGAATCAAAACGTTTACCAGTCACACAGCACCAACAATACAATGCACTAGAAAATCGACGAAAATAACAACTAATTACACATAAAAATATTTTTATAATTCTCTCATTTTATAATTTAGAGTTAGTCATGATGAAAATTAGAGAAATGAACTATTAATTTTTTTATTACCTCACTGAATGAAAAGTTGTTCGTTCAGAATTATATATATATATATATATATATATATATATATATATATATATA
>NJRQ01000061.1:114942-145715 GCA_003063805.1 Aphaenogaster ashmeadi | reverse complement strand
TATATATATATATATATATATATATATATATATATATATCTTGCAAAGAAAACTATATTTCACAGAAATTTTATTTTATCGTACGGAGTATTTTCCAGATTACTTTGTAACGTAAACACCATAAAGCAATATTTTCTGCGGAAAATATATATACAGTCTTCCATCAAGCTTAAAAGAATTTAATAAGGAGTAAAAGGAGTGGAGATAAAAATACGTTTAAACGAACGTTGAAATGCAATAGTTCTTAAATAATAAACGTTTACGTTATACGTTTGAAATTCATAAGTTGCTATTTCTGCGCACTCAGAGACGTAGCAACACAACGCAACAGTGTCACGTTCATGTCATTGTTATGTTCGTCAGAACAAGTTCGTGACTGGCCAGCTTTAATTCTTTATTATTTAGGAATTATTGCACTCTCAACATAGCATTCAAGCGTAATTATCTTCCCTTTTTTACTCATTAAATTATTTAAAATTTAATGGAATGTCCTGTTTACTTTATATAGATATATGATCTATAACATATATATTATATAAGTATGTTAAAATGGCAGGTGAATCACCTGCTGTCGTTACCATAAAGAAAAATTTCTTTTGAATTTTCTGCAAGAAACATCACACTAGAATTTATGCGATAACTTAACATCTCTCCTGTATATAACGAATTTAATTATAATCCGAGATAAATATATCAATAGAAATATACACATTGCACATTATCCCGCAATCGGTGTCTTATACCTTCGAGATTTATACATCAAGAAAAATATGAAAATCACAAACTGCAGTGAACTCGTCATCATCAACGATAAACCTGATCTCGAGAGTGTTACATTAAAACCAAATGCTCGACGACGAAGATTACCGTTTGATTGATTCCGTTAAACCTGTAGTATACGTGATACCCTAAAATGTATATTATACCGATTTGCATACACGGTGCTTTTATTAAAATTACAATTTAATAGTCGTAGTAGTCATCGTCGTCGTCGTCATCATATCATTCCACGTTCCGAATGTTATCTTGATCGGGAAAGAAATTACTAAACAGAGAAACGGTGAAGATCGCGGTCAGCGCGTAGAGCGCGATCGTGGTCGTCGCGGTGAAGAGTTGAGCGTAATGATACCGAGAGTACCACGCAAGACCCAGCATAATCGTCAGAAGGCTTACTAGAAGCCGGCTCAAGTCCCAGTCGTTGTGCACCGAACTTATCCCCGTGCCGGTGGGCAGATCCGGGAACGATTGAGAATTGAAATAAATGGACGACGAGTTATCCAGCGTGGACGACTGTACGGCAGCTGGTCGCGGTTGATGTACCCAACAATGGACCACGCAATCGTTGAACAGACCGCACTGCTCGAGGGTCTGAGTGTCGGGCTGCAATACGCGGCCGTTGAATACTAATCGCACCGCTTTACGTGCTTCCAATTCCATTTGAAAGTGCCTCCTGCAAGAAATGCGAAGATAAGTTATAACGGACATGAAACAAGAAATAATATTATCAAAGGATTACTTTTGAGAGACCGTAACAAAAACTATATAGCGAATTCGATAACTCACGCTACATTGGATTAACGCACATTAAAGGCTGTTACACATATGAGCATATTTAAATACAATGGTAATATAATCACTTTAACGATGAAATCAAAGTGTTCGTATTCTGTTAAATAACGTGATAATATCATTATTGATTATTTGTATAAAATATTCATTTGCTTCTACATTTAAATAACTTCACGTATAGCAGCTTTGAATATGCATTTGGTAATCGAATTCGCTATGTTTATAACTTTAATGCCATGATAATGTATGCCAAACTAAAATTACCTTTTAAAATCACCCAACATTTCTTTAAGACTTCCTGTGACTACTTTCTGATCGTCATTTATGAACTTCAGTTTTATAGTAATATCACTGTTGCTATCGTTTGACTCTTCCGACGTACATTCTAACGGACTACTAGTAGTTTGGTCTATCACCGAGTCAGAATTAGTTGCCTTAACAGCTTTTTGTAACAACGATCGATCAGCATTGCCGAATGAATCCATGGCTTCGATAAGTACTTCTTCCGCCGTCGTATCCGTTGCTCTCGAGATTTCTTGCGAAGATTCGCTGGTATCTAATGTCATTATGATACAAAATGAGATTTAAGTAACATCTAGTTTAAGTAGTGAGATTTAAGTAACGCAAAGGAGAAAGAAACAAAAGGGATATTTACCCACAGCAGCTGCATTTGAATAGAGTGATTGTATACTAGCGTTACTATTCGAAGTTGTCTCCAAAGTTGTCTCCGAAGTTGTTTCCTCTTCTGTTGTTTCTGAACTGCGGGTCCGACTAACGTCTTGGACACTAAGATTACTTGTGTTCTGATGATTAGCTCTTATCGACGCGATACGCGTTGGCGCCCGATCGCGTAGTATAAGTACCGTACGTATCAGTGGCTGATCTGCTATACTTGTCGAGCACCAAGCGAGCCATCCCACCAACAGTACGCTCATGACAATGAAAAAATCTGTGACTTCATCGCCCACTCCCTCGATCAACGACATCTTACTTGAGATGGATCTGTTATAATAACAATACATGATTATTTGTAAAATCGTCTGTATTATTGTTAATTGTTCAGATAGCACAAAGAATTCTTAAACCATTCAAGTATTCTTCTTTCTGAATTGTAATGCCTCAAGAAGTTTTCGACACTGGACAGTATATACGTATTACATGCATGCAAAATATTACAAAAAAAACGCAACAGAACACTTGGTATCCCTCACGAATTCTTACAATATTCTATTTTCTGAATTGCAAAGTATTCGTTATATATACTTCTGAAAAATACTTTGACATGAATGGATAATTCATAAAGAATTCTTTGGATATTCATTTTTCTAATTCTGCAAGTGATCTTTAAAATTAATTCTCTACGAACTTCTATTCAACCATGTGCTGTCTGGGTTCGTATTGTATTTTTGACACTTGATTTTTTAAACATTGAACCGACACGATATCAATGAGACAGTTTATAAATAAGCAACTGTCTTTAACAAATTTTGCAATAACATTATGCATTTATCTCCATTAACATCAATAATTTTTCCCAAGATACATTTATAACTTATTTGCCAAAGTCATAAGTAAAAAAAAAAACATCACATCATTATGATCTTTAAGATCGAAGAGATAAATTAAGCTTTAATCTATATCTGTCTAGATATACATTTTATAAGAGATTATAATATTATTCATAAAATTGCGATCTTGTTATTAATTTTCCAGAACTTTGAATCAAGATGGTAGTCCAAGAACAAAATTAAATGCTGGTTCAACATGAAGTAACGATTATCTTCCACGCGTTTCATGATGACGTTACGCTACATTCGCTAATTATCAGACGCTATTAACGGTCGGGAAGGCAGAAATGAAAGGAGCGCGACAT
Source organism: Aphaenogaster ashmeadi (assembly GCA_003063805.1). Taxonomy (NCBI): domain Eukaryota; kingdom Metazoa; phylum Arthropoda; class Insecta; order Hymenoptera; family Formicidae; genus Aphaenogaster; species Aphaenogaster ashmeadi. The sequence goes on along the minus strand of NJRQ01000061.1, from coordinate 142,273 downwards.
ACTGGGACTGAAAGCTGCAGCAAGATCCGTCCTCCGCGAGGTTATCTCGTCCGAAGGGAAAATTTGTCAACACGGGACTGCGAAATGAACGCTGCTCTCCTTCCTCGGGGCCGAGGAGCGACGTCTCATGGCACAATTCGACGAACGTCGTCCGTTGAATCCCGTCAGCGATATTCTCCTTCTTTTACCGACGAGCGAGCAGCCTCCTCGTCACGCACATAATTCCCTCAGTTCCGTCAACGTGTAACGCGGGACGCGATAACGGCTGCAAACAGCGAGACAAATACACGATCGACAAACATCTGGAGAGAGAGAAAGAGAAAGAGAGAGCCAGAGAGCGCGATAGAGATGACGCAGACTGTAGTTTACGGCGGAGACATGCGACGTGTACATACCTGGGCTGGTAAATAATTAATGCGATCGTATCTCTCGCGCTCTTTTCCTTACGCGTGAAACTCGAGAGGCGAAACTTCGATTATCACGTCCAGATAAACCGTCTTGGCGAACGTCACGGTCCAGAGAGAGAAACTGGCTATCGGTTGATCGCGTGGCGGGAGAATTGGAAGAGCCGCCCTTGACATAAATTCCCACTGTTTATTTGCTACACTCGGTAAAATTCGTCATTAATATTATCATTATCGTCACACGCCGCACCGAGCGGTTTCGATAGTGGTCGGATCTCGGATCACGCCAGGTCCACGTCATCGGAGGAATAAATTATACGACGATCTGAATATGTATTAGAGACGCATAATCCGCGGCGCGCGCCGTTGCATTTTGCATTCCTCGTCCGGACTCAGTCGAGACTTTTTGTAGCCTGTTTACGGCCCGAAATGTTACGGCTTATTAATTTTCGACAAAATAAATCTATAAAGAAACGCATTGAATGGATTGGAAGGAGATAGTAAGGCCCATGACAAGATTATGCATATATGTAAGACGATTGAAATTGTAGAGCATCCAAGTTTTGTAATTTTGGGCATTGACTTGAAGTCGACGTTTACGCCTGCTTCCTTTTTCTACCTCCTTTTTTTAAGAAACACGTTGAGTCATACACTTCAAGCCTTGGATGCTTTACAACTTCGATCATCTTGTATGCATAATCTTGTCACGGGCATTATTATTCCCTTCCAATCCATTCAATGCGTTTCTTTATTTGTTCGTTGAAGATTGTACGTTGTAGAGTAAAAGCGGATGAAAACGATACTTCTATTCAATCCCTGCAGTTTGCCGCATAAAATCTGTAAATTTAAATAAAAGTCTATTTTGTGAACATCCTAATTATTAAGTTTTAAGACTCCTGGCCATTCACCACTACTATCTCAAATTGTGACGTTAGAAACGAGAAAACATATAATAAAAATTCTTGCAAAATATATTAAAATAGAAATATTTTTCTCACAATAAAACGATATTTGCATTCGGTAGAAAACTTAAAATATACCGAAAACTCCTTGAGATCAAGAATAGAGTCCCAGACTCGTTCTTCCATGTTTTCTTTCCTCCTAAAGAGTAGAGAGAAATGAGAAAATTGAAGAGATTTTTCGACGCCTCTTCTCGCAATAAAAATACACTCGTATAATCATCCTCATATAATTCTCATAAAGCTTTATTCATGTAGTCCTCGTAAATCTTGATGAGGGAAAGGGGTGTCCTAGGAGCAATGGCTCTAAATGCGGCGATGAAATGATCTTTGGTAACGACAGCAGCGTCAAGATCCTCCTCCAACGCCTTCATGGCAGCTTCGTGGCATATCGCTTGAATTTCTGCGCCGGTGTAACTTTCCGTTAGGCAGACCAAATCCACGATATTTACTTCTTTCGCGATCGGCATATTTCGCAATTTTATGTCGAATATTTCTCGTCTGGTATCTTCATCCGGTAACCCAACATATATGATACGATCTAATCGTCCAGGCCGGAGGAGTGCCTGAAATAATTATTGTTGTAATCACGATACTACGAAAGACGAAAAAGATATAATTTAGAAATTGTAAAATTTTCAGTACTGTTATATAAGATAGTAATAAATTATAATATAGAATTATTAAATTATTCGATTATTTTGCCGATATTACTTTGTCAATTTTGTCCGGTCGATTAGTAGCCGCTACTAGCGTGACGCTACCCAAAGTGGTGACACCATCGAGTTCAGTCAGTAACTGAGCTAACACTCGTTCCTGCACGTTGCTGCCGCTACCACCGGAAGACGAACCTCTTTCTCCACCTAATGCATCTATCTCGTCGATAAATATGATGGACGGTGCGACCTGTCTCGCCTTCCGGAATACTTCTCTCACAGCCTTCTCAGACTCGCCCACCCATTTCGAGAATAGCTCCGGACCCTGTAAGCAATTGCGCGATATAACAATGGAAATATAAATAAGCATTTCGAATGACTTACCTTAATATTTAGAAAGTTAACTTTGCTCTCGGTAGCGAGAGCCTTCGCGATCATGGTTTTAGAGCATCCTGGCGGTCCGAACATTAAAACGCCTCTAGGAGGCGTAATGCCCATTCTTACGAACGCTTCGGGATGCTTCAGCGGCCACTCGACAGCTTGTTTTAATTTCAGTTTCAAATCCTTTTGTCCACCAATGTCCGACCACCTCACATTCGGTACCTCCACCAGAACTTCTTTCATAGCTGAAGGCTTCATTATAGTCAGAGCGTAACGAAAATCGGCCATCGTCACCTTTGGTTCATCGTCAGCTTTAGCCTTTTGATGGCATTTCACTGCGTTGATTACCGCTCTGGAGCACAAACCGTATAGATCCGCGCCAACGAAGCCGTGAGTAACGAACGAGATGCTCTGTACATCCTCGTGCGAAAGCGTATTAGGGATCTTTGAAAGTAACTTCATCAGTATTTCGGCTCGCATGTTTGGGGTCGGTACATAAATCTCGAAGTCCATGTCCAATCTGCCAGGTCTTCTCAGAGAACTGTCCACGAGATCCGACTTTGCAGTGGTAGCCACTACTAACACATTGCTGTTGGTGCTTTGCAAATCGTCGAAAAGCGTTACTAATTGAGTGAGGACTCTCTTCTCGTGATCTGTACTGGAACTGCTTCTCTTAGGGCATAAGCTGTCTACGTCTTCCAATAGTATTATACTGGGAGCGCTCGATGTCGCTTTGCTGAATACCTCTTTGAGCTTACTTTCCGTTTCACCAACAGACTTGCTGTAAATATCTGAACTGTACACGGTAAATGTGTTAACATTACATTCCGAGATTATAGCGTTGGCTATCATGGATTTACCAACGCCAGAAGGTCCGTACAATAATATCCCTTTGCTGATATTAAAACGCTCGATGCTCCTGTATTTGCCAATGCCTATTGTAACTATATCTCTAATATCAGATATGAGAGCGTCGTATCCACCTATATCTTCAACTTTATACCTTTTCTTTGGTACATTTTCTTTACTTTTATCTGTAATATTCAGGATTGTCCATTTCGTTGTGTATAATGCTTTGTAAAAGGCTACTTTTGTAGAAGAAGTTGTTAGATTTATGTCTCCAAAAGCTTTTGATAGATCATTTACATCCACTGCTTCAGTTTGTTTTCCCTTGCTTTCCTCTGCTTTGATTTGAACAATTTTATATACCAACTTCTTGCCATAATATGGCACGCTTATCCTATTACCCACGGTGAATATCTTGTGCTCGTTACAATATTTTAAGATATTGTCCAGTTCCACACTTACATCAGACACCAAATGCTTTCCTCGTTGACTAATTAGAATTTCCTTAGCAATCTGGATATCAGATGTTAAAGAACATACTTTGACTAATCCTGATAGATTATTTAGTTCAATGGCTAAAAATAATAAAACAGAAATACATCATTAATTCATTTTCCAAGTTAAATTTGTTGCTAAAAGTTGAAGAGGAATTTGACTCACCGTGTTTCGTTAAAGAGACACTTGTCAAACTTTTGTCGTTAGTCGGCCAGGCTGTTTTGACAACTACTTCATCTTTCGTCGCGACAACGGTTGGTGATCCAATCGCAATCTCGCATAATTGCAACGTAAACTGTGACACAAATACCATATCATTAGCGTCCCTCTCGGAAATGCGTTTGGGTAATTCTGCGAAAACATAATACTAAAGACAGATACGAGCGAAAATTATGCTAATTACAAAAATTAACAGTCGTATACCTTGCGTTTGAAAGACTTCTATCGTGCTATACAAAACTCTGTTGAAAATGAAAGGATGGACCCAATTTTCTGTAGAGAGTGGGCAGCTTGCCTCGTGCATGGGAGTATCTTTTAGCGCCAGAAAGCATTGGCACTTGACGCATTGTTGCAATGACGGCAAACTCTTTCTTGATTTGGTAGACATCCTGTAAAAGTAACAGTATTGAATAAAAAAATATAACACTTTTAAGAACAATAATTTGTTGAAGTATTCGAACAACAGTACGATTATAAATCGTATGAAACGTTTGGAATATTATTGAACAATTGTTATATATATATATATATATATATATATATATATAACATTATATTCATAGGGAAGGGACGAAAAGAGTAGTAATGTTCTGCTTTCAATTTGATTTTACAGTTATATTTACGGAAAAATCTGTAAATTCTGGATTCTTACCTACTCCATAAAAATAAAGATCAATATTTTGAAATTAGACCCTTAATTGCACATGTATATAAAATGCAAGTTTTAGGTTAGAAACCAAGCTAACCTTATTCACATAAAGATAACATACAACGCTCTTTCGACTAATCGAAATTTGCAGATCGACGGTTATTATCTCCGATATTCGATTGTTAAAATTCTCCTATCGATTTTCAATTAGAATGTTTACTTTTTTAAATCAAGAAGATTATCTTAGTTAATTTAATAATAACGTAGACTATTATAGATGCCCGATTCCTAATAAGTTCATTATTTTCCTCCAAATCTTATTATACAGTTTATCGTTTTCATTTCTTTCATTTTGTTTCAATTTTTCTTTTCATTCATTTAAAATTTTTTTTATTTAAAGTTCTTTATTTTTATTTATTCGTCTCGTGCACAAATAACTGTAAAGCATCCATTTAAACAAAGATTATAATCAAAAGTAAAAAAATTTTAATTGTGTATATACGTTGAATGTTTATCTGTTACAACTTCTTACACAGCATGCATATCCAAAAGACGTCCAGAAGATATCCCGAAGACATCGTTAGGCGATATAGGATATCTTCTGGACGTCTTTTGCATGCTGAGTGGGTGTATATAACGTTTTAAATTATTAAAAATTATTTTTTGACAGATTATGCTGTGAACTAAACGTTATAATAAATATATTTTTCGAGAATTCTTCATTAGTAATTATTTTAATAATTTCTATAATTGAACAGAAAAGTTACTGTAATCACATAAAATAATTCTTGCCAACAGGTTTAAGAAGAAAAATTGATTTCATTTACACACAATAAAGCTCTAACAAATATAATTTATCCAATAATAAGATTAAGAACGATGAGAAATTAAACAAATATAAATATGAGAAAAGCCAATATCGGTCGCGGCGGATCTTGGTGCCTAATAATAATTATTTTGTGAATTTTCCTGCTCATGCGAACTGCGCGCCGCATATTCGTTGGTCTTGAAACACAATCCTTAGATGAAGCCAGGAATAATTAATTCACATATTAAATTGACAAGCAATTTAATAATTTTTTATGCTAACAAGTATCTATAAGATCCCCCATCTCTCCTTTTCCCGAAAAATAATTTATCGTTTTGAGAGAGAGAGAATAAACGAATTTTATTTGCTTTGAAAATTGATAACGAATATTGATATCAGAGGAATATAGAGTTTCTGATTTGGCTCTAATAATCATCGTAACAATCGCGAGCCCTTATAATATCCCGATTTCCCGCATTTCGTTCCCAATTTAAAAAAACAGACATCGTACACCATAATACGGAAAATATAAGAAATTGTTTCACTACAAACAACCAAAAGAGTGCCATTTACTCGAGGTGCTTCCTCTGTCTCAATGAAACCAGCACTCCTTTTTCAGAAACTCGATAAAAAAAAACGGCGGCGGCGTCGACATACTTATTTATTTATTTTTTTAACTGCTTATCTATATATATAAGTGCCTGATGTCTGTCTGTCTGTCTGTCTGACTGCGAACTACTTTTTCATTAATGGTTCAATTTTCTTGAAACAGGACTCAAAATTCTTCAAATTTTTCGGGGATTGTGACGATGAGTTTAATTTTTTAAAAGAGGGAGCTTGGTTTTCGCGGAAAATTCTTTTTCACGAAAACTAAAAAATTTTTTCCAGATCATTGTATCTATATATTTCCCTTAGCGAACAGCGATAAACGCGTCTCTCGTTTCTCTCTCCCTTTCGTCCGTTTCGCATCAACCCTCCGTACGCCACTGGACGCTCCGTCAAGTAACGTTTCCCACCCCTTCCTCCTCCCTCCGCGGCGAGCAAAATTGAGATTCGCGCGCGCGGTAATTTATGGGTAATGATAATGACCTCTCGCGCGCGGACCTCTCAACGATCCTGGACGGTAGCGTGGATGTTAACGAGCGCGGAGGGCGGGGAAGAAGGGCGAGAGACCTCCCGGGGTAATCAGATGCGATGATGCTGCAACCGGACGAATGAATCCCCCCCATCCCCCGACCCCCCGGGCGTCGCGGCAAAAAGCGGGAGGGATGGACAGTCTTTTCCCTTTTGTCCCTTTTTCTCCTGGATCGTCCTTCCCCTCCATCCCACGAATTCCAGCAACGCAAATATCGTTTAGAGGGACGGGAGGGGACGGAAGAGTCACGGAAGGCTCTACCAGGAAAACGAGATATCTTTTATGAAATGGTGTATTGCGTGCGTGAATCTGCCTCAATCTGGGACAGATATTTAATCGAGTGGAAAGATCCGCTCTTACGTCCATTTCCACCCTACTGAAAAATTTTTATTGAGTTCACAATTGAGAATAAAATTTTTATTGAGATCACAATTGAGAACACAATTGAGAACAAAATTTTTATTGAGATCATAATTGAGAGTAAGGATTTTCAGTAGGGCACCAATGTAGATTAACTTTAATCTCGGTTTAACTTACTGTAATTCTCATGTCCATTCCTACCAATATATAGATTAACTTTAATCTCGGTTTAACTTACTCTTTATCTTTTTCTAGTTCTAAAAATGAAGAAAAGATAAAGAGTAAGTTTAAACCGAGATTAAAGTTAATCTACATTGGTAGAAATATGGATATCAGGCCCAGTTCCACAATCTCCAGTTAACTTAACCGGCCGGTTATTCCATTGGAATTGACCAATCGTATTTGTCGTTAAGCAAAATTAGCAAATGCGATTGGTCAATTCCAATGGAATAATCGGCCGGTTAAGTTAACCAGAAATTGTGGAACTGGGCCTTAAAATTAGAAAAAGATAAAGAGTAAGTTAAACCGAGATTAAAGTTAATCTACATCGGTGGAAATGGATATTACTGTTTCAAATCGTAACGAGCCGGGATACTACGAATTCGGGGAACAATCGCGCGCGCTTTTGACGATTTCAGATTGCGTGCAGGTGCGACTGCTACACGACGACGTCGACCAACGTCGACAGACTTGAGCCAAGCTTCCCGAAGTTAGGGGCGCTGATTAGCCCCCGGATCAGAGCGGATCGGCGGCGAATGGGAAATCCACGGTGCGGGGCGGCTAAACTGTCCGGTAAACACGAACTCCCTCGTGGAGTAAAAACAAGATCTCTCTCTCCGGGTTGGTCGAGCTGCCGTTGGCTACTAGATATATAGAGCGACGAAGAAAAACGGAAGGTTCCGAGACAAATATTGACTACGAAGTTCGCTTCTCCGCGAGGTCCACACCGCGGAACCCCCCGTTCCTCCTCCACGTTCATCGTACGCAAGGGGTGGAAGGTGGAAGCGAAAAAGTACCCGGGACGGCCAATCGGGAACGTATGCCTCGCGAGCGTAAAATCGAGCGGCCCGGCCGTCGACGGTGGCCGGTCGGCGAGAGACGGTGATGGACGGTCCATCACGAGGCGGGCCCCGTTCGCCAAACGAGATTAATAGAGATCCGCCGCTGTCAGCCGGACGTCTCCCCAGCCGGCCACGGCAGACGACCAGTCTTCCCGCAGATCGCAAGCCGCGTGGGCAAGCAGCACGAGCCCGACACGCGATCGATCTTCCTTCGATATACCGATCCCCGACCGGCCGCCGTCGCCGTCCTCGCAGACTCGCCCTCGCCCTCTCGCGACCCGCCGCGCTCTCCGGAAGAGACCGGTACCGCGTCCGGATGCTCCGGAATCATCATCTGGGTATCCGGGGACTCGCGACGTGATCGTGAGAGAGATCGTGAGAGAGATCGCGACAACGATCGGTCTGTTCTTCTTGATCGGTGAACGTTCCCGCGCGAACACGATCGCTCGTCATCCGCTCGGTAATCGGTATCGATATGCGCGTACAAAGCACGAGGGGACGGTGGACCGTCCTCGCCGGTTTCGCCATAGTCTGCGTGGCTAATTTGCGATTAGGTAACGCCGATCAAGCCCTCTCCCTTCCGCCCCGCTCTGCTTTCCTCTCATCCGCCCTTCGTTCGACCGTACGTAGCGATACATGTCAGATTTTACATGTTCAAAATTATAGAATGTAAAAGAGCAGCTTTCAGTACCTATCTTTGATGATAACAAAAGACATATACACGGAGAAAATTTTATATTAAAAATTACTATGTATGGCAGTAGCCGTGGACCATTGCTGGAATTATAAAAATTTTTACTATATTTTTCACTAATGAGTTTAATAATTATTAATATGACAAAGTAAAAATTTTTATAATTCCAGCAATGGTCCACGGCTACTGTGCCATACATAGTAATTTTTAATATAAAATTTTCTCCGTGTACATAAGAAGAAATATAGAATTAAATTTAATGAAATTCTTCTCATGCATATAATACTTATAATTTTTATAAACAACTATACTAAATATATTTCAAATATTAACAATAGAATTTTAATAAATTAAAATCTTGATGCTACACGCGCAATAATCTTCGTTTTCTTTCGCGATGACAAATTCGCAATTGATTGATGAAAGAAAATCGGATCTACCTTTTTCCCCAAATTCGCAGAATGAAAAATCGAGCTTACCGAAATTACGAAAATACGGATTTTCATTTTCGCTTCAAGAAGAGTCGTCTGCAAAACGCAATTTAATTTTAATTGTGCATCCAAATTTTCAGTCTGAACTAGAAAAACTAAAATCTAGAACTTTAGCTTTTCATTTTCTAAGGCGACGTAATTCCGGTGTAAATCGTCATTAATACCGCATCGTTTGAAGACTGCGTCTCGTCTAATTCCGATCGCGAATTTCAAGTTTCTCGATTGAATTCTACTCGTGACCACCTCGCGATTTTTGTTGCTTATAGCTTCCTGCGAGAAGGACTCGGGGAACTCGGAGGAACCGCGACAGCACACGTGCTGCGCCCGACACGAGAAGATGATCGACGTCGGATACGGTGAGCATCTGAAACATTCATTATTTCTTAACTATTCCCGCTTTTAATCCTAGACATCAATCCAACGTATATATATATATAAAAGAAAAACAGAAAGAAGAAAGAGAAAGGAAATGCGATGTATATAGGAAATTTGAACGTGGAGGAAATTTGAGGAGATGCGCGCCTGTTAATGAGCGATTCATAGTTAGAAGGTTACGATCTCCTTCGCGTATATGGCACAGCGAATTGATACCGTACCCCGTGTTTAATCAATGAATGTCCTAACGGGGGGAAGGGAACGAAACATCCGGTCACGACGCGTTTGTACGGCGCGAACAGTTCCCTCCGATCTACACGATACCGACTAACGAGGCGAAGCGTTTTGTAATGTCGCACAGCGTGGCATTTCTCCGATTTAAGAGAAAATCTCAAAAAAATATTGTAATCTTCATTGCACAGAAATGTCCCGCGTTCTTCCTTTGTCCCAAGATAATTTCGTTCAAATAGGTTTTCTACCATCCATCGCCCAATTAGACACTGTGTGAAATTCAAGATTCGAAAAAATTTCGAGAAAGCTGCTTTCTACAACGTGAGAAAAGTATAACTTTACACGGAAAGAACGGTTTTGCTGAAATATCTAAAAATTTGGTCAAATATAGATCTAAAAATAATTTTGTTGGATCATCAAAAATATAAACTGAGTAGGATACTCAAGCATGATGATAATGCTGCAAAAAGTTTTAATATTCTAGTTGAGTGTCCTATACTTACAAGTTACTTTTAATGGTCTAACAAAATTATTTTCAGATCTGTATCTGGCCAAATTTTTAGATATTTCAGCAAAGCCATTCTTTCCGTGCAAATTCAGTTGTACATAAATTAACAATAGAGTTAAATGTCAAATTAGTATTTATAAATTAATCAAACTTGGAAATTTATTAATCAAATTAATAAATTTCGAAGTGTCTTTGTGAAATCTCGATAATTTATATAGCATTTAATCGAGGCAAAGTAGTACGAATGATACGATTAAACTTTTACGTGCAACTAAAAGCCAAATTATACTTTCGTCCTTCTGGCCTGGAGCCGAATTTCATATCGCGCATTCTCTCGTCGGATTCTCTCGTCGATATCTATTGGCTTCAATTGAACGGCAGTGACATTTGACCGCTTACGAAGAAGCGGATCGTCTGCCAGCACTTTAATAAATTAATATTTCGATTAAAACACAGTACGCCTCCCGCCGAGCGGTCCCTTCCCTTCCACCCCCGATTCACTTACTTTGGACATGACAACCGAGTCGATGCATTTCGAGCCTCAGGCTCATATTTTTATTTGTAACGTGATAAATCGTGCAAGGATTCTTCTTTCCCGTCACGACGTCAACGACGTACTCCGACATTCTGAATCCCACGCGTTCGCATGCAAAAATAGCAGAGTTGTACACACACCGCGATTCGGTCATCCTCCCCTAGGCGCCATCCCTTCCTAACACATTATAATCCGTTATTATTTCCGTTATTAATACTAAACCTACCACTGTGCCAGTCAAATGACCGTTTTTAAACTTTTGATTAACACAAAAACTACCACCGCCGGTCAAATGACCGTTTTTAAACTTTTGATAAAAATTCTGCATTCAATGTTATCGCTTTTCCTCAATTAACTTCGCGACTTTTTCTTAATATACATATAATTCGGTTCGGTAGAAATAGGTATATATAAATTGTCGGTAGCTTTAGTGTTAAAAACTTCATTCCGGACAATATTTGAAATGAATGATGGAATTTTGAAATCTTTTTAAAAAGTCATAACTATATTATATTTTTTGGATTTATTTCCGTAATGTACAACTAAAAATAAATAAAATATTTACAATATCTTATTTCTCTCATTAAATTATATAACAGAATTATATATTTATACATTACTACATGTTATAGTATAATATTATATTATACACATATACTATAGATATTGTACAAATTGTGATTTTTGCACATATATGCTGATGGCTACCTTATTTTGGGGGTTAAACTAACATGTTTGTTCTAATATTCTTAAATTTGTAATTTTAACAAATTTTTTTAAAAAATAAAATTTAATTCATTGTATTACAAATATGTGCGCACGGACTTTGCCTTAAGTTAAACAAAATGTACAATAAATGTGTTCTGGCGCCTCGTCTCTCTCTTTCTCCCTCTGTGCCTGTCTATCCCTCTAATTTTTTACTAATGTGATTAGATAAATCTTTGTGCCCGCGCGTAATTTCTCAAAAGTATCCGACCGGCGCGGCGTCGCGTTCACCGGTTATTTATCATGTACGTTTTATACGCTGCAACAGAAACGTCGCGCGTAACATGGATCGATCTTGTTTAGGGATATCCGGGGAAGTTATCCAGATCGACGCTGGACACTGCCGGAAATTATGCCCGCGACACGTGTCTGACGATCCCGGGGATGCGAGCCGACCAGCGGTGCAGGTAGGTTCTCGTACAAAACCCTTTCTCATCCCTCTGATCATGCGAGAGATAATGGCCCTGTTTTCTGTTCCTGAACTGCTGCACTAGTTCAGAGTTTATCTTTTCCTTCCAATGTGGAGTAAAAAAAGATAAACTCTGAACTAGTGCAGCAGTTCAGGAACAGAAAACAGACCTAATAACATATATTACGCCAGTGTAATTAGAGAAAAGCATATTCTATAAATTTTATAGTAAAGTTCAAAATCTAGTTAAACCTGTCAAATGCAATTATTTCGTCGTCAATGCGATATTGCGATACAACAGAAAAACTCGTGGTGGTTTTATTAGAAATAATTTTCAACATAATTTTGTATAGGCATATCTTTTTTATCGGAAGCTATTTCAATAGATTTTATACAGTTTATGGCAGGGTCGGTAAATTTTTGTCTGTGAACAACCAGATAGGCTGTTTACAGAAAAAATATATCAGGCTTTGCGAGCTAAGAGGCAAAATCGACGATGTAGGTGCTTATATAAGAGAAAAAGCAAATTCCCACAAACTTTTTATAAATATAAATTTCAAGATATAATACTAATAATTACGCAGGCCATACAAAAACAGGCCGTTGTTTGCCGACTCCTGCCTTATGATAACGCAGCGTGATTAACGTCATTATCGATCCAATCGACGATGCGGAATCGCGATTTCCGCGTGTAGCTTTGATGGAGCAAGGCCCGACGTCATTTTTGCATCTCCAGCGTACGTCCGTCTTGGGAGCGTGAGTCACGGATTACGCAGGTTCGGTACTGCATTCCTGCCGAATGATCCGGAGAACACTCAAACGGGGTTCAACGTTTGGTCGTCGCTGTTGGGAATTACCTTGATGTACGAATATATCCGTGGGAGGCCCAAACTTTTAAATTCGATCATCGCGTTCGACGTCAAATTCAAAAGACGCGATCAAGAAGGATAAATCGCAGTTTTTCGGGATGGGATGGGGAGGGGGGATCTTATATATAGATGCTTGTAAGCATCAGTATCATTAAATTGATTATCAATTTAATATTGTGATATTATTATTCTAGTTCTATTCAAAAGCTGCGTTGATCGATAGTAACGGTCTTTCTATGGAATTAGAAAATGTATATAAAAATCACATAAATATTATTTGAGCACTAAGATCCACTACGACCGTCATTTGGCCGCTTCTCGATTTAATTTGTGTTATACATATCGCGGTCTTGCTCTAATTATTATTTGTTTCAATCGCATAATATACTGACTAATTGGATAAAAAAAGCCTCTACTTTTCTTTAATTCTAACGTTATCGACAATGTCTAATGCGAATCCGTATTACGTAATATAGCCAATCGATTCGTATGAAATTAGGGCCTTAGAATGGCTGACTTGTAATTTCAAGACAATATTTTATGTTTTAAGTCCCTGTCTTAAATAACGCAAAATATTATCTTGTATCTTCTTTTGTTGTTATACAGTAGCTTGTGAAACGCGAGCAAATGCGTGTGTTTCGTCAAAGATGATATTTCGATACAGAGACGTTTACATTTGGGAAATTGAACAAAAAAGATTGGGAGACTGACAATGAGCAAAATGGCGAACAGATTGCTTGGGAAAGAAGGATAATCGTAAAAGCTCCGTTGCTCGCTGAAATATTTCGACAGGGCGACGTGGTATTGTTTCGCGACGAGCCTCTCGGCGAGCCTCCTCGTGCAATCGAGGGTTACGCGAAGGGCGAAGAAAGGCTCGGAGGAACGTCGTGTGCAGATTTATGAAGCGCAGGACTGGCCAATCACGAGTTGGAATGCGGCCATGCCGGGCTACACTTTTACGACGAGATAATACTGGACCGAATCCTTACGCCAATAATTTTGCAACTTGCGACAGAGCTCCGGACCGCAGCCTGCGGTGCCTTCGTTACATGTAGATTTCGTTAACCGCTCGGCGACTATTTTCGGCATAAGCTTGAACGAAAGAAACTAACATTTTAGTCGGCAATTCTTATTACCATATGACGAATTTTTAATACAACGATTATTATAATCGTTTCTTCTTGGAAAAAGAAAGTTGCAAAGCTCATTTGAGTCACATTTAAATCAAATTACAGTCCCTTTGCAGATACATTTATTATGCTGTAACACCTTTTAAGATACGATTTCTAAGATATGATTTTCTAAAATATCGTTGCCACTAAATAATAAATATTAACAGTTGGGAAATGACCGATTTTAAAAGGCGAGTATTAAGGAAAATATTTTTTTCTCAATCGGGTTTAGAGAGACTCAAAATTGGACACCAAACACAAGTGAAAGTAAAAGGCGCGCAGGCATCAAGTCCCACGGGATCTCTCACGTATTTACAATCCCCCATCCACGTTTACCGTTCAGAACTACCTTCGAAGCTATTGACCGTCGTATTCAGTCGCATCGCTGGCATTTGGAGTATCCACGTGTCTGACGGTATAAATAGTTTCGATCCGATGATTACTGATGACTTGAGAGGATCAAACTTGGTCTTATCGATCCACCCTCGGGGAGCGAAGGGGACCCTAATCCTGCGTAGCGTAGATTCCTCGCGAAGACAAACGCTCGTCCTTTCCGATATATCTTCCCGGATATTCCGGATCTTCGGGCCGGCCGACCGGGCCGGGTGGAGGAGGGCTATTTTCGTTACGTGACGCAATCCGATCGGTCGGTGTCGCGAATATGGTTTTTTTACAGCAGCCGCGCTACGCGCCACGATGGCGCGATGGCTGGGGCCCGAGCGGAACATCGGGGAAAGGGGGATCGCCGGACAAGGTGGAGGCGTTGCACGCGAAATGCGCGAGGCGACCAGGATGATATGTTTTGCGTCCTTCGAAGGTCGGATCGGCGCCGCGGTCACCGATCCTCTCCACGGCGCCGGAGTGTCCAGCCACTAAATCCCGGAATTATGCGCCCGCTGAATCCTGCTGGATCTCGCTGGATGGATGACGGCGGCCGCCGGGGAGAGATTTATGAAAACAACCGATATGATCCTCGATAGCAGGCGCGAGGCTCTTTAAAGCCATCGTAAAACAGCCGAGAGCCAATTTTTTTTACATTAAAAATGTTGGGACGGCTAGCTTGATTAGTTGCGAACTATTAGCGGCACGCATTAACTCCTGGATGCGTAAGAGGGTCTTTAGACCATTTACTTTTTTGTGATATTCTTCCAACATCGTCGATCAAATCTTTTCCTTCCTCCAGGCGATTTTTAAAGAGACTTTGATAGAAAACGTTTCCTGCGCTGCCTTAAGGTCTAAACTTTACAGTCATGGGATCTGGCTAACTCTTAAAGCTTAGTAATTACGACTTAAGGCAGGGTGGTTTTTACCGGAAATTACTTAGCTTAGAGCAAGAGGCTAAAGGCAAGAGGCTAAATATCTATTATAGACCGGATTTTAATCTATGCGCCAAATGTACATATACAGAGTGTTCGGCAACAGGTGGGAGAAAATGAGTGATTCTGATGATGATAAAATAATATTCACGTATTTTAGGCACTTTTAACGTGAATATTTAAACATTTATAATTAAAAAATGAAGCCTTAATCGCAATTTTGTTATTCTTGATTTCCGTCTTATTTTATCATCTAGAATTACTCCTTAAATTTTCTCTCACCCGTTGCCGAACACCCTGTATAATGTATTCCTTCTTTTCCTACGATCATTGTGCACGAACGCTTTTGTCTGCCTTTCAGAAATGCTCCTCGGATTCTCACTGCCGCGCGAGGGCCGCCAAGCTGGAGCGAGTGTCTACGTTGCAGGGCGTCCGCGTCATCGAGGCTATAGACGCCTGCGAGTGTTCACCACAGTCGTCCTGCAAACGGGAATCCTACATCCATCACGTGCATTCCGGTACGCCGCATCAGACAGTCGTGGACGTCGGGGTTTGCATCGGCCATTGCGGCAAAGGTACAATCTCGTAAGAGCTCTCCGAATCGCGAGGAGACGTAAGAGAAAATACGATGATCCAACCGCGATTATGTTTACGCGTGTCGTCTTCAGCGACAGTTATTTCGAATATCCTGATTCTCCAATATTTTTTTACGATTACCCCCTCATTTAGTTTTATCTCCGTAATTTTTGCGAGATTCGAAAATTAACGCTGTACTCGCGCTTTTCAAGATCTGGATTGCAAGCCGGTTCGGAATAACACGATCAGCGTCAAAGGACCAAACGGTACGTATGCAAACGTTGGATAAACGCGGAATTAAAACTCTGGAAGTCGGAGCCATTTATAAATACATTCGAACTGAGGTTCATGCCATTTTCAAGGTGATGAGATTTACCAAGTGGTCGAGAAATGCGGCTGCGCCGGTCATTGTCACCGGATGGACCACATGGAAACCGTGCTGGATTATAGCGAGGTGACGATCAAAGAGGGCACAAACACGACTGACGTGAGACCTGTGGTTCGAGTAAGAAATATTAGATAATTAGTCGTTAAAAACCAAAGAAGAAACTAGGAAGAGAAGTAAATCCGCCATAAAAGATCTATCTTCTTAGCTTGCGATTACATGTCGATGGCGTACATGTATTATTTTGCGCTTTTGCTCGAATCTTTTTAAAGTCCTTTCGTCTCCTTTATATCGATCTAACGGTTTTTTAAATCTTTCGATAGCAAATAAATGTTGGTCAATGCGTCGGAACGTGTCCGGGGAACGAGACGGAGACGTGTCTTCTGCGGGACAAAAAGGAGCCGTCCAGGTGTCTAGCCGGTCTGTATTCGAAGCAGCACACTTGCACACCGGCCAGATTTAAGGTGCACGAGTACAGGTAGAGTCGTTTACGATTATTCCGATTTACGGACCACCTGTCATCACGTAGATCTCAACGAACGAGAAAATTTAATTTTTGATCAAATATTTTTCGACATTTTGAAGATGATGCGTAAAACACGGTCGATGTTTAACTCGTGTCAAACTTGTGTTTGGAACTTTTAGAACCCGACGAGGAGCGAAGAGAGAAATAATTCAAATCACCCAGTGTGCCTGCGTCTAGACTGAAAGTATTATTTCGCCGCGAGTGGTCACATTCGGGTCGAATTGGAAACGAGAGAAAAGAAAAGCAAGAAAGAGAGAGAAAGCTAACGTGTTAGAGCGTATTTTGTATAAACTCATGTTCCTAGGTACTATCATGTACAAATCCATGTGACTAAATAAATCAACGATGTTTTTATGAATAAGACAAATTCCTCCATTCCCGCATCCGTCTGTACTTCGTATTGCTAATCCGGGCGCATTTACTGTAATAATGAATGAAGTTTTCTTTTATGAAGAGAAACGAGTTTGATGAGTCGCATGTTGCGAATCTTCGTGCATTTTCTAACGTTATGTCTGCATTAAAGCGGCAAATCGACCTCCCTCCGACGTCTGATTGCCCTAATTTCAGCGGGACGCACCCACGGGAAACTGTTGACTACAATAGAGTCAATCACGCGCTAAAATTAGAGATTCCTCGGTAAGTATAGTTCTACCCGCGCGCCCAACAATTGACAAATATCTCGCTATGTCTTTTGCGACTTTGGCGTGCGGCGACGTTGGTCCGCCACGTGGGTGGACGTTTATCGATAACGGAGCATGGTATTTGCATAACGCGATTATTGGCCGACAATGCAGCGCGAACGGCTACGCTACGCGGATTCGCGAGGCTACGAATTAGAAAAACAAAAACCGTACAAAAATAAAGTCGGTGGACAAGAAAAATTTATCGGAATAAATAATCGGCCCTCGCAGGTCTCTCGTTAGAGAGACGGCAAATAAATCGTCGACGTCAAATCCGCCTAAATATCGCCGCGTGACAAATCACATAACTCGGCACTTACGAATCCGCGGAATTTAGGAAGCGCTCGCTGTTTTTAATAGCCACGCAGTGTCATCGTCGAAGCGCGACCTCGTATCTCTCGGTCTTTTTAGAGTCTCGCTTCTCTCATCGATCTCGACTAGTTAATCGGTCATCGTAAAAAAAGCGCTCCCCTTACGAGCGTTCCCTTAGTCAAAGGAACCAATTACCAGGGTTAGGAAGTAACGCGTTACAGTTACTTTTTTTAAGCAACGAATTAGTAACGACGTTATATTTTTTTATTAGTAACGGTAATGATAACGCAGTTACTTTTTTGGATAATGGTAACGAATATAATCTTCACTTTTATTATTACTTTGCACACGTACAATGTATGTGTAAAGAACGGACACAAGCGATTTTAAAAAAGGAAGCGTTATGTTTGACTATGTTACGATTAACTATAATCACTCATAGATTTTGTATTAAACTGGCTCAAACTGGAAAACTGGATTAATTAGCGACGTAGGCAATTGAATGTCACTCTAAAAAAAGTCATAAAAATTTAATGAGAAAGTAACAGAAATTGTAAAGACTTTTTATTTTTTGAGTAACGATAACGGTAACGAGTTACTTTTTTCACTGAGTAACGAATTACTTTCTAAAAATAATTTTTCTAATCCTGTTAATTACATTTCTTTCCCCGGGGAAAATATTTCGAATTTGGAAAGTCCGAATAAACTTCTCAATGAGAACATCCTTCGCCATTAAATCGTAAATTTTTCGCTTTTCGACAAGACACTTTCGAATGCAAGTTTAAGAGGACCTTTCCTACCCGAAATAATAATAATACGTTCAACTTTCTCGAGTGGGATACTTTCTTATACAACTTACGAGGCGAACGTGCAAACAAATTCGATTTGCGTATTTTTACGAGCAAGTCCGCCAGTGGGTTAAAAGGCCAAGGAATATTGACGGAGGCAAATGTTGCTAAGGCGCGGAGATCACACCGCGGGATCGAGCCGAGGGATCCCCGTCCAACGACGACGATGACGAGGACGGCGAGGGAGAAGCGAGAAGAGAGCCAATGCCGCGGGGGGCGAACGAGTTGCGGGGGAGGCAACTCCCGGCGTAGCATAAAGGTGACTCCTCGCGGCCAAGACCTCCCATATGCCACTTAGCATCCCGTTCGGTTCGGCAAAATCTCCTCCGTGCGCGGTATACTTCTTTCTCTATCTCTCTTCCTTCCGCGCTGATAAGGACGTGCCGATAAGGAGAGGAAGGATTCGTTATTCTTCTCGGTCGCGATGAAAGGGTAAGCCGATGCGCGACGGCGACGGTGACGGTGACGGTGCCGACCGATTTTCGCGTGCGATTTCTCGGCATTAAAAGTGGATTTCGACGAAACGGGACTTGGCGGAATCGCGGGTGGACCTCTCTTCTTTCTCCTCGCGACGTACGTGGACCCACGACGGTGATGACGAGAAGCGCGCCGTGCTGCTTCCTAGCGCTGCTGCTCTCATTGACGTCTCTGTGCGACGTTAACGCGTACCCAAAGTTGGACCTCCGGACCGAGGACAGGGATGGCCTCGAGCAAGAAATCGAAGAACCGTCGTGGCCCTTCGTCCAACCGGCGGACGAGAACGACCTTGCGCCCCGACGAGAGGAGGCTCTGCAGAAAATACAAGAGGTGATAACGACAGTTCCATGTCGCGATAAACATCCTTCCTAAATCGGATATGGTAAACGCGAGCATCGAGTCACGCGTCGGGATGTTCAGGGTGAAGATCGCCGAAATATCTCACGGAAATGTGGGATTTTAAAATAGGGCTGTTACTTTTGACAACTTCAAACATTCAAAGTTGTCAAAAATAACAGCCCTACTTTAAAATCCGTCGCAAACATGATCTTCTCTAACTCGGAAATTCTACGTGATCCGGACTCGCGACAGATCGCAAGTTCGAGCCGAATTTGCGATTTGTCGTCTTTCGACGACGAGACCGCCTCAAGCTCCGCACTAACGATAGAACGACGAACGAAATTGCAGATTCTCGGTATTCGGAGTCAGAACGAGAATCTGGCCCATCGCAAAGTGCCGCCGCAGTTTATGATGGAGCTCTACAACACTATCGCCGATCCCAGCGGGGTCACGCGAGGCCGGAATCCCTATAACGCCAGGGTCGTGCGCAGCTTCATCGAGAGGGGTAACTTTTTCAGTTAATATCACCTTCAGTTATAATCGCAAAAACTCGCGGGATCCGCTTGCTGGGCAAGAGTCGTGACTTAAACGTCTTCTCGTTGTTCCGCGCGTAGACCCATCCCTGTCGCACTTCTACTTCTTCAACGTCTCGGGGTTGGAAACGAACGAATCGGTGCTCGAGGCCGAGCTGCATCTCTACCGAAGGAAAACGCCGCTGAGGAACGTAGGTCCGCCGACGCCCGCGTCGCCTTATTATCTGGTAAGTGCCTGGCACGATCAGCGTCGCCGATCAGCGCGTCAATCTTTAATGCGTGCGAATCAGGCGACGTCAGAACTGTCGCGTTGACGCGTTGATCTTGATACGTGCGCAGATAAGGGTGTACCAAGTCCTGGACGATCGCAGCCTCGACGTGCCGGATCTTCACAGATTGCTGAACGTTCGTTACGTCAGCGCGCACGCTTCCGGTTGGCAGGTGAGTGCGTAATGATTTAACAATAATTAACATTCGCAATAATAACTTTATCAATATTAGTAAAAAATTTTTCGGAACATTGAGTATTTTCACTTTAATGTTTTCCATATTCTAATTTCCCATTTTTTAAAATAGATTTTTAATTGTTATATTTGTAAAAATCCTCAAATCATTCACCGAAATTGTAAGATCCTATGATTGTCTCGTAAAAAGCTCTCTCTTAGAACGATTCTTCTTTTATTATAAAAATACGGTTTTTTCTACTTGATAGTCATGACAATTTACATATTATTCGTATCTTGAAGAATTTGTTAAAAATCGAGAAAGTGTTAATTTTCTTTCAACAAAACTTGATGAATTCAATAATGCAGAGAAGAAAACAATGCTAATTACGTAACTAAATGTGTAATATATCGCGTTAGGTGTTTCAACGGCAATGTTTGTACAGATATTCAACGTGAAGCAAGCCGTCCTCGGATGGGTGAGCGGCGAGCCGAATCTGGGCCTCCTGGTGACGGCCCAGAATCTGTTCGAAGACGAGGTGTCGGTGGAGTTCTCCCGTCGAAACGACTATCATCACAGCAAGCAGCCGATATTGGTGCTCTTCGACGATGACAGTAACGATCGATCCAGCGGAAGGTCGGTAGTCGCGCCGCGATATTACGCGTACGGAAACCAGGACGACGACGAGGGCAACCATGAGAAGGGTCCCTCGATGTACGAGAAGGACGCGGAGAGCGAGAAGATCGAGCTGGAGAACGGCTACGACGGCGCCGAGCACTACAGAAGACACAAGAGGCAACGGGAAGGCGGCGGTCAGCCCGAGGAGGTTCCGTTGGCGATCAGACGCGAGCCGGAATTTTTCCAGCGGCAAAAGAGGAGACGCGAGGAAGAGGAGGAGAAGGAGCAGCGACAGAACGAAGCTTCTCGTTACGGCGATCCTCTAGAAGCGACGAGGCGCCATCGTCGCGACGCAGCTTCCTCCCGGAGACGCGCCACCGGTGGTATCGTGTCGAAGGATCGCTCGCGGATCACGCGGATCCTCACGTCGATGGACATCTACGAGAGAGCGATGTTTCGCGAGAGGCTGGGACAGGTGGTGCGGAACAGATCGGCGACGGTCGCGGGGCAGCGTCGTCGAACGGCGCGATCGGCGAGCAACCTGCAGGAGCCGATAACGTTGGAGCAGCCGGGAAACGCGACCGAGTGCACGAGGCACGAGCTCTACGTGGACTTCCACGACATCGGGCTGTCGTCCTCGATAATCGCGCCGGCTGGCTACTCCGCGTACCAGTGCAAGGGCGTGTGCGAGCCGCCTCTTAGTCAGGACCACCGGCCGACGAATCACGCGACGATACAGGCGATCGTGCACAAGATGGTCAAGGACGTCGCGAGGCCGTGCTGCGTGCCGACCAAGCTGCTCAGCACCAGCATCCTCTTCTACGACGACAACGAGAACGTCGTGCTCAAGATGTACGAGGATATGATCGCGGACCGTTGCGGATGTCGTTAAGAGGAGGAGGAAGAGGAAACCTGATCGCGACACGCTTCCGAGGTGTTGGCCGTGATTAAATGCTGCGTGAAAAAAACGATGATGTTTAACTTTTGGAAGACGTGGCTGGGTCATTCTTGACCCATACTCTATTAGATAATCAAAAAGTTGCTCCGCATATAAATATAAGTACATAAAACCTACAGGAAAAAATAGCAAGTTTTCAAGTTTAATTTTTTATCTTTGTAATAAAGGGGATATGTAAATAATTTTCAAAAACTAACGAATATTCATAACGAATGCCGGGTCTCGAGTGACCCAGCCATTGTCAGTCAAGAGTTAAAGAACGGGGAAGGAAAGAACATAGAGAAGGTAAATAGAAAAATTAGTTCTAGACTTAAGTCTGATTTATGATCGTTAATCCTTTTTTCCTGCTGCGGCAAAAGAAACTATCGTGAAATTACTGAAATCGAGATGGAAATTGGTATTCGTACGAATTGCAATGCACAAGATGGAGATTAATGTTTCCATAATTGGAATAGCAAATTGATCGTTAGCTCGCTTTTGCTTGCAGCTAAAGAATCACGAGGTAACTCGTTCTCGTTGTAAATAGCCGGGCCGTTGACCGATCGCGTAGTCTCTTTAATCCGCCTGCTTGATTGTTCAATCGTCGAAGGATTCGGTGCAACAGCGGTCTGATCTGTTTTACTAACTCAAGTCTTGCATATAATTACGGCTTTTAATGGATTAACGGAGAACTCCTTTGGCGCTGTTATTTCCGGGGATTCGGCACGACGACCCTGCAATCGGCACGCCACACGCAGCTACTTTGTACATAAGAACATTCCCAAGTGCGCGCGTAGTATAGAATTAACGTATATGATTAACGACGTATATCCGCATTAGTGTACCGTTAGGTCTCGTAGCGCCGTTAAATTATTGCTGTATTCGTAAACGTAGGATTAGACGGACGATGTCCAGCTGTGCGTGTACATATATAAACGGCGACGCATCTCGCCGAATTTATTTATAGCCAAGCGAGAGTGAAAGAAAGAAAAACAAGGAATAAATGATACTTATGCGACATTGTGACGCGAGTTATTGGCCACCACAAACCTTGCCGATCCCTCCCTTGTAGGCGACAAGAGGAATCTCCCAAAAGGAGGAGCCCAACGATCGAGCTCTCGCGGGATTTAATCCTGCGGGATACGGAGTAATACAGACTCGGCGGCGCATTATTGCTTTTTATTATCTGGTCGCAATGCGTTCTCTTGGACGAAGAAACTTCTCGACTTGTTTTCGTTGGGAGCGAAACCGCCAGAATGAGGATTTACAGGAGCAAGCCGGATGAGAGAGACAGCAACGACAATGACACAACGCACAACACCGCCGGATTTGCAGAAACGATTACAATCGCGGAATACGAAAGATTGCCGGGTTTCCTTCGCTCGATCGTATCGTTATGACTTCAGGCGATAAGTCGCTTGTTTATACTTTCCGACGAGAAAATGCAGTTGTAGAACTGTTGTAAGATTTTTTAATATAATTGGTTCTTGCCCTTGGTTCCTCACTAGATCCAATAATAAGTGCATAAATTAATCATTAAAGAATCTTACAACAGTTGCAAAGCTGATTTTTCTGCTGAACGCAGCCAATCCTACTTGAACGCCCGATATAAAACGCGTGACATTTTAATCTTCTATAACCGGATTTTTTGCTCATTATACAAATGAGAAATGTTGATTAAATCAATGAGAATTAAAAAATATAGATATGTGGATACATAATTTCCAAGTCACGTGGCATTAGTAGGGGGTTAAGAGAAAAATACGGAAAGAAGACGCGAATGTCCG
This sequence comes from Aphaenogaster ashmeadi, assembly GCA_003063805.1. Taxonomy (NCBI): domain Eukaryota; kingdom Metazoa; phylum Arthropoda; class Insecta; order Hymenoptera; family Formicidae; genus Aphaenogaster; species Aphaenogaster ashmeadi. The sequence goes on along the minus strand of NJRQ01000061.1, from coordinate 118,473 downwards.
TTTTGTCAAATATCCGCGAAGAATACGCGCTACTTCCAGCATTCCGGCAACGGTAAATCGCATGGGGTTTTTATTACGTCGCAATCGGCCTCGTCCGCGACCCTGCGAGATTGAGCAAAATAAGACGCCGTGATCTCGATTGGATAATTGTCCCATGGTGAAATCGCGCAATTTCGCAAGATTAAACGAAATTGCGGGCGATCACGCGGCGTATTCGCTCGACGAGATGTCATCTTCGTTCCTCTGCTTGTTTTCGTCCCCCCCCGCCCCCGCGTGAACCGTGACCTCCTTCGTTTTTAGCACACGTGCCAGCGTAACGGGGGGTCTCATTATTCAGTCTTCTAATTTTATATTCATCCACTCCACCCCTCATTTTTATAAAAACGCGTGGGAGCATAAACCCACGATATCTCATTTGTCTCAATCGTACTGAAGAAGAAATAAAAATAAAAACTATTGTATATCGCAATGCGCACTGTAATCCACGGTGAAAAAATATATTCTTTCAAAAAATGTAATTGCACAATTTCTTTTTATATTTTTTCCTAAACGTGACATATTTTATAGATGATTATATTTCGATAAATATATAATCAATGTCAGAAAGAAACAATTTATCGAGAAGCCGAATGGATAACAAAAAATCGCATTTTTCATTTGATTTCAGTTTACTTTAATAGAATTTTAATTTTTGATGGAATTATAAAAAATTACATGAGACATAAAATTGGAAAGTTGTAATAAATGACGAATTGCCTTGGCATTCTCTTTTAAAAAAATCGACAGGATCTATGTCGCAATACAGAATTCTATCCCCGATGCTCCGATATTGATTCATGCATTTTTCAGTTAATTTCAGATGATAAGTTTGCTTTAATAGAATTTTAATTTTTGATGAAGTTATAAAGAGTTACATAAAGCATCAAATTGGAAAGTTGCAATAAATGATGGACTCTCTTAGCATTCTCTTTAAGACCCGGTTTACAATAAGTAAATCTTTTGCCTTGCTCTAACAATGACAATGAATAATTTCCGGCAAAAAATATTTACCACACTGCCTTAAATCATAATTCCTAAGCTTTAAGAGTTAGTCATATTCCAACTATAAAGTTTACGGTTTAAGGCAATGCAGGAAACGTTTTCTATCGAAAATTACTTATTGTTAGTTTAGAGCAAGAGGCAAAAGGGTTACTATACCTATTGCAGATTGGAACTGAAGAAAAATTGGTAGGATCTGTGACGCAATACAGATTTCTACGTTCTATCCGCGATGCTCCGATACCGACACACGCGTGTTCGCGTCTCACCTCGGATCGGAGCAGCGAGCCCGCGGGCGACACGCGAATTTGCATATCGTTCTGCGCGACACCCGAGATCGCTCGCGTGCCACCGCGTTGCATTCCGCGTACGCGCATGCATCCCCGGCTATATTTAATCCGCGGTGGGTGTATTTTCGAATCGGCCCGGCTAAATATAGCCGGAACGCGTTCCGCTGCATTCCACCGTTGTATTTAGATCCTCGTAATACGCGACACACACGCGAAACACGCACGCACATACGCAAGAAATTTCATTACCGAAAAATTTTAGGAACGTTCCGCGCGATTGCGGAAGGATTCCAACGCAATTTATTATCATACTTCATGTATTCAAAATAAATCTTGAAACTTTCCTATCTACAAATCAATACTAAATACTTGATAAATCAATACTTGGTCTATCGTCGGAAAATACTCGGATTTTCTTAGAGTCGGATTTTAATCAAGGAACTTTAGGCGAGTTCCTTTTCCCATCGAGTGGAGAAAGTGTTTCCGACAGATAAATTTTAATATGTTTACATATGTTTACACCTCAAGATCACATATATAGTTTGACATAGCGGCCGTAAACTACCATGACGAGTCGCGAGGTTTGCGAGTGACCAGTATTTACGAGATCGGAATGATCAGATGTTACGGAATGTTTACAAGGTCTGATTAATGAGATCCTGCGAGAAGAAGCGGTCGATCATGCGGAAGAGAATACAAAAAGCTTCGAGAATTGCAGTCTGGCAGAACTAATGAGAAGCAAAATTAAACGAAGAAACGCATTAAACGAAGACCAACAAGAAGCAAATCAACAAGGAGCGAAGAAACGCAGAGAGAATGTTTAGAATTCGCGCAGAGGAGTCTTAAAGAATCTTGATCAATTATTAACTTTAACCCTTTCACTCCTAACGTCAATTTTAGTCATCACCCGCAAAACGATCTACGATTAAAAGACGTACAAAGTGTGTAGTATAGACTCTCTTATATAAAATAAAAATTACAATATCAAGACGGGCTTATAAGAGTCAAATGCAGTTATTGGTGCGTGAATAATTCTTTATGGAATTAAATAACATTGTGGGAGCCGTGTATGCCCCTATAAAGCGGCAGCCCGGCACTACGTTTGTTGCGCGAGCGCGCTTTCTCGCGATATGTACTTGGTCGCACGGATAACAACATATAAACAAATTCGGCAAGAACATCTAATAGACGTCGGGGCCAGACTCCACGTAGTGGAGTCACCATCCTACTCAACACAACCAACCGTGGATGGTATTTTTGAGGAAGACATTCACACTCCACTTCCATACTTCTACTTCCATCTCCATCAAATATACTATACCCCCAAAACATCGATCTTCATTAACGCTATAATTCAACGATTTACAACGTTATAATTACCGGACGTTTCGGCTCCGCTTCAGCGCAAACAGAAAGATATCAATTCATCAAGGAAAAGTAGTCCTACGCTCCTGGGAGAACCAGAGTGGTTAATCTGTCATTATCAATTTCGATAAATCCTTTCGTCGAAAGTTGGCATGATCCCAGGGCGCAAAAACGCAAGAGAGCGAAAAATGTTATACATAAGACGAGAATCGATTCTTGATACTCCAACCTTATCCAACACATCTACGCCAGTGCAACACTCCGGGTCAAACTGGAGGAAGACATGGTGACGGAGAAGATCCCGGTTGAGAAAGGCGTTCGCCAAGGAGACACGATATCTCCCAAGCTATTCACCTTGGCACTGGAGGACATCTTTAAGAATCTGTCCTGGGAGAAGAAGGGCATCAATATCGACGGCACCCCCTACCTAAACCACCTGAGATTCGCTGACGACATCACACTGATAAGCAGCGACCCAGAGGAGCTGAAGGATATGACCACCGAAATAACAAGAAGGATAGGACTTACATGGGCAGCGTTTGGGAAACTCGGCTTCATCTTCAAGCCCAGCTATGCCCATCAACATGAAACGAAAAGTGTACGAATCCTGCGTACTACCGGTAACAACATATCGCCTGGAAACCACCGCGCTCACGCAAAAAAGTGCCAGTAGACTAAGGGTGCGTTCCGTAATTCACTGGCAGTACTGCCAGTACTGCCACAATTTGGAACGTTGATCAGTAAAGGAACAGTGTCAGTAAAACGAGTTTTGGAACGATTCTCAGTAGCGCATTTCTCAACAAATATGGCAGCTAGCATGAGTGTAGAAGAATTGCAG
>NJRQ01000061.1:44853-111627 GCA_003063805.1 Aphaenogaster ashmeadi | reverse complement strand
ACGAAGAAAATGACAAAATAAGTGGCGGAAGTTCTGAAGAGACTCTACAGTTGGGGATTAATGCAGGCGACTCGTACGTCATAGCACCCAACGACGACACGATGGTGTCCCGTGGGTCACCCAGGGCTGTCAGGCTAGGCTATCTCGTTCTCTCTTTCCCTCTGCCCTTCTCTTTCCGTCTTTCCCTCTGTCCATCGCCGGCTGTTACAGTGGGACAGACTTCACCGGTTCACAACTATGCGCCTAGTGGTAGGCCTTTGAACGGTGTGCGCCGCGTTGCGCCTACCTTTCCCCCCGTTCGGGATCTTCCCGAACCCTCGGCTCTTCGTTCTTTTGCCTATCGTCCGTCTTACATCACGCGTCATCGGTCGGCTCGCTTCCCCGCGGCGCGTACCTACATCGGGCTGTTCCCTCTCGTTATCCACGCGGTATTCGCGCGCGTGGAATGCGGCTGGTAAACAAACAAATCAGACATCGATTTCCCGAGATCGTCAACGGACCGAAAGCCCGTCCGTTCGCGGGAGCGACGACGGGGCAAAAATAAGGGACGTCACTCGTCCTCCCGATGGTAACAAACAAGGAGATGCCCGAGTGATTTGCCCGCGTATTTGGGTATCGATTGTGTGCGGCACGCTAGTTATGTTCGACACGTCGTGCACAGCTGAGAAGTGGAACGCCGCCGTCCCGTCGAGATCGGTGCCCGGAGCGACAAAATGAGAGCGCTGCACGTGATTTGCCTCGCGGCAGTTTTTCACGCGATCTTCGTGGGTACGCGCGGCAACGAGGATCACGAAGTAAGTACGAGCCAAACGACAGGACGATTCTCTTCCTTGAAACTCATCCACGGTCAGAGATTCATCGTGCGAAGCTGCGACTTGCTCTCTTTTTCCCTTTTCCACGCTTCGTCTCTTCAACATTGTCATATTACAAAGATGTTCAATTCGCTCTTAGCTGACCAACTAAAAATTCAATCGCGAATTCAATCTGCGAAAGATGAGAAAATTATTTATTATTATTTATAAATAAAATTATTTATGTAGTCAAGCTGACGGCGCAAAACCTCGCGTTTTTGAATCTGATCCTTTTTATCTGAAATCTTTTCTTAATAGATCATCGTTACGTATATCACTGCAAATCCAAGCGTGTTATTTTTACACGCATAAAAATGACACATTTGACTGAAGCTCTTTCTATATGTTTCTGGCCATTTTAGATTACGTCATTTAACACGTTTAATCGTATTAAATTAAAAATTAATACGTTCAATCGTGTTAAATGACATGATTTAAAACGGCAAGAAATGTGTAAGAAGAGCTTCAGCTAAATAACACGCTTGAATTTGCAGTAATAACACCCTTAAAATATTATTAATCATATTATCTGCCTATTATCAAGAATATTATTCGAAACTAAAAATTTTGGAGAGCCTAAAATATCTCAAAATTTTCGAAAGTTTGGACAGTCTCGAATATTTCGAAATGTATTTTTACTTTTATAACACCTTACGTTACGTCACTTTAATCCGCTCTTTATTTTATGCAGAGACGACAGTTTTATCTTCGAGAATCTTAAACGTTTCACTCGGGTACTTTGAAGGGAAGAAACGTTTCCTTCGAAGGGAAGAAGCGTTCCTTTCGGTCCCTTAACAAAGGTCTTTCAGGATTTTCGAGATATTGAAGATTATCCAGATTTTCTTACGACTCGTAAGAATTTCCAGTTTCGAGCGATGTTCGAGGCGATTCATGTTTTCATACACTGAAAAAAATATTTGTGTGAAATTACATGATTATGCTGGGTTTTTTTTCCGACCCAGCATAATCATGCAATATTGCTACCCACATGGAAAATTGCAAGTGATTACAAGTGATTTTTGCATAAAAATAGTAATTTCACTTATATTTTACCATTAATATGTATTTTCACTTTAAAAAATCTAGAAAAAAAATTACAGTGATAATTAGGTAATTTTCCGGTTTTAAACAAGTAATTTCCATGTAAAAATACATGGACTTTTTCAGTGTAGAGTGCATATTGTGCAATTCATAAAGTTTTCGTACGATTAAACGCTTTGAAAATTCTCGTTACGATTTGAGCGTTCGTCACTACACATAAAGAATGGTTTTGCTGAAATATCTAAAAATTTGATCAGATACAGATTTGAAAATAATTTTGCTGGACCATCAAAATAATTACGTAGAACGCCCAAAATAGTTGCTAAAATATCAAAACTTTTTGTAGCATTATCATCATGCTTGAGCATCCTACATAGTTATTTTGGATGGTCTAACAAAATTATTTTCAGATCTGCATCTGGCTAAATTTTTAGATACTTCAGCAAAATCGTTCTTTCCGTGTACCCGAGGCGCTATCTGTGGCTGCAAGGACTCGCGCTGGGTCTTTAGTGGACCATCCCATCCCACTCGTCGTCCTTCCTCTCGCGTGAGTTTCGCCCGGTGTATTCGAAAATCTGTCTCGCTACCGGCAGGCGGCTACGCCATTGACGGGAAACGATCTTGCGGCGTGCCGCTTCTCAGAAGTAAACGCTCTGCCCCTCCGCTCCCGCGGAGATCGTCGTCCCTCTTCTTCTCCGCCTCCGCGTTCTTCTTATCCACGCGTCAAATGCCGGCGTCCTTTGATGTCATGTCGTTGCGACCGTGTCAGCCTTTTACGTATCGCGCGCAGTCACGCCGGTCATCGATCTCTCCGTTTTGATGGATCGCCTCTTGATACGCGCGAGATACACAATATGTATTCCCGATCGCACTTACTTATGCGATTCGCGCGCGATAAACAGATCCGATATTCTGCGTGTGACATCGGTGATAACGCATTCGTCGCTTATCTTACACTATCGAAGAATATTAGCTCGCGAAACTGTTACAAATTTGCGCGATTCTTTATATGTGAAGGATCCTAGATCCCGGCTATATATCAAATTCTTTATCTGGAGCGCTTTAACCCTTAACCGTGGATGTGGAGTCTCTGGGACTCGAGCCACTTATTTTAGTTTATTTTCCCTTTTTCACGTGAAAATAGGTATTCCTACACGGAGAAAATTTTATATTAAAAATTACTGTGTATGGCAGTAGCCGTGGACCATGCTGGAATTATAAAAATTTTTACTATGTTTTCACAAAAGAGTTTAATAATTATTAATATAATAACATAGTAAAAATTTTTATAATTCCAGCAATGGTCCACGGCTACTGTCATACATAGTAATTTTTAATATAAAATTTTCTCCGTGTAGCATTTTACATCGTAATGTGTGTAATATCCACAATTAAGAATTAAAAATATCGTGATTTCGGATTTCAGGAAAAATTCAATCCCTCGGAAAATATTTTAGTTATAACATCGAAGCTTTGCGCGAATAAATGTCTCAATATCATGTGACAAATATAAGAGAATGCAAAGAAAGAGAAAAATACAAGATGATCCGTTATTTATCATCCGATTTGATCGTTTGTGATTGTACAAGATGATTCAGTTAAGTTTTATTTTGGCTTTAACTTTTGTTTCTTTAACATGAGTCAACATGCAGTTACAGTTCAGATATCATGGCTTATCATGGCGATAGATTTTATTTAATAAAGTTTCATCTGAAGGCCCAGAACAAAGGAGATGCCCACAGCCGGTTAGGCTTTCCATCTTCACGTAGTGTCGATTGTTTTGGCTAACAATAAGAAAAAGCTTTCTCCATTGTTTTTTGCTAAATCAAATTGTTTTTTTTATCTTGACCTCCGATTATTACAACCATGACCCCTATCTTTCTATCGACTTTAAAAAAGAGTTTTTGCCAGATGTAACTGTTCTTATGTCAAAGAAACAAAAGTTAGAATCAATCGTAAAACTTAGCTGAATCATCCTGTACATTTAGGATCATAGAACTTGTTCTTTCGATTACTGAAACGTAAATCGATACTTCTGGACTTGCTACTTTCTGCTTCTCAGGTACAAAATTCCACGACTACGCGAGATGTAAAGTGTAAGGCAGCTTGTACGTCATTACACGATCAAGTTTTGATGACACCCATTTTGCCCGATGGAGAGGATTACAAAACTGAAAGGAGCATTTATTCTTCGCGCATGAAACACCGTACGACGCATCGCCCTCGTACGAAGCCGAATGCGAAATTGAGAAACTTGAAGAGCGATAAGGGAATTAGGCCACAGGCGAATCACGTTCCACCTGTCGTGAGAATTTCTAATGAGACCGACCTTCATGTGAACAATTACGAGAACATCGATGTACACCTTCGGAATCAAACGGGCAAAAACTACGACGAAGGCAACACACGTAGCTATCCCGAATCTCTTGACGATCATTATCCGTTTCACGGAGGACTGGAGTCTCTCCTGGCAAGATTGATGGAAGCGTTGGAGAACAATTCTAAAAAGGACGACCACGATGTATCAAATTCGAGTGCCATCGACGACGAGGATCGCTGTCAGAAGTGGCTGGACAACAGGGAGAAGATCGAGAGAGCCTTTCCGGGTAAAAACGAAACTTCATAATCGAGCCCGCTAAAATAAATGAACCTGCTAAAACTCGCGAGAGTACGTCCTCACGTGGACGACGTCCAACGTGTGTTTGTGTGGGTGTGCGTGTCCGCAGGATCCGTCGCCAACTTGCCGGTGTGCCCCTGCCTGTATCCGAACAGCATCTTCTACAACAACCAGATCTGGGACAAGAAGCGCGAGAGGAACTTTCGGTGGCGCGACGTGAGTCACGACCAGGATCGGCTCGCAATCTACAAACCTGGCGCCGCTTATTGCGTGCAGACTCTACCGTCCCAGGAAAGCGAGAGCGCCATCGCGCAGCACTGTTGCTACGATGAGGATAGAAAACTGCTGACCCGTGGTTCCGGCGCCGGCACCCCGTACATCGTCAGCCCGGACATCTCGCCTCTGCTGCACGACAAAATCGACCTGCTACCTTGGCGGCTTTGCAAGGGTGACTTTACAAGGTACGCGCTATCGCGCGGTTGAATTTATTATAGCGGTATTTATTTCAGCGATTTTTAATTTAGTGATTCTAATTTAACAATTTTATTTTACGTATCTTAATAGGTAGTCTGCCCAAAGTGGCATGGGTGCCCGCAAAAATTTTTCTAGGGGAAGGGAGGACAGGCGGCAATACATATAGATTTCTTTATGTTTTGTTTGTTTCTAATAATAATAACATTCACCCCCTGTATTTTAAAAGATTAAAGTTTATCGGCTGATGTCTCTTTTGATGTTCTTTTGAGTGGATGTATAATTGTCCTATTTTAATTTATATTTTCAAGAAAAGTCAGGAGGTGGTAATTGCCCTTCCCCCCTCTCCTCCGGGCGCTCATGCATGGTAATCATCTGTGACCATCGTTATCAAAATTTTTTTAAACGCTTGCAAAATATAAATATCATCTAATATAAAATTTTGAATGACAAAGATGGCTAGATAATAATATAAAGTAAAAAGTGTGCTATCTAGCAATTAACAATTTTTATTTTTAACTATATTACACAATATTTTATTATTATATACTATAATGAAAATTCTACTGTATATGATAAGATAAGATAGAACTTGCTGGGCACAGACATGAAAAAAACCGAACACAGTCAATATAAGCAGAATCGTTCATTACCGCTCATTTACATTCAATTCGCGCGTGATTTCTTCATGTACTCTTTTGTATTTAAGAAAGAAGCATATTCTTACGAATTTTCGTTACATTGTAGGTACAACGAAGTGAGAATACCGAATAATGGCAATAACTGCAAGACAAACCCGAATGACGAAGAGTATCAACGTCAAGTGGAAAATGCGAAAAATTATTGATTATACCAAAAAAACAATACTAATTTGTCTAATTTCCACTTTAATTGTATTCCCAAAAGAGAAGTAATGTAACAAATTTGTATTTATTTCCTATTATTTCTTTGTATATTAAACATTATTCTAATTTTATATCAACGTACCATATTAAAAAAACCTATTTAAGAATATATCATATGCTGTTGGACGTAAAAATTATTTTTTTTTTATTTCGCGATTCGCTTATAATAATAAAAAAAGGCCAAAAAATTGTGCCAACATCACCATGGGCGTCCGCAGGGGGGGGGGGGGGCAAAAGGGGACATTTGCCCCCCCCTCTGGAATCAGCAAAAAATTAAGCAATTGCTCTCCCTTTGAATAAAGGAAAGACAAAGTTGTGCTAACCTTGCCGATCTTTGCCCTAATTCATAGAATTATAATTTCAAAAGGTGTATAAATTTCAAATTGTAAGTATTCTAATTCTGGAAGTAATATTTTGAATCATGCCCCCTCCCCCTCCTGGAAAAAATCCTGCGGACGCCCTTGAACATCACGCGTAGTGGGTGAAACCGGAATACTCATAAATTTTCTATTACATAAAATTGTATAATACTTTTCGATATACCTACCAACTATTTTCTGCTTCATTTTCTTTGCGCATTTCGATCATGATAACGCATGTGCACGTTGCCACTTGTGAGTCTTGTGACCACAGCGCATGCTCACATCGCTGCATTTCGTCGGTATGACAGGTTTTATAACCTGTCAAGTCGTCAACTTTAAAGATTAATATCTCGCTTCGCGGGGCAAACCGCCACGTTTTTCTGTCAGATTCTTTCATTTCGTGTCAAAACGCGTCGATTAAGTATATTTTCATCAACATTCGCGGTGAGGCCCGTATTCTAAATAAATACCCTTTTTGTAACTGACTATGGCTACGTTCCGATATTCACTGCCAGTACTGAAAATCTATAGTATACGTGACGTTAACTATAGATTTGCAATACTGGCAGTGAATATCGGAACGCAGTCTGTATACTTATCCTATACACACATAAAATCAAATATGTGGCTACTAGTGTAATGCCCGTATCAGACTATGGATTGGGATTGGGATTGGATTGGAATTTGACCAATCGGAAGAAAGAAAACCAATAACAAGTTCAGTGAGCTTAGCTTTGATTGGTCAAATTCCAATCCAATCCCAATCCCAATCCATAGTCTGATACGGGCATAAGTGCAGGGCTGCGTTCCAAAACCGTACTCTATCAACTCTGAGTAACTAAAAAGCTATAGTTTACGTTATGTATGCTATAGATTTTTAGTTACTCAGAGTTGATGGAGTAGAGATTTGGAACGCAACCCAGGAAGATCAAGAGAGTACAGTTGGTCGTCATGGTTACCGCTTGCAAACGCAAGATAGCAGCGGTCATACACTTGTCAAATGTACCGTAAAGTCTGACTTAAAGTGGCTTACAACGCAGAAACATTTACCCGACGTATTATATGTATGTTTCTACGCTGCGTAAGTAACTAACAGACGAAATGGATTGGGCTACCGATCTTGAAATCACTTCAAAGAAGGTAATTTCCGAAAGCTTTCCCAGATCCCGGTAGCATCAACAAGAAAGATCAATTATCTAAGAATCTAAGATAGTTTTAATTATTTAATATAGTTTTAAGAAATTTTGAGCGACCGCTACGGTTAAACTTAAGTACAAAGTGGACCAATCAATTTGCAGCTGATACCTCGCCTAGGTAGGCGCGCAGGTCAGAATAATTTGCAGGAAGAGAGCAAGTCTGACGATGATCTTCTGGAGAGCCCTATTTCCTTATCATCTGGAAAGTCTATATCTATGCAAAGACCGATAGTACCACCTCGGTTGAGAAAAACCGGCTGGGGCGACGAATTGAAAAGTGGCAAGTAAGTAAACTGTAAATTTAATATAAAGCCAACACGAATCTAAGGCGCTGATGTATAGGCAATAAACATTTTCAACTTTTTTTTTTCTTTTCTTCTTACCTATGTGCAATGAAACTGTTCATACACGCAGACTTCTTTATCTAGTGTCTCGAAAAGAGATTAAGAAATCTATTGCACAAATAATTAAAGTGTATAAGTAAGAAAAAGGAAAAAAGACATTGAAAAATTTTTATCCCACGTACATCCACGCCTTAAGGCTCATGTTGGGCTTATATTTAATTTTATAGTTTATAATAAGCGAGTCAATTTTATTCAACTTATTCTGCAAGTAATAAACTTGGATCGTTTACGGAAGGGAGTTTATATATATCCAGAGTACACTAATATAACAGAGGATGATAATAATGCGGATTAAAATAAATTTGTTTATTTTTAAGTACGACCATTTAAGCAATTCCTTCTTTATTGTACAGATCAAAGGCGGCGTCAAACATCATTGAACAGTGAGTACAATGCATAACAATGAAGAATAAGGTATCTAGCTATTGACGAACTATTTCCTAGGGAGCGTTTTCGAGTGATTGAAAAGGAGGAGCAAGAAGATGGTGAGCCGATTTGGGAGAAGCCATATTAAGAGATTGTATATTAACTGATTATTCAATTAGCGCAATTTCATCTCTTATTTAGATCTTAATCTTTAGAGGGCTGCAAGATATTTTTGAAATTACACAGATTTCGTCATAAATAAAATTAATCGATAATCAGTGACAAAATAAGACGCCATTTTAAAGATGTCATAACATCTTTAAAAAATTGTTTAATCCAGTTGCTATAGTGTATATAAGAGTTTCTGAGATTACGCTGATTACGAATCTGAAGTCAGATTTTCAAAATTCTCAACAGTTGGTTCAATATAGCTGACTGAGACTCTGGAAATTTAGAAATACATTGTATATGAAACTTTCCTTTAGTGCTAACGACGTGGACGTAGAAAGTTTGTAGCTTAAAAGTCTCAAAAACTCTTCTATATAAATTTTAATGAGATTTAGAAAGATGATTTACTAATCTTTACCTAGAGACATTATGTCTGCCAGTCCTCTAAAGGTTAATGATTCCAACATTGATAAAAAGAGAGAAGCATGAAAAATTTAGATATTTATTATTTCTCTCTATCGCTCGCTCTTTCCTCGGTATATCTTTGCGTTTATAGATATTCCAGTTATACCAGATTTGGATGAAATTCAGGAAGATAATATCTCGTCTGAGATTGCAAGCGCTCCTACGTAAGTATTATTTACTTTTATTATTTTAAAGTTTTCATCAAAGAATTTATATTAAAATTCCTACGTAAGACTCGCGCATGAAATTAATTTATAATTACAATGCTAGACACAAAAATATTAAAGTAGTTGAAGTCAATCTTCCTTATAATTTATTATAAGATTATTAAAAATCATAAATTACAAGTATTTGTTTTACAAGAGTTGTTTTGCTCTTTCAATATAAACCATCTGGATAACATTATTTATTTCAAAGAAAAAGAAAAACTTTTTTTACATCTCGCGAGATAGATTAAATTAAAGTATAATTTCCAGAGTCAATGCAAATAGAGTGACTGCATACGAGGAATTGGACACTGATCTAGTGAAAAATGCTGCGTATACGTCGTTAGATGGCATCAGCCTTTCTCTCCTCGCAGACAAGCTGTACAATGAGAATTTAGTGAAGGAACCGGATGAAGTTTGGAATTGGAATCTCCTCTTCACGCAAATTTCGTCGGAGATTAATAGCGAGACGCAGAAAAAGATCGAGGCCTAAAGACGCGTCAAGTTTCAAGTTAACGAAGCACTTTTGTACTTTGAAATAAAAACGAAAACTTCGTATATATAATAACATTATTGTTTTCATTATAACATTCGTCGATGATATTCTCAAATTGTTTCCCAAAACTCGGAAACAATCCTAGACCTAGAAATGTAATCGTAGCCGCAGCAAGATACTATTAAAAACCATCAGTCTTAAGCAAATTTTCGTGATCAATAAAACGATCCGGAGATAATTGAAGAGAGTATTGATATTATCGATAATTAGCAAGTAGCAAAGAAACTCTGTCACTAATTCGGCGTGGACTTTGTTCGCCTGTGGCTCGCAGTCTCGTACAGCCTCAACGTACCCAAGTAGAACAGAAAGTTAAAATGACGTCACAATGACACCAAAATTATCTCTAAATGACTGTCAAAGGTATCATTATCGTGACTTTCTGTTCTGTCTGGGTAGTCACGGCCCAACATTGTCGTCGAAAAAGGGTTAATATATATATATATATATATATATTTATTAACTTCAGCTACAGCCAAGAAGTGGACTTGGTTTACAATGTTTCCTTATAGCACTCATCCTTCCATACTTTTAATTAATCTTACATAATTCTTAATTACACTCATTACCGTCCATACTCTTATTCTCCCTTTATCCTTACCTCTCATCTACTTATTTCATCTATTCTACTCTCTCTCTTTCCTTCGTAATCCTTTCTTTTGCTCTAATTATCTCCCTCTTTCCATAATTTTCTTAACACAATTCCTTTTTCTTTATCTAATTCGTCATTCCAAATTCTTTCTAATATTTCTTTATTATTCCTATCTCGAAAAAGGGTTAATAATACCTTGTCGATGCCGTAGTCTAATCAAGCCTAACCTCCCAAATCGAAGTCTGCAACACGGTCTGTTCTCGCAAGAAAATAAAGATATCTCAGCCGTCGATTCATTTACCGTCAATTTAAAATCTTCGAGAGAGAGAAAGGACCGGGTTGGAGGAAGGGGGAAGAAAAAAAAATTTCCAAATTTCAGAGTTCCAGGGGCAAAAAATGGCGAACCGCCTTCTGCAGTGCCTGCATATGGAAGCGACAAATTACCTCGTCTGACCTATTCGATTGCCCCCCAATTTGGAAATCGCGGTACTTCGAGGAGTGACGTGAAGACTCGTACCGTGCAGGCGTGCAAATCCGTGGTCGTGAGACGAGCCACGAAGATGCATGCGCAATCGGGAGTCTGACACTCAAGCTACTTGAAGCTTACGACAACGTGACAACACCCACTGAGCAGATCTGCCATAGCTCTACGTTAGCGATCAATGTTCAGTTGTGCCATCACTAGCACACGCTTCCGATAGTCTTCGTCTCGTAGGTTCTATATAAAGGAATCTACAGGCTCAGGAGCACATGCGAGAAACGAGAAATCAAGACGTCCTCTTGGCAACGTCGCGAGCGTGTCTGAAGCGATCAAACATTGCTTCACGCATCTCCGCGAATGTTTCGTTAAACGCGAAACATCGTTATCGCGTCGTTAAATGACAATTTCGCGATTATTATCTAAAAAATTGGACGCAGCGACGAATAATTGTTAAGACGATGGCCATCTAGTGGCAGACCGTCGAGCTTTTTGTAACATAAAAAAAAGAAGAAAGTTGTGTGTTGCCGTGTTGGTAGCCCGTAGCACTCATAACAGCGCGTCACTGAATTGTCATTGAATGGGCTCCAAATTTGCAGGCGCGATCAACGATATGTAAATACACGAGTTTGACGCGACGGAAAAATGCAATTGACCTACGAAAACATGGAAGAAACTGCGGAGATCGATGAGCCAACATTTAAAAAATAGTCACGAGACTATCGGTGAGAATAAACCAACGAGATTTTGGTTAATTTAGCTCGATCTGTCGCGTGACTTCTCGGTAATCGGGATCAATTCCCAATTGATCATTCACTGTGCGTTCGCTGCTTTCTTACATATTGTGGCCACAAACTTGTCGATGATAATTAAACGTCGATCGTGGAGGCTATCGATTTTTTTAAGAATCGTCAGAGCCATATTCGTGGCGCCGCCGATATGTGTCAATGTCAAAAGACCAGCTTAACCCAAGCTGCTTCTGATCGATAGATTACAATTTTTTGTACCACGACAATTGATTAATCAATTGTTGAGTTAATTAATTAATGTTTTTCAGTGTCCGTTGCCACTACGGCGCACGAGTGATGCAGTATGCCATTTTTTAGCGTATCGGTGTTCGGAGGTAAACGTCACGCGATGCAAAGTGGTAGTTTTGCAACTATCTAGTGTAAGTATACTAAGAAGTTGTATTAATTTATAAGATGTAATTCCGGTTTATAATTATGATAACTAAGCATTTTAATTCATAATTTTTATTTCAGTTCATTATTGATTATTTAAGCCTTTTAATTTAATCAATGTTTCTAAGGTATTTATTAATTCTTTTTACAGATTTGATACGAAGCAATATATTAAAAAGGTAGCAACATGTTTCGAGACACTCAAAAAATCGTCGTGGAGGATGGGCTTGCCCCATCGGCGCCGTACGTCATAAACATCAGAATGGAAGATCTGTTGGAGAAATTGAAGCTGTTGAATTACGATGCGGAATTCGTGCAGGAGCTAAAAATGAAACCGATCAATAGGTATAAGATATCATAATGTCGATAATATGTTCTGTTCTGTTTAATGTTCGATAAGATAATTGTAAACATTGGAAATAGGCATCACTTTGTAATTCCAACGAATCCTGGTGAACAGTTTTACACGTTTACTTGCCTGGCCGCATGGCTGATAAGAAAAGCAGGGAAAAGCTTCGAGATGCCGCAAGAGTCGGATGATCCTAATTCTACGATAGCTCTAATCTTGGATTATCTTAGAGAAATCGATATATCCGTGGAATTCCCACCCAATAAGCTTAAGCAAGGTAGTGGGGAACACGCGGTTTACGTTTTGGATAATTTGGCTGACAACGCTTTAAAGGTGGAAAACTTCAAATGGAAAAGGTGTGGTAATTGGCGTTTCCATCGCAACTTTTATTGAGTTAAATTATTAAATTACAACTAACAATATCAGGGTGAATATCCCACCCGACGAGCCTACTCCGGAAGCGGATATCGAAGATGACGACGCGGAGTTAATCTTGGAGAAAGTAGAGGAAGAAATGATGGCCGAGTACGATGACGACGATCAAGATATCTTACACATAGATGATATTACAAAACTTTACGGACAAAATATTGTAGGACAAAATTTTATTTTGAGAGAGGAATATTGTAAATAATGTAATCTTATTATTGAAATTACCAATCGCTTTTTTACATTTCAGAGCGAGATACAAAAACCGGACAGCATTTTAGAATCTACAACTAATAGGGAAGAGTGGCAATTAGAATTAGAAAAAGTTCTACCTCGTTTGAAAGTGACTGTTAAAACAGGTATTGAATGTTTTTGAGCGGAAATTAACTAACTGGAAGGAGCGCTACTGTATATTCTAATTTGTCGCAGACTCGAGAGACTGGAGAGCGCATCTCGATCAGATGAAACAGTTGCGCACGAATATTGCGACCAATTTGAGTGGTACGAAGGCTCATTTGAACAAAATCTACACTGATATCGAGAATACTTTAGACAAGATCAAAACCAGGGAAACTTATCTTAATAGGCAGCTCGAGCCGTCTTTAACACAATATCGCTCACTGCAAGTGAGTTTATGTTTAAGGCTCCTGAACACTCACCATTACTATCTCAGATTGTGATGTTAGAAGCGAGAAAACATATAATAAAAATTCTTGCAAATGTATATTTTATAGGTTCATTCTACCGATTGCAAATATTGTTTTATTGAAAAATAATGTATCTTGCCATTTTAATGTATCTTGCAAGAATTTTTATTATGCATTTTCTTGCTTCTGGCATCACTATCTGTGATAATAGTGGTGAGTGTTCAGCCTTAATTTTATATTATTTTTATATTACTATATATCATATTTTTATATTATTACGTAACGTTTTTATATTATTTTTATATTATATTACATTTTTACATTATTTTATATATATTTTATGTTTATATTTTTTATACGTATCATTAAGTTACACATACAGAATGACATGTAAATTGTAATAACTCATCCAGGAAGAACTATCAAAAGTCAAGGAACAGTACAGAGACGTTAGTGGCGGCGTTACCGAACGAACGCGAGTTTTAAATAAGTTAATGGAGGAGTTGGAACATATAAAGAGAGAAATGGATGAGAGAGGATCCAGCATGACTGATGGAAGTAAGTATAAATTTAGATATCATTCCGACATGAGGGAGATTCAAGTATCTGATATCACTCTAAAATATTCGCAGCACCGCTCATTAACATAAAGAAAACGATCACGAGGATGAAGAACGAGATCTCCGAGATGAATATTCGAATCGGCGTGTTGGAATACAGCTTAATGTGCGCGAGAGTACGGGATCGGACGCAGTTAAGGGAGGACATGAACAGCACGAGTACCTCAGTGATAATTTAACGCACGTCGTGCATCTTTTATTATTTATATTCACTTTAATCCGTCCAACACGGTGATGTCACGTACGAAGTCTAGTCTTGATTATGGGTACCATCACCACATGGGTCCAATTACTCCGTCGCTAACGAAGTTGCGACAACGTAACTACGTAGAACTGAAAACGTCGCATCGAGCGTAGTATGGAGCACACGAATCTCCCGTTAACACTTTATACATTTATATCTATACTCGCAATTGTCACCGTCACAGAGTTTCAATTACGTTAAATAAAGCGTGTTCTTCATTTTTTACTCAATAGTCTTATCAACCTTGTCTTATCCGATCCAAAAAATTCCTCCACTCTGCTTTTTTTTACTGGTATCGTATTCACGGCTCTGGAACTTGTTGATCGTTGACCGATCAACGCGCGCGCCTACGCACACGATGGGAAAAATGAAATAACAATACGACTGCGTGCGCGTGTGCACCGCGCGGCGCTGCGCCGCGCAGCGCGAATCTGCGTCCGCAGGGATTCGCTTCGCGCGCGGCGCAGTCGGCGTGCGAGCTCGCGTGTGTCCGCGCGTTGCATTTTCGTCGGGCACGTCGGTGCTGGCGGGACGTACGCAGAAGGTGCACTTAGACTTCGCGAGGACAACAGGTGCGTAGGAAGAATTCTTTCGCTCTGACTAATCTGCAGCGGCGCGGACCTCTTATCGAATTCCCCGCTCGCTCTCTTAATATCGATGCTATGTCGAGATGAAACGATATTACGACCGGCAAAGGTCCCCGATTATCTCTTACATCCATCGGGGATTTGAATTTTAAAACTGAACCGCGTAACACTCTTTGTCGATCCAGAGATTAACGCGTTCGCGACGCACTGCTTTTATCATTCGGACGAAAAGAGTTTTACCGATGATGAGTGTTTGCAATTACACGCTGTCATAATAAAGCGCTAATCGAAATGTATGTATATCGGCATAAATGATAAGAAAATAATCAACGCCAATATAATTTGTTTTTTTACGAAGAAACATGACAATCTTCGTTTAATCTCCTTTGCGGACCCGATAAAAATTTTTTCATATATAAACATATATAAGCATATATAAACCATATATGAACAGATATATAAACATATATGAACATATATAATTATGTATCAAATATGTCCATACATGAAATTTTTCATATATAATTATATATAATCATATATAAATGTACATATATAGAAGAGTTATATATGATTATATATGAGCAATTTTATGTATGGACATATTTGATACATAATTATATATGTTTATACATGTGTTTATATATGTTTATACATGTTTATGTATGTTTATACAAGTTTTATATATGTTTATATATGATAAATTTTTTACCGGGGAATGATATAAAGTTCATGAAAAGGTGTCTCTTTTTTCTAGTGGAATCGCATTTATGAAGCAATATTTTCAATTTTCGCAATCATTCACGCAATACATTAACTTCTTATAATTCTTTAGGAAACTCGAAGTGGAAATTGAAAACAAATGTTGCAATATGTGTTTTGCTAAGCTCAACGCAGAGTGAACAAAGCGTGAATCGCGCGAGACGAGTCTCCTGTCTCTTTATCTGGTTGTGCAGCAGGATGTGATAGCTTTCTTTCGGATGTGTTCGAATCACGGTCGCAAACTATGTTACGCGCGATTACAGGAGAGATATTTTCTCTTTGTCGCTTTCACTTCCACAATTTCTTCGCACTCTTAAATGTATCCGGCGTACGCCGTGCGAGAAAGATTTTACGCAACCTTCCTGATATGTTACTGACATATATTGACACTCATCTATATACTCAACTATAACGATATTTATGATAGATAAAATAATAGATATAAGTAGTATATAATAGATCTTTAGTGCATTTGAACATACAAAGATTACGATACGAACAATATTTTTGTATGCACTAGTGACAAAAGAAATCGATTCGTGTTAAGAAATTCAGATGGTTCTATTTAAAATATATATACGGATGACATTAAAAAATCGAAAACGATGACTTTGAAAAAGATTATCTTTTCACTATGATATTCCCCCCTTCGAAATAAACAACTTTCTCGTTATTGTAATTTTTTTACGTTCAAATGCATCCAAGATATTCAAGTGTTTTGTTTAAACAAGGATGAACGATGCTCGAATCACGAATATTCACGAAAACGCGCATAGTCTGGCGCCAGCCTAACGCCGTTATCGCGGTTATTTTTACTTTTTTATAGTAACGATTTGATAATGATGTTATATTATATTTTTTCATAACAGTAACAGTAACGCCAGGATTGGTAAAGTTACTTTTGAAAAGTAATTCTTTACTGTTACTCGTTACTCATTGAAAAAACGTGACGAGTAAAGTAACGAGTTATTTTTTTCAATTTCATTACCGTTATCGTTATAAAAAAATGTAACGTAATTACTAAATCGTTATTATAAAAAAGTAACGGTAACGGTATCGGCATTATAAATAACGCATCACTTCCCAATCTTGCATGTATATATATATTATCTATACTATATAATAATATATATAATGTATATAATAGCAATAAATAATTATTAATTTTTTCGCAATTATTGTACTTGTATTATAAGCTATTTTCTGTCGAGTATATTTTGTATATATTATATAATAATACCAAAAGAAAACGAGCTATTTAACCAACGCTGCGCAAATAAATTAAAATGCACATTGGAGAAATACGTAAATGAGTTTAAAACCATATTCCGATAAGAAAATACATATGCGACAGAATTCGAGCACATGAATCATAGAATGAAAAAGACTTGACTTCGCAAATTATCTGCATAGCAAATATAATCACGTTGTAAATAAAAATGACGGTGCCATAATAATTATATAAAGCAAGTGCAGTAAGAGATTGTAATCCTGGGCATTGGCTTGACGTCTATCGGCATTCATGCCTATTGCCCTCCTTTCTCTTAATATTAGAAAAAAGAAGGCGTAAACAGCGATACGATCAAGTCACTGCTTAGAATTACAAATCTTGAACAGCACTGGTGTAGAACGTAAACAAATTCTAAGATCGCTAAAATAGTTATTAGGTTTACTAATATCGGACTAATAAAAAAATAGAATAGAAAAACAACGAAATGATGTTGCTTATTTTAGTAAATTTCAATAAAGTTTTCATTTTCATTCTCATTTTAATGCCAGAACCTTGTGGGAACCAGCTATAGATTAAATTGCAAGTGGCTTCCAGCTTTAGATCGCGCGTTAGAATCGCTAGCTGCGAAAGTGTTAAAAACCCGGGCACCGATCCGGTTTTTGAAGAATTTGTGCTATTTCTCAATTTACATTCAGATTTTCGCGGATTATTTTCAATGTTGATTTTAATATCAAAACTCATTTGAATTACTGAATAATTCCCTTCGATTACCAAAGCGATTCTTGAAGTAAGTCCCGAGGGACTTGTTTTGCGAATATTTCTCATCGACATTCTCGGAAAAGTATTGATTTCCGTTCTATAAATAAAAAAATTGTTGGTGCGAGCACGTTTTTATCTCTCCCCGAGCGATCCGTGAGTATGTAATTATTGTCTCACGTATCGGTCACGCAATCACAAGAATAAATCTGAACTTTGAGCGGTGAGGATAGACATGATTAATAATAAAGCAATGAAAAATCGCTCTCTCGTAATTTCATTATTTGTTCTGCCGAACGATTAGTCATTAATTCGTCATCCGACGAATTAGTGTCTGCGGAGTTCTATTCACGCATACGTCTCGCACGTTACATGGTAGTCTTTGACGTTTCTGCACGGAAGCTGTATGTCATATCATCGAAATGGTCGATGCTGTCGAGATGGCCGTCCTAGAGGATGGTGCAGCATCTCTCGGTGTAAAGTAAGGTGATGTTACACGGGAATTTAAATTTAGTCAGATACAGATCAGAAAATAATTATGTTGGACCATCCAAAATAATTGTGTAGGACGCTCAAGCTAGTTGCTAGGATGTCAAAACTTTTTTCAGCATTGTCATTATGCTCTTACATAATTATTTGGGATGATCCAACATAATCATTTTCAGATCTGTATCTGGCTAAATTTTTAGATACTTCAGCTAAACCGTTCTGTGAAGAGACGAATCGTGTATGCTAAGGGAGACCGCGATCGGAATTGCACTAACAGGTGCCGGCTGCGGCTTATCACGAAATCCTCGACGTTCTTAATTCATCTTAATTCATCAAGATCAACACCACCTGTTTACAAACTACTTGCAATCCATCGGTGCACAAAGCGCGGAGAAAGAATCACGCAAACTCCGGAGTTGTGCTCAAAGCTCTCCTCTCGAGGCTCCTAATCAACGATCTCTCTTTTGGGTTTTCGCTTTTAATTAGTTTCGTTCGGAGTCGCGCACTTTCAGTTCGCTTTTAATTCGGATGTAAGATTAACGATTGTCGTTATTGTGTAACGCACCGCTTTTAATCTGGAGAAAATCTTAATCGTGACAAATTGCCCAAATGAGTTTTCGTGAGGTAAGATTCCCATCATTTTAGAGTCCGAGATCCAAGAAATATCTCGTGGCTACTTCGGGGGTCTTATCTTAGCTTGATAAAAGTAAGGCAACCCGTCACTTCTCACAATATTCAATTTTATCGGCATAAGACACTTGAAATCTAACAATCGTATTGACATCGCTCTCCCATTCGTTGTCACATCGATATTCTCAATCAGTAACTAGACTTTGCGCCCAACAGTTATTTCCTGACGTACGGACGAGTCCGTACGGAAAAACACACGTAAATAACATTTCTTTGAGATTTAATCTTTGCAAACGGCAGATTTCTATCGTCATTGTGATTATTAGCGTGAAAGTAAGCATAATTCGCGATCGCACTTGAAAGGCGCAACTAATTTCTCGGTGAAGAGGAAAGCGGCTGTTATTACTTCTTCCTCGAATGCGCTCTTGAGATATCCGAGGGAGAAAAGGATGACTGAGATCGAATCGTCAGTCCCAGAGGAGCCTAAAACCCGCACATATGCACCCTCTACGACATCAGCGCGGTAAGAATCTCCGCAAGTCATCGTAATCGGAATATCTTGATAAAAACCGGCGGACATTTTCATTTATCTATCGATTCTCTGGCTAACTTATCTGAAATATACAATCTCTTCGAACGAAAATCAAAGATTTATCCGACATTGAATAGATTTTTAGATATTTTTGATGTAATCGACTCCCCAACAGGGACTGTATATCTATCGAAGTATAAGGACATTTAACAAGATCAAATTCCCAATATCTCTAGATAATAATATCGTTTCTTCTTTATCTATTTGCTTCATAATCGCTTCCATCCCTTCTCATTTTCTCCATCACTCCATTCCCCCAGACAATTCTCCCAGACGTCCTTAAGACGTCTTATGTCCCAACTTTGGACTTTGTGTTGTATATTCTGACAGATGTTATACGTTAAATGGAACATAAATAATTAGAGATTTACTTATTCGTTACGTATGCACATGTGAAATGAACGAGAAAATTGATTAACTACTTTAGAGAGATCGTAAACATCGCGTCGTGGAAATTTCCGGTATAAGATATATATATATAAAAATAAAAATTTGCGATAATAATATATGCTTAAAGATAATATATACCGGAAGATATAGCTTCTCACAGAGATATCTGATCCCTTCAAGGATTTCCGAATATCATTAGAGCGATAGTTTGCTTTATCGCGTTTTCCGTAACTCTTATTTTAAATACTTTATAACTGCTTGTGCTGAAGCGAGCTAATTAAGCAGCCAGTTCATTTAAAATAATATGTTCGAAACAATGCATGCCAGTCATCGCATACTGTTCGTCCAGTGATTAACACTTTCACTTATAAAAAATTCTGCAGAATGTAACATAACGCAACGTTCAGTAGTGTTACGTAAAGATATAAGATTTTTACAAAAAGCGATTTAATGGGATTTCCCTCGTTATTATCGAAAAACTAATAAAAAACTTAATGTGAATTGAGGAATTTATAGTATTAAAATTTATGATCTTAGGATTGAAATTGAAAATATAAAATATAATATATATTTTATATAAATTAAGACATAAGATATAAAATATTTTTTATAAAATATAAATTAAAATATATATAAATATTTAAATAACTGAATAATTATTTTTTTTATTTTATATAAAATCTTTTAAATATTTAAATATATTTAAAAATATATAAGCATTTAAATATAAATTTAAAAATATAAAATATATAATAATAACTAGAAGAATTTACGATATTAAAATTTATGATTTTGGATTAAAATTTAAAATATAATATATATTTTATATTTTATATAAAAATATAAAATATTTTGTAAAACATTTTTATAAAATATAAAATATGTTTTATATAAATATGTAAAATGTATATATAAAGTATATACTATATATAAATTTTATATTTTTTATATATTAAAATTCCAATCTATAATCAACATTCAATTAATCGCCACATCTCATTGAGAAAAATAGCTGTGGGAATACCTGCAGAAATATATCTGTAGAAATTGATTAGATATAAGTCGCAGCTATAATATACGGAGTGTAGAAAGTGTACTGCGGTGTAGTAGAAAAAAAAGAAGAAAGCGGAGATCCGCGTGCCGTAATGTCTTCCAATGATATATCATGAGATCTTCGGGAAAGGATGTGAGAAAATTGCGATTTTCCGGGGAGTGCACCGCAGCGGGCCGTTTTAACCCGAGACAATTCATCGTTTCGTTTCTCGCCCGTTCTCGATTGTCGCCGAGACAAATAGCGGTAAGACAGGTTAGCGTACACCCGGTATATCGGACTTCGCGTAACGACGGCCCAATTACGGTCGCGAATACTGGTTCTTTTCCGCGGGAAGATACATTGTCGATGAAATCACTTGTTTACGTTCCTTTCAGCTCCGACATGCAACGTATACACGGTGTCCACGAAATATCGCAGAGCTCTCCAACACGAGCAGCAGTGGCATGAAGGCTACGGGGTCGATTTTAAAAGTTAAAATAACAAGAACGTTATCGAGTTGATTTTCACCCAATCGTGACGATTTCTGTTATCGCCACGCGCAAACGTTTTGCGTCAGAGAACATCTCGCTTTGGCCACCCGATACATTCCATTTTCCCAGATAACTTCTGCATATTGTCAAATGTGTGCTCGCTGTTCCGTGAATGATTTTGTATGTAATCATTGCGCTTCCTACACAACCGTGTAGCAACATGCATTATTTGTAAAAAGCTTTGAATTTCTAATAATTAATAAAACTAAATTCTAATAATTGACTTGGCTGACAAAAATCAGACAAGTACACGCGAGCTTGCAGATATCCCTGAAGCCATTTCTGTGACAATTAATTGATTAATTAATTTTGTCTAGATAATAGTCAATATCGCAAAAAGGTTGCGACTTTCCTTGCTTACTCACATAAAAGATGTTTCTAATGTATCCTAACCTGTCGCAAATATATGTTATTCTAAGGGGTGACCGCGTAGCTCGGTGCGAGTAGCGGCTGACGGGTAGTCAGTGGATAGCAGAGGTTCAAAGCCTGGCCCTGACCTCACGTATATTCGAGTGTTTAATCTCGGAATTTTTCTGATTAAGCGTTGAATGATCGTTAAAGCCTGTTCCGGGCTGGTTGAAAACGCGTGTCCGTGAGGCACAAACTCAAAGGAAAAAAAAAAAATGTTATTCTAACTCCAAATCTAATTAAAATATTGTTGCAAAGCGGCTTCCTTGATTTCTTGCAGATATAGTGTAATTGATTGTATCGCGAAATTCGAGCTTTCTGATGATATTCTCCTTTTTCTTACGTTTATGAAAGATATTTCTAAAGTATTGTAACTTATTGCATGTACATACTATTCTAAAATTCTGGGATTTATCTATTTTACATTGTTTAACGAGACATTCATTTTATGATGCCGAATAAAACTTTTGCGCATATTCCAAATTTTGATTTTCTAATTACATAGCTAAGAAATACCCTAGTAATCGATTTAATTTTCTTATATACAAAGTGAATAGAAGTCTCGTATCAAACAAGTTAAGAGAGAAATGCTGATCACTGTTTATTTATTGCTTCCAGGCTTTCAGTTCCCGTAAAAATGGCGCGATCCCATAAAAAGGTTGTGATCATCTCAACCGTCGGTTTAATAATCATGGTTCTTGGCATAGTCACAGGATCACTTTGGGGCACTATGCTATATGATATGCTATTTGTAAAGGTATATTCAAGAAACAGAAAAACTTTATCCCAATTGATATAGATATGTGTGTGTATGTGTATGTAAGGTTTATATATTTATAATCCATGATTTTTTTTGTAGATGATGACGTTATCGCAAACATCTTTCGTGTACTCCTTCTGGGAAGAAACTCCTATTCCAATGTACTTAAAATTCTACATGTTCAATTGGACTAATCCACAGGAGCTTTACACATCAGGTGCAAGACCACATTTTCAGGAAATGGGCCCTTATGTTTTTCGGTAACGTTATTTCCATAAAATTTACCCTATTATTCCGAAAGTTATAACGCAATACCAGATTTGTGTCTCTTTTGCAGACAAGTCGATTATAAGGTGAACCAGAAATGGAATGAAAATGGAACTGTCACATTTCAAAGGAAGAAAGTTTGGCACTTTGAGGAATCCCTGTCCAATGGACTTCGTCTAACCGATGAAGTTACTAACTTAAATCCGATAGTTGCAGTAAGGCACAATTATTTGCCGACTAACCGCATAATTTCCTATAAATATGTTACATTGTATATTCAATTTTAGACGGTTGCATCTGCGTTAAAAGACAAGCATCCGTATGTACGTAAGATAATCAACAGATTTATATTGGGTTTGGGAGAGAAGCTAATGTTAACTAGAGACGTGAAGACTCTGTTATTCGAAGGGTATAACGACTCATTGTTGACTGTTGTGCGAAAGATGAACGTTACTAAAATACCTTATTCTAAATTTGCATGGTTCTACGGGGTGAGTACAACGGATCAAACGTGCATTAAGCAATTTGACGCATATAGTTTCAAACGTAAAGTATCAATTTTTTTCACAGAGAAACGGTTCGAATAGCTACGATGGTACATTCAATATGTTAACTGGAGCAACCAATCTATATGATATGGCAATGCTAAAAGAATGGAATTACGATAGCCGAACAAATTATTACGAGGGTTCGTGTGGTACTGTAAAGGGAACGTTGGGTGATTTATGGCCACCTTTAGTAAATAATAAAACGGTATCTTTATTCGTCCCTGATATTTGCACGTGAGTAGTAAAAGACATTTACTATAATAAATGTCGTTTAGAAAAGTCTATATTAAATTGTGTTAAAATAATAATGATGTTACAATTTGAATATTAACCATTCATTTGCTATTGAATTCTGCTATTAATTTTTATATTAAGAATATATTTTCGGTTTATTTTTAAAACGACTAATGTTAAATTTTGAACAAATTAGAGTATGTGTTTTTTATATATATATATATAAGATATTCAAATATATAAATAGTACAAATTGATACTAAATAAAAGTTAATTTTGATCCTTTCAAAATCAAACTTCGAATGTAATAATGGAAAAATATACATTATATAGAATATGCTTATTATTTAGATCCTTGGATTTGGCATACGAAAATACAACGAAAGTTGAAGGTCTAATAGGAAATAAGTATATCGGAAATAAATTTATGCTTGATAATGGTGAATCTGTACCCTCGAGACAATGTTATTGTCCCAATGGGAATTGTGGAGCTAGCGGAACATTAAATATTTCAAATTGCAAATTTGGGGCGCCGGCTTTCGTTAGTATGCCGCACTTTTATCTAGCAGATCCGAGTTACACGAACAATATAACGGGAATGTCACCGGATAGAGAAAAACACGAACTATTGATCGTCCTGGAACCGGTAAGTGCCTCGCGTCAATTATTATTATGAATACTATAAACAGCAAGTATGCGACGAATATTGTACGAAAGAAATTTTAAAGACTTCAGGTGTCCCACTCATGGTTAAAGCAAAACTGCAATTAAATATTCTGCTGGAACCAGTAGCTAACATGAGGTAAGTCGCAGGCGGGCACAGAACAGATAATTATTAGCACATACAAGAATTTTTTCGTAAAAAGAAAAAAGAGGAAAGATATTATTTGGAAAACAATGAAATATTACGAAAAATTATGAAAACTTGAAGAAAAAAATGAAATTCTTGGACTGTTAATTACTACACATGTTTATATATGTAATTAATAAAAAAAATGATATATATAAAGCATAAGAATATCCCACCAGCGGCGAATCATTTTATTTAAAATATTTTTTTAACAATGCATTATCAAAAAAACTGCTTTGAGTAATTAAAAACAAAAAGTCTAAATTATTAGAAAAGATATTGTGATGATATAATAATTATATTAAGGACTATTTGGATGTGCTACAGTCTTTCTGTGCGCATCTGTAAATGAATTGATAACGGATAAAAGAACATTTTGTTCAATTCATTTTTTATTTTTCAGCTTATTTGAGAACATAAATAAGGCTTATATCCCGATGATGTGGTTTGCTCAAGAGACTACTATAACTGCCAGTTACGCGAAGCAAGTTCAGCTACTTTTAACTCTTCCATCATTAGGTACTGTAACCTTATTTGGAATAGCGGGAATCGGAATTCTAATATTCTTCATCGGACTCTTCATTTATATACGACAAAGATGGCGAGGAGAGGAAAGTCAAGTGTTAATATCCAAATATGATAGCGATACTAGAAATCGAAACGACATGTAGTAATTGCTTCCTCTTATAGACGTGATTATTATAAGTGAGACGCCAAGATTTTAATTTTTTTTCTTATGCATTGACGTTATTTCTTGTATACTCTCGTCTATTCAGTAGACTCCCTTTTATTCGCTTTAACCGGTCTCGCTTTAACCGGTTTCCGCTTTAAGCGGTCATACGGAGTGTTGACACAGAATTCCGCGAATAGAAATTCCCAAATTAAAACGTGTTAACCAAATCAATATATCGGATCTAGAAGCTCTGTATCGTTTTGTAAGTTTAAACCATTGGATTGCCTCTTAATATGTACCATTTCGGAAATAAGTCTTTTTCTACACTACTAAAATAAAATAGGGAACACTTTTCATACCCTAAAAATTAGGCTATTTTCAAACTGCTGAAACCCTGCGAAAAATCATCGTAGATAAAAGTTTAAAAAAGCATTTTAAAGCTTGAAGTTTCAACTTTAACGATCTACTGGTCATTTTTAAAAATATGTTTATCTTCCTTGTTCTGTGCTTTAAAAAAGAACACATTGTTTTCTTCTTTAAAATTACGCATTTTTGACACTCTGCAACTTGATAAAAAAATTTGTCTCCAAAAATTCGACTCAAGTTTCATAAACTATACATTTTATCTACAAAACGCTTTTTTTTAAAATTCTCCTACGATTTTTTTTACCGAGTTACACGATTTTGAAGCTAAACCTGCACTTTTTAGAAATGATGTCGATACTCAGCGAAAAATTATCGTAGATAAAAAATTAAAACATTTTAAACGCGTTAAAGGTAAAACTTTAAGCTTCAAAATGCTTTTTTAATTTTTTATCTATGATGATTTTTGTATAATATAATTACACATTTATATATAACATATTTTTTTATTTAATTTACAATTCAATAAATAATATTTTGCACGGGTTTTTGGATCAACTGGCTATTCGTTTATTCAGCAGAAGGCTCGGTTCTACAAGGGCTGATTAACAGGAAGTTTATTGTATGTCACGAGTAAAACGCAAAAAATTCTATTTATTCCTTTCGTTAATTTAAGAGATACAACGTATCGAAATTTGTGGGTTGACAATTTTCTATGCAAGGAGATCTATCACGTCCATAAAAATATTGCGTAACTTTAGGTTGCTGCCAAAAATAACATTAATAAAAATAATGGTTCACATTTTTATTGGCGTCGCACTTATATTAATCGTGCTCTTTTACGTGCCATACATAGTGGTAAAATATTTTTACTTCGTTTTTATTATACAGGGTGTTTCAGAATTGCACGGCACTATTTTAGGCAAATATTTTCTAGGTCAAAATGAACAAGAAAGTTTATATAAACATATGTCCCAAACTTGTTTATTAGTAAGATATTAAAAAGTAAAGATTATGTTTAATAATAAAACATTTAAAGTATGTTTTCGAAGTTGCCGCCGTTTTGTTGAATGCAGTATTCAGCACGATGAATCCATGTTTCTGTGACGCGCCTTATGGCATCAGGATTATTCCATTATGCGATTTCTTAATTCTTCTTGCGTGCCAATAGGTCTACAATAAACTGAAGACTTTATCCAATCCCATAGAAAATAGTCTAACGGCGTTAGATCGGGCGATCGTGATGGCCATTTAATGGGTCCATTTCGACCAATCCAGTGGTTACTGTATGTAGTATTTAAATAGTTATTAATAATGTGAGAAAAGTAGACTGGTGCACCATCGTGCATAAATCACATTCTCTGTCAATCTCGTATTGGAATATCTTCGAAGATTTGTAGAAGTCTTTAGTTTATTGTAGACCTATTGGCACGCAAGAAGAATTAAGAAATCGCATAATGGAAGCTGCACTTCGAAAACATACTTTAAATGTTTTACTGTTAAACATAATCTTTACTCTTTAATATCTTACTAATAAACAAGTTTGGGACATATGTTTATATAAACTTTCTTGTTCATTTTGACCTAGAAAATATTTTCCTAAAATAGTGCCGTGCAATTCTGAAACACCCTGTATATTACTTACTTTACTTCCTTTACTTATTTTGCTTCCTTTACTTCCTTTATATTCAAACTTCCTTCCTTAATTTGGAGAATAATCATAGATTGTAGAGATAAGACTGTATCAATGTCTTATAAATATTTGATGAGAAACAGTTAATGTACCATAATGGTACGAAAGTGCCTACTTTAGCTATCAGTATAGCTATGGATTTTCAACAAGTATAGTTCAAACTGTCAATAAGATGTAAATGTTAAACTGAAAATTTATTTCTATATTTGTTAAGATGTGAAACGAATGTAGCTTTTATATTACCGATATTAAAATCTATGAAATATCTATGCGGCAAAACAATCTTCAAATGTGCTAAAACATTTTTTTGATCGGTCATATGCGAAAGCGAAATTAAAGAAAATCTAATACTACTGGCACTTTATCCAGACTATTACGGCAAAAATATATGAATTATTATTTTAATAATAATCATATTATTTATAGGAGAATCTAGTTGTTTCATAGAACTGTGAACAATTTTTAGGAATTTGTCACTTTGTCAACTGTAACATATGTAAGATAAATTATTTCGGCTAGTGAATTTTCTACTTGTTATGAACTAACAATTACCATTCTAAAACTCATACTGTTAATACCTCTGTCAGATGGTCCATGATTACATGAGTTATCTTTCGACATGTATTTTAGAATAATTGGGAGAGTATATTTTTAAATTTTATCATTAATTACTATATTCAACTTGTCAATGGAAAATTGCGAATAAAATTCAGTTTTTTCGCGATTTCAAGACATAGCGATGTATGGATAATATATAAGCAGAAACAATATATTTCAACGTCAAGAAAAATGATTAGTTTGGAAGAATATCGTCTAAACTTTATTTAATAAAGTTTATAAAATTTCAACAAAAATATCTTAAATGTCGTGTGCAACAAACACACTTTAACTTAATGATGGGATTTTGCAGCTACATAGTGAAAAGTAGAATAACAAAAAAATTGGTTTCTTGCAATTATCATATCAGATCTTAAAGAATAATAATTTTCGAACTTTGACGGTTTTCTTCCAAACCGGTGCTTTCTCTGTTATGTGTAAAATAACATATGTATGTACATACATACATGCAAGAGGAAATGTTATTATAAAATGCTCAAAGCCATAGGGAATGATAAGCGCTAATTTTGGATTTAATCTTCTCGACATTTATTATGATTACAGCTTCTCTTTTTACCAATCAGTTAAAGCTTAGCGAAATGTAAATAATAATCTGTACGTAACAAACTCAGAATGCTTGAATCATTATGTACTTTGCAACGCAGTAAATGCAGCATTAATGGAAATCGTGAGCGACGAGATTTATTATACGCTGCAACTTTTATTAATAATAAAATAATTTTAATATTGTAAATTATTTTTGCTATTGCTTCGCGCTAATTACACGCGATAACGATTAAATTGCGGTAGGATTAAATATTGCGGATATCGAAGCTTTAGAAAGTACGTTGAAGAGCAATGGAATAATACAAATATTGCATTCCATGAAATTACCGAAAGTTCTATTCGGAAAGTTTCAGAGAAAACAATATAATTCTAGATCGATTCGTTTAATGTTCGTATAATGTTTATTTCATCTTATATTGATTTCCGCAGCTTTAGACGTAACAAAATATATTGCATTTTTACATAAACTTTAACACTTGTAATCCTAAATATCTGTGATATACAGTGGAAATGTGTATATGTGCGCGAAAATGTGGAAAAAATATATAATTGTTTTATCGAAAGTGTACATTATCGTTCATTATACCCTTTCGTACACAGTGTAATTATATGAGATTCCTGTAACGGAATTTGCTTAAGTATATGCTTCTTTGCAAAATAGAGAAGCTTACGTGACTTAAGATCGCTTCTCTTGCGAGAACTAATGGAACAATTAAAGTAATTAGCCTGAAACGATGAAATTACGGCGAGAAAACACTCTTTCTCCTTCGGGTTGCATAAATATTTTTACCGATAAATCGATATTGTCTCGAATCAGGGCATTGATTAAGTATAAAGAGCGCCCTATGTTCTTTTTTACATCCAAGCCGTTTTTTATTCGTGGACTCTTTGAGAGATTTAATTTGAATAATGGCAGCCTAGATTTGGGACACTCTGTACATAGTAATTTGTATCGACTCTTTTTATCCGTTCTCGCACCGAGGATTTTGCACATCGCATATTTTTCAGTGCTTTCCTATTAACGCATCTTTAATGATGAGCGCGAAACGATTTGATATGGGGTCTGTTTTTTATAGCTGAACTGGCTGCACTAGTTCAGAGTTTATCTTTTTTACTCCACATTGGAAGGAAAAAGATGAACTGTGAACTAGTGCAGCCAGTTCAGCTATAAAAAACATACCCAATATGACAAACGAAAGGATATGCCTTTTTGTGGTATTATCGAATGATATTTTAGCGATCAAACGATTGCTCATTAATTTCTCATTGTCTTTGGAATTGAAATTGTAATTAAATATAGATGTATATCGCGGGCTTACCTTTTCTCTCTAAATATCTTAGGCTTCCCACCCCTCGTGTATAATCCTCTGCATCTTTCATTATATTGTCCGGATTGTACGCTGTTATATTGCTTCTGTCTGGACCTCAATATCTCTTTCCTTTAGATCCTTTCCATTAATGAATAATAATATGTATATCTTTGCCGTCTTTTCGTACATGAAAAAAATGCGGAATTTTTAATTTCACTCTTGACGTGACATTTCAATTATTTGTTACGTTATTAAATAGCGAATAACTTCCTTGGTAATTTATAATAGAACATTATCGAATTAACTGAAATAACCAAATCCTTACAAATCGGACATTTTTATTCAAAGCGTATTTTGAGAATAGCGATTCAATATAATTTAATATTAAAAAATCGCGTGATCGTGCTTTTCACGTTTTGCGCCTACCCTAAAAGCATTTTGGTTTTTATTGCGCTGTAATACATTATGTTATATTTTCTCGTTATCATCTATCATTGTTATAGTATAATAGCGTTTTAAAATTTGGACGAAAAGAGCTTTGATCGTGATTGATTATAACCGAACCGCTTTTGTCATGAAACAATGCAAATAGGCTGGCTTCTTCCATTCTATTCAACGACAGCTTCTCCTTGGCGTTATATTCCGTATTGATTAGGGATGACTGGCACGGGGTTTATTTAAGTAAAACGGAAATGTTTGCCCTTTTATCGCTTCGTTAACTTTCCCGTTCACTTTCGCCGCGAATCAAATCCGAATGAAATCCGCTTTCCATCATACTTCGAAAATAATCTTTCCTCGAGATTATATTTCATATTGACAAGGAATTGCCGTCATACTAGAATACTCGGTCGAGATAAACTGTTTACTTTTGCTCTTTTATTTCTTTGCTCTTTTTCTCTTTTATTCGTCCCTCCGCTCTTCACGGTCACGTTCTCGTGGGTAGGAATATAGGTCGTACAAGCCGTGCTGAAGAGGATCGTAAAGCACGGAGTCGACGGCGCTGCAAGCTTGACGCGGTGTATCTCTTCCGTTTGTTGAGTGCATTCAGAAAAGGTTATTTCGCGCAAAAAAGAAACGAAGAGTTGGAAATCGCGTATCTCAAAAGATTAAAAAGGCACGATAAAAAGGCTCGACCCGGTCGAGCTTATCTGTATTCCGTTGGTTTTTCCAGCCTATTCTAATTTTTTATTTTTGAAGGATTCAAGGACTTTATTTCGCGTTGATTTGTTACTTGCAGTCGCCCTCTCGGTGCCATTTGGACGCATATGTCCCCAGGAATAATATTATACTGTATGCATGAATGTTTTTTATGCTCGGAAAAATTGTATACTGGTACTAAAAAAAAAGAGATTTATAGATATTGTAAATATGTATATATATACACGAGAAAATAACATTCTATTAACATCATCAAATAATTGGAAATAATCTCATTAATTCATAAGTTTTAATAAAACGAGAGCATACGTATTTGTTTCATTAATTCTCTTGCCTTATAATAACGAGTAACGCTCGTGCTACAGATTACAGGTCAAAACTGAAAAACACGAATGTGATTTGTCGCAAAACACGATGACACTTTATGTGATAATTATTTTATGAAATCTAATAGTTACACACGGCACAGATCCAGCGGGAGCTGATGCGCGTTGTCCCACCATGTAAATTAAATAATCAACTCTGGCGCGTACAACGATGTGAATAATCATAAGGGATTTATATTGTTATAATTCAATTAACAAAATTATATATATATATATTTCCAATTAGACTTCATGCTTAATACAACATAATTTTTTCCGTATACTACTTCTCTTTTTAGTCATTCCATATTTTATCAGATTGTCGAGCGTATGTTCGTATGCTTGTATCAGCGACGAAATAATTAAAATAAAAATATAAAATTAAATATACTCAAGCTGTTATTGCACTGCAAATATCAATAAACTTAAAAAGAGCCAAGAAACGAGCAACTAATGTATTAAACCGACTCCTTCACTATATTTTTATCTTAATTTATTTATTTTATTTCAAGAGCTGCAGCGTTTCAAGTCCGAAAGTAACGGCGCGTAGTTTAAAGAACTAGAAAAATCACACATAAAATATTATTGAGCACTAAGATCTGCTATGACCGAATTAGGCCCGTTCTCGATTTTAATTGTATTATACACTTCGCAGTCTTGTCAATTTTAATGTTAATTTATTTATATTTTCTTCTTTTTTACATGTTACTTACGTTGTTATATTTTATTCTTAACTATTTCATTATTTTATCAAATTGACAGGATTTTTAATTATATACATTTTTAGTTATATACACTTATATATATTTTTTTTTAGTTATATATTATTTATTTTTGTAAATGTGATCAGTATACTCGATTTTATTGAGTTTGTTTATATAAATATCTTTCCAACAATCATTTATATCTATATTAAGCATTTATATTGTTAAATATATCATGTGAATGTTTATAATTTCGTATTACAGTTGAAAAAAACCAGGTTAGGTTGAAACGCGTACTGTACTAATTTAATTCGATCAGGAATATGTTTATTTTTAATTGACCATGGAGGTATTTTAAGTTTTTAATCTTATTATCCTAGTTGTGTTCGTTTCTTGGCCCTTTTTAAGTTTATTAAAAATATAAAGATACGCCAAATCTTCTTTTTAGTAACAAATCTTCTTTTTAATTTAATTTATATTTTTTAATGTGTGGGGAATACCGTAAAAGCGCTCTATACTTTTTTCGTGTTAAAGTTCAAAGTGTAGGATGTCATCGTCAGAGACAAACTCCACTGTTATATTTTACGTTACTTGAATAATGTAAAAGAAGAGCGCATTTTATCTTAAACGGCGTCGTGTCTTTTGAACTTTCGAAATCACAGCGGGACGAAAATTTTTTATCGCGAGTGATACAAAAAGTTCATAAACTGTACAAAAACCTATTAATCAAGTAGCTTGCGGATTCGTGGACCTGTCATGGTGGTCGCGCAATCTTACTCGAGCATACTGATGCCATGGTCCCCGTCCCCGGTCCTCAAGGAATAAGATTAATTAACGTTAACGAAGAGGTATTAAACCAGATTACGCAAAGGTGGAACGACGAGTGACGAGTGGAAAATGTAGCTCGCGATGAATCGCCGAAGATAAGATAAGCTGACAGTGGCGATTCAATGGTTGATGATGAATGAACTTGCGAGTAAACATCAAGGGACGATAAATAGCTCGATAGCTCTCGTGGTTTGTTGAAAAACGTTTCGCAAATAACGTATCAAGCGCTCGATACACAATATTTTAAATATACAGGGCGTAATCAGGATAAAATGTTTACAGCAATTCGAATTTGAGAGAAACATTCTTTGTAATAAAAATATCGAGTTTTTTTAATTGTAAGCGATTAAAAACAAAAGAAAAATCTGTCCACGACTTGAGATTTAGAATTTATTTTGGAGATAATACGTGACAAAATTCTATTTTTCTTATTTTCAAAAATGGATTTATTTCGCATAACATGATTTGTTTAATCTCAAGTTTAGTTGTTTTTCGATTTTCATTGCTTAACACTAAAACTACTACCGCCGGTCAAATAACCGTTTTTAAACTTTTGATTAAAAATTCTGCATTCAATGTTATCGCTTTTCCTCATTTGACTTCACGACTTTTCCTTAATGTACATATAATCAATTTTGCAATATCTATTTCTCTTCTTCTTTCGTTTCTTCTGATTCAATTGGAAAAAATTTTAATTGGAAAATTTTCAATTGGAAAATTTTCAATTGGAAAAAATAAAACTTCTATTTAAAAACCGGTCATTTGATCGGTTCGGTAGAAATAGGTACACTGTTAAAAAAATCTGTATTAAAAATAATATAAAATGTAGGAAGTTTTTATGCAGATACTGTATATGAAATTTCAAATACGAAGTTGAAAATTAAAGGAGTGGTATTTCGAAAATAAAAGTATTGAGCAGTAATATTACTATGCTCATCTGTTTGCTCATATACAAATGTTCTCATTTTCAATCGAAAATATGTATTATTACCTTGCGTATTCAAAAAAATCTTAAACAGGTTTTTAATATTTAATGTTGTGTGTATTACATTTCATATTAGTGATTAAAATTCATGTTCGTATGTGAATTTAGCTATACAAGTGCAAGAATTTTTATTTCAAATACTCAGTTTGTAAATTTCATTTACCGTAGTATCGTAAATGTGTTGTAAATTTCATATCTTTTTTAACAGTGTATATATAAATTGTCGGTAGCTTTAGTGTTAAAACATTGCATAACGATTATCTTTGATAGCTTTCAGACTTATGGTTAGAAAAAGAATACGCTTTTAGCATTTTATACGATAGTAACGAATCATCTTCCAAGTATCTTTAAAATTAGAAATAAATTGAGAACGTGTTCACGATCGCGAAACTACGAGAGAGAGAGAGAGAGAGAGAGAACCATATATCACGGTTATAAACTTTTAATGATTAATGGCTTCATATGCAGATGATAATCGGATTGTTTTTGAAAACGTGTATATATCTCTGCGTTATTCCATGAAAGCGAATTTGGGTTAATGTTAAGAGAGTACGTATATGACGAGAACAATTTTCTAGATTGTTTCCATATCTTACGTCAAAACAATTAGAAAATCACTTTTTCAAATAGTCACTTAGTAGATTACTAAATGTATCGAAAGTTTCGCTTATAATTAAATATCGAATCTCACTATTCAATAAACAGTTCCCTATGTATAACAGAAATTTCATAACTGTAATTTCTAAGTGCTGAGTGCAAAATTGATCAAAGCATCAATATTTCAATATTTTCCAAGATGTATAACGAGCATTGTTATACATTTCATCATACTGCAGCTTTACTAATGAGAAAAAAGTATAAAAAATAAACAATAAAGATGTGAATGCGCGTGTAACTCAATAACATCTCTTTTATGAAACACGTGGCAAAGTCAAAGGGAAAATTTAATATTTCTCTTTAATATAACATTCTATTCGAGATTAATATTCGATAGATATATGCTTATATAACTCCCAGAGTTTGCGATGTTTTCATTGTTTCATAAATTATAACAAAGCATGGGCGCCCTTACAACTTTTTTCAAGGGGGGGCAGAGTGTAATATACTTAGGAGTGTAATATACTTAGGAGTTCCAAACAAACGTATTTTCAAATAATATTTTTAAAGAAATATTTATGCAGATTTTTATTTTTAATTGTATAAATTTTAAACAAAAAGTTATCTGATTATTAATCATAAAATCATTCCAAATTGAAAAAATTAAAATCCAGGGGGGGCATATGCCCCTCCTTGCCCCCCTCATGGACGCCCATGTAACAAAGTCACAAAAAAATTAGAGTTCAATTAAAGTACAGTCTGAAATTATTCCTAAAATATGACTTCGCGAGGAGTCTTTTCGATATATTGTCAGTCGAATGCAAACTTCGAAAATTATTTAACATTGTCGTTTAGGCTCGTCGAATTCGATCAAAGAATCTGTCACTAAAATTAAGAAAATTGCGATTCGCAGTATATCGCTCATTGCTACAACGACATAATTAAAAAAGGGTTGCTTCATTTTTGGTGAGAACGAAGAGCTAATGATACTTTTATTTCTCTACAATCAGGTATTACAACAAAATCGCATTTAACCCTTTCGCACCTAACGGGACATATGTATCCCATCGAAGATTTGAAAAATTCTGTTGGGATCTCATGCAGGTCCTGGGGCAATAAGTCGCTGTCCCATCAGTGTTTATGGTTTATGAATAAAGGTTTATTTCTGAGAGACGCGCTCCTCATTCCAGACGTCTATCGGGACACTTACGTCCCACAGGGAAACACTGATGGGGCACATATGTCCCATACCCAAAAAAAATTACAAGGCGACGAATAAACTTTCTATAACACAAAAACTCGATTTATATCGTGAAACATAAAGAAACCAAAGAAAAAAAGTCGGCGCGAAAGGGTTAAAGGGTTAAAGTTACACTATAATAACATTTTTTAAAATCTTTTTTTTACATTTTTCGAGAGATTAATATCTAAAGCTGCGTATCCACCAAAGGAACATTGAGGCTTTTTTTTAAAACAAACATACACATATATACATACATACATATATATAAGAACTTTTACGGAACATGCAACAGAAACACAAATGTTGCTCTATGTTCCTTTGGTGGATACGCAGCTTTAGAAGTATGCTCCTAAAAAATTTTAATAAAATTCAAAGTATTTCTCGAGTTGTACTGTATGAGTTATACTGAAACTTTAAACGCGTTTTTCTCGAAATCACTTTTTTCAACTGGCGGCGTTTATAACTAGAACAATTTTCGACCGATAGGCTTCAAGTTTCAAACTTCACAAAATGAATAGTTTCAGTTAAGCGTACGAATTTTTTAAATTCTTAGTTTCCGAGCACGAGATGTTTAAAGGGTCAAAATGTAGTAAAATTTTGAAGTTTTTTCAAACCGCCGTCACTTTGTGAAAAAAAATTATTTAAAAGAATCCGTACGCTTAAATGAAACTACATTCATATAATTTCGAAATTTTCAAGAGTTTTTCATTTCAGATAATTACAACTTGAGTTCTTTACGCTGCCGATGGACCATGTTTTTTGAACACAAGGGTCTACAATGCTGTGCAAAATCACTATATATTTATATTTTCATATACAAAAATTCTTAAAGTATCTTCAAAGTGTACTCAATCATTGTAGCAATTAATATTTTTTCTAAGACTTATAGGCCGGTATTCATAGTCGGATCTTATATTTAAGACCATCTTAAATACATTCTTAAGATGTCATAAGCCAATCACAGAGCCGTATTAGCATCTTAAGACATTACTAAAAAGACAGTCTTAAAATAAGAACGGACTATGTGAATACCGGCCATAGTTATTTAAAAACAAATCCCCAAAAAGGGCTTTTTCTGTGCCATTATCCCCTTAAAATAACATTCGAAACATTCAAACTCATTTTTTGGGAAACTTTGTATTTTGAGTTACGTCGTTGTTGTAGCAAATGAGCGATATGAATATTTTTCAGATTGCCGCGTACGCGCGGATTATGCAATCCCGCAACGAAGGAAAATAGTTAATGCCGGTGTACAAGCAGGTGGAATATTTTGGTCCCCCTAGATTGAGCAATTTTCGCAGCGTGCAAGCGCGGCGTCGTGACCGACGTGCACACCTCACGGCCTCGTTAAAACAGCGCACCTCAGTTTCGCAGAGTCCGCCGGCGCGTTCGCATCCTTCCGCGCGGAAGGAGATCGGCGCTGTACCTCGTTCCGTCGGGGGTGTTCTCGCTACCACCCCTTTCCCTCTAGTGCCCGAGCAAACACCGTAACGATTCCAAGGAACCTTTCGCGAACGGCCCGTACTCGAATTCGCGAAAGTGTACCTGGCGAAAAACCACGAATGCGGAGAGACGCGGTTTGAAAACTTTGTGAAGTCGCGCGAACTTTGCGTCGCGAAAAAAAAAACGTAATCTTCGATTTTTCGCTCGGCGGGGAGGTTCGCATGCAAATATCGTCGTCGACGATTTTTCCTACGGTAAATAGAAGGTAATAGTTTCGCGTGTTGGAAGAATTTTTATTGGTTGTCAATTTAATGGTTGTGAATTATATATTTCTGGAAAATTCACGCGTTAGTTTTGGAGCGCATTGCATAAGTGAAAATGTTTACAACAAGAAGGTTTATTAGATGTAAATTGACACAACTGGCCAAATTTATTTAAACAATCACAACGGTTCGACAAAAAGGTTTCAAAATGTTTATATGTCGACCGAATTTCGATGAGAGATCATTTGTATGTGTGATGTAACATTTGCAAATACTTTTACGAAATTTACATGTATATATATAAAACTCGTAAAAATGTTACATTTAATTAGTAACATCTAAGCAGTTAGGTATGCAAGAGAATAAATATATACATTTAGCATGCGCGATAATTCATTTAGTTAATATCATTATTAAAATTTATTAGGTCTCTTTTTACCACAAATAAATATTTTTCACCTATACACACATTTTTTATTTTTATATAGTTCATATCTTATTATTAATAATTTTTTAATCAAATTTTAAGTCAGGGCAAATAAAATTGTTTCAATTAGAAATTTTATTCCAAGGAACAAAGGCATAGAGTGTAAAAGACTACATTAAAAACTTGGACATTATTAGATTGGTAAAACCAAATTAAATCCAGACTATTTTCTTAACTTTATCTCTATAGTTGCCTGGAAAACAGGAATTCCGGAAAATGCGAGTAATTTGATGTGCATTTCGTTAATGTGGAAAACGAGTTTAATTTCACGTTTGGCAAAATACGAATTATTTTCGACATTCTTCTTTCGCCTCATCCCTATTGTCGAGAAGAAAAGAATGCACAGAACGCACAGAGCTAATTGTAGCATAAATCTATTTAAATATTAAATTATAGCTACGCGTATATAGAGAGGAAAGGGTCGCTCTCTTGTTATACGATGTGTTTTACACGAGCATAAAATCCAGAGTACTTTGGACGCATCTTACAGTCGCAACCTCCATATTTCGCTGCTCTGAAATTTCGGAGTGCCGCCGAGACGTGTGTACGTGCAACGTGTGTAAATCCGGTCTAGATATTCGGTTCTAACGCGCACGCAGGAAATAAGAGTCTAATCTTGCGGCGCGGCGGATATACTCGCTTAAGGAAGACCATTATACTGTTACGAGCCAACCAGGAAAAGACGCGAAGCGAAGCCCACGCGACTTTTCGCTGCGGGGTAACTAAACGTGACCGTGTACCTTCACGGGTAACGTTAAAGTATCATTGCGCATTTATGTTTTTCGATGCGAGAGAGAGAGAGAGAGAGAGAGGGGGGGGCGGTGAAAAATACTTGTATAAATATATATAAACATATATAAACACATATATAAATATTTATAATTATGTATGAAATATGTCCATAAATTAATTGCCTATACACGGAGAAAATTTTATATTAAAAATTACTATATATGGCAGTAGCCGTGGACCATAGCTGAAATTATAAAAATATTTATTATGTTTTTCAATTGAAATACATAGTAAATACAAAATTCAATTAAAATACATACATAGTAATTTTTAATATAAAATTTTCTCCGTGTATATAATTATATATATAACTTTTCTATACATTTATATATGATTATATATGAAAAATTTGATGTATGGACATATTTCATATATAATTATATATATGTTTATATCTGTTTATATATATTTATATCCGTTTATATATAAAAAATTTTGTACTGGCGGGGGGGGGGGGGAGCGTGGGCGAAAAACGAACGAACATTACGACTATTACGAGCTTCTCGTTCGGAGCTCGCGATTGAACTTAACGACTTGTTTTGGCAATCGGCCCCGTGAATAACAGCCGCGATGCGTATCGCAACGAGGGAGAGACGTGCGCGGTGCAATACGCGACGATAAATCAGCGCGGGGGTGACGTTATACGGGAGCCGACGCTGTTAAGTCCACGGCGTTTGCATTCGTACTTGGACCGGGAATTTATGCACTCGGCGATACTCCCGCGTACTTCCCACGCGGTACCTGGCCGGTTTGTCCTCGACCGTAAGGTCCGATCTACCGCAGGGTGACGCGAACGAGACCTTTCGTGCGAGAAGGGAAAATAGGGTTTGTTTCTCGCGTTTGGCTCGTCTTTCAATCGATCGTAGAGTTGACCGGTCGTATCGCCGATAATGATCGAACCGTCTTGCGTACATGGAAAGTTAAATTAATCCTCACGATGGATTCAAAGGCGCATGGAAATAACAATCCCGCGTACCTAAACTCAACGGCTCAATTTCCCAATTTCCGTAATACTTGCGGCAGCTTATCTTTCCGCTTGCATAGTTAATTGCATGCTTCAACCGCCTCACATTCGCCGAGAGCGAGGAGAATGAACGAGTCGCGCGTTACAAAATACACCTATACAAATACGAAACGTCACTGGGATCGGTCGATAGAATTTACGAACTAAAATAGGAAGTAATTCGTATGAAAGGTACGACAGGGCCGTTTCAATTATACCCGACGGAACCATGAAAGTTTTACGAGTAAACGTCTCGTTGTTCGTATCACGATGCGATAAAACAGGAGAGAAAGGAAGGGAGAGAAAGAGAGAGAATGAGAACTCCAACAGGACATTAGCACTTTTTTATTGGTTAGCAGTTCCTACGATCAGGTGGAAAGTAACGATAAAAACTTTTCGATAAAGATAAAAATTGCTTCGTTGTTCTCACCACCGACGGTTAAAACTTCGAGAATGAGATTGTTGCGTCAGTGTAAAAAAACTGAAGGACGATATTTTAATCTCAAACATTAATCTGGGAAATAAAACCTCTTGGCGACTTGGATATTAGATTAGCTCTGATAACCAAATTTGAGTTTAGAGTAATTATTAAAAAATAAATAGCAAACGAAGTTACTTCTCATTAAAGTATAAATGTTATTTTCATTACGTGATATATTATTATATATATATATATATATAATAATGTTGTTAAGCGGCCCGTAATACTTCATATTACTCAATAATGTTACATCACTTAATGTCTACATTGATAGCAGTATTACATCTACATCAATATTATTAAAATAATATATTGCATTAATAATATTAATCGTGTGTTTCAGTCTTAATGTAATTATATATCAGAAAAGGAATGTATAATCTGGAAAAGGCGGAAATAAAAGTCTTGAGAATATTGATTCTTCTTTGATCCAAATTAATAATTCAGCTTTAAAATTTGAAGATGCGTAAAAACATTTAAAAGTTCGAAAATTGTTTGTCATTCTTTTATCTTTGTATGCCAGCAACTGGTACTCAAATAATTATCGATGATACTACGCAAGAAGTGAACTTATGATATTCCATAATTGGCGAAAAATAAACATGTACCTTAATTCTTT
The DNA here is from genome assembly GCA_003063805.1 of Aphaenogaster ashmeadi. Lineage (NCBI taxonomy): Eukaryota > Metazoa > Arthropoda > Insecta > Hymenoptera > Formicidae > Aphaenogaster > Aphaenogaster ashmeadi. Next base: position 71,223 of record NJRQ01000061.1, on the reverse strand, counting down.
GCGATATTTGCAAGAAAATTCTGGTTAACGAAAAATCAAGGCACTAAATCGTGTTCCACGTTTTTCATTCCACAAGCCATTAAATGAAAAGTTCTCCGCAAATTGAACTTATTGTTAGAAGCAAATAGATAATGAACCACTATTCCTCATTCAGTTTGAAGCAAAGTTATTTTACGAGTGGAAATATCTACGGCAGGCATCTTGAATTATGGCATAAATAAATGAATTATGACTTATGGATTACGAGAAAAATGAGACTGACCGTACGTGAGCTGTACGCGAATGGCTCTGCCAACTTATGATATAAATTAGCCGTTTCCATTTGATGAAATAAGCCGATAACACGAATTAGCTGATGGTAGAAATTTCATATCACGCGGAAACACAAAATGCACGTCGTAATGGCTGTTAATGACACAACAATCTCAATTGTGTTACATTTTATCTCTTATATTTCTGTGACACGTAGCAGAGACCGCATATTTTACGGATCTGCTTCATTAAGTTAACAACAGCATTGTTGGTGAAAAACAGTAACTTGCAAGGAATCGTCCTTGCGGACTTCTTACATCTCTAATGTTATAATTCAATAAAGTCTGGCGAAGGTTCCACCGGCCTATTTTACCGTCCACTACTAAGCTTTTAGCTGCGTTATGCAAAAAGACCTTATTGAATTTACCGACATCAAGGTAAAAATACCACGCAATTACGGACAAACCGCCCAGATTCGATACTTCCGCGTTAAATCAGCGTTAAAATAATGACGTTATAAATGTACCACGAAATATCTTAATATTGTTCACTTATTTCATTTGCTTTTATCGCAAAACGTCTTCGAATGTACAAGGTAAGAGCACTAGTTCTGGATCACGCTTAGAATAAAAATTTATATTTTTATTCAGAAAGATACCAAACAAACAATAAAATCTTTAATGGTTATAATTAATCATAAAGAATATTTTATGGATGATTTTGTTCCATTTCATTACTATTTTATACTTTTTAGTTTTAATTAAATAAATTTAAAAAAATTGCGTCAGTTTATGTATCGACCTAACTGGCCAAATTTATTCAAATATGAAACAAACGACGTTTCGACCTCTATTTTGGGTCCTTCTCAAGTTACAAATTTCAGTAAAAATCTTACAGCGATGTCATCGAAAGATCTAGAAACAATTTGAAATTTAGGATATCGTATCGCAAATGAAACCGTTCTTCAGACAGTTATTTATAATTCACAGACGCGGGCATTAAATTACATAAATCAAAGATAGAACACTTACATACAAACGTTGCGAGTCAGTGATATATAAAAGTTAAATCTGTCAAAAATTGGCAGATCCCAGAGCCGAGGTACGTGTTGAGAGGCACGACCGTAGCGATCCGTGGACAACATAACAATGAGAATAGTATAAAAGACACGAAATAAGATAACACGTTGAATTTTTTGAATACGACCGTAATTAGAATTGATAACAAGTTAATAACGAATTGGTACCGCAAACCTACATTTTCCGGCAGATATATCAATTTTTTCTCTAGCCATCCACTAAAATACAAAATCAACACTATCATCAATTTAGTTGATCACGCTGTTTTATTATCTGACCAACGATTTCACAAGAGAAATATTGAGATTGTTAAAACAATTCTAACAAATAATTGTTTTCCGAGAAATTTAATAGATAAACATATTAATAAACGACTAATAGAACTGAATAAACGTAATCACAACGATAGAAACAGCACCGCTAACAATGAAATTTGCACCGATAATGAGGATGATACTACATTGAGTGTAAAAAACTTCATCACTATTCCTTATATTGAAGACACCAGTGAATGTATTCGAAAGATTCTTACTGCATGCGGCCTAAAAGTTTTATATACAGTCCCTAAAAAACTTGACATATTGATAAAAAAGGGCAAAGACACTTTAAATGACAGTAAACGCACGGAAGTCGTGTATAAAATTAATTGTTCTGATTGTAATGCTGCGTATGTTGGACAGACAAAGAGACATATAGAGACTCGCATCAAAGAACATAGAGCGGATATTAAAAAGCATGTCAGTGGCCATTCAGTGGTCAGCAAGCATAGACTAGATTTAAACCACGAATTTGAGTGGCAAAATGTTGAAATTTTACACAATGAACAACACTTTAAGAAAAGAGAGATAGCGGAAATGTTCTTTATCAAGAAGTTCCAAAATACGATAAATTTGCAGAGGGACACAGAAAAATTACCACTAACTTACGATCGAATAATACGTACTTCTTAACTTTTTCCCCTGCTCGCTCATATTTATCAGTTGGTATGTTTATTAACTATCTCTTTATTTCGTGTCTTTTACACTATTCTCATTGTTGTGCTGTCCACGGATCGCTACGGTCGTGCCTCTCAACACGTACCTCGGCTCTGGGATCTGCCAATTTTTGACAGATTTAACTTTTATATATCACTGACTCGCAACGTTTGTATGTAAGTGTTCTATCTTTGATTTATGTAATTTAATGCCCGCGTCTGTGAATTATAAATAACTGTCTGAAGAACGGTTTCATTTGCGATACGATATCCTAAATTTCACATTGTTTCTAGAACTTTCGATGACATCGCTGTAAGATTTTTACTGAAATTTGTAACTTGAGAAGGACCCAAAATAGAGGTCGAAACGTCGTTTGTTTCATATTTGAATAAATTTGGCCAGTTAGGTCGATACATAAACTAACGCAATTTCTTTTACGTACTGGCAATACACAATCTCTTGGAATAAATAAATTAACGTAAATATGATCCACAATAGACCCTCATAACATAGTAAACAGACACCCACGGACATATTTAATCTCAACTGAGTATAATGTTGACTTTTCTACATGAAATTTAACGCTATTTATTACATCCAAAAGCCTTAGGGCAATCCTTAAAAGTGTTCACTTTGAGTGAATTTTTGAAGAAATATACCTTAATATTAACATCTCATGTTTTATTATTCGACTATATCAATAAAAATGCAGCATTATTGCTAATAAATAAGGAACAGTTGATAAAGCTAACGCTAAAGAATCTTGTGATATGCGTCATTTAATAAAAAATATAATAATTATTCGAATATGGTAAATAATACGGAATTAGAAACCTGATCCATCTGATTCTACCCTATGGCGTTTGTGATTCGAGAGATTTAAAAAATAATTTAACTTGCGGACTAATCTGAGGCACATATTGAGTGTTGTGACATTTGAATAATGTTAATTCTCTATTGACATTTTCGGTAACAAAGATCGGCTCTACAGTTTACGTAGGTCAATATGTGTCCGCCTACTCTGGGATATCCTATACGAGCGCTGATTTATTTGTAATATCACGCCGTGACCAACATTCCTTCGTTCTTGCCCCTCATCGTCACTTTATTCGCCGTTTTTCGCATAAACTGATTGGCTTTATTCGCCGGGATGGCTATTATGTCGCTCTCCCCTGTCATCCGCGCGATTTGAAGATACTTTACCGATTGTTCCAGTTTAATTAAATATCTGCGACATAGCGTAGATATATATATATATACCGATCCGTGCGTTTATTCGTATAATCGACTTAGCGATGTGCAAATTTTAATTTGCTGGTCTTTGCTTCAATCGAAGAATTGTAGAAATGTTGCCATGTTGCCAACGCGAAGCATTGCAGGAATAAGGCACACAGAGATCTCCTGATTTGACCGAGATAAGATTGATTTGAATGATCCGAATTCAAATACATCATATATCTCGTCTATGAATCTTATTATGTCTGTCAGAGCATATCTGAACTCTATGTCTGCCGCGATTAAATGAGGAAAATGCGGTTTGACAGATATAACCCGGAGCTATTCGGATCTTGCGGGTTGGGCATTTATAGGATCCAGCTTTACTGCAATGTATTACAATGTTATTAGGAACAGACCTGGAGACCATATTGAAGTTATGGAGTTCGAGCGCGTAGTATGAGAATATTATATCCTGCATGGGTGACGAACGATTCAATTTCGACGACCGCGTCCTTTAAAACGCAAAGGCAGGAGCTGATTACAATCGCGTACTATAGAGCGAAGGAATGCGTGATCCCTGCTTCAAAGAAATTCCACACTAGGGTCGCATGAGCACGGCCTGTGAAAGAAGAGGAAAACGAAAGAGTCGTGAACTTTAACAATTATTCGCCGATCATTGTGAAAACACCGGCATCTCCACGCTGCTTTATCACATTTTGCATTCGCGCGTTCGCGATCTCTTTGACGGAGTGACTGAAACCTGTCGCGACGCAGCATCCGTGCAAAGACACTTATCTATCTATTTGCATTAATCCTGACGTGATCGACGATTCGGCGCGTAATTTATCCGCTCGGATTCGGGTCGATGAAACCGCGATGCTGCGACGGAACGTTGCGACTGGCATGGCGGATCGCAATTAAATCGTTTACACGGCGTGTAATAATTGTGTGCGGGCGACGATCTACGGCGAGATCTGCTATGCCGAAGACGCAATAAGATCGAAACATGAATCTCGCTGCGCCGATGATCGTCGCCTGGCTGATATCGGCGACGCCGCGTTCCTGCGATGCGCTCGACGACGACGTGGCCGATTACGACAGCAACTTCGAGTATGCCAACTTCACGAATTGCACGAACGACTACTGCATCTCGGACGAGAATTACATCGACCTGATGATGCAGCACATATTCCCGAAATTCTCCGACTGGATACTGATCGCCATGCATAGCGTCGTCTTCGTGATCGGCCTTATCGGCAACGCGCTCGTGTGCATGGCCGTCTATCGCAATCACTCGATGCGTACCGTGACCAATTATTTCATCGTCAACCTGGCGGTGGCCGATCTCCTCGTCCTGCTGATCTGCCTGCCGCCCACGGTTCTCTGGGACGTAACGGAGACCTGGTTCCTCGGATTGAAACTCTGCAAGATCGTGCCGTATCTCCAGGTAAGCGTTTCCATCTCAAAAATTACCATCAATAATTACCGAAACGTTTCCGCATCCCGATTATCTAATTATCGAATCGATTTCGAGCCGGAGCAATTAATAACGGAGAAAATTTAAGAATGTCAACTGACTTTGTATGTATGTATTGCACCCGCATAAGAAAATCTTGCGATCTTGCCATCTAATACTCTTATTTCACGATTTATAGCCTTGTACTAACTGATACAGAAGTCTCATTGCTTCTCATAATCTTAAGTTTCGTAATTTGACCGAACTCATTAAGGTCTGGTACCCGATACCCGTTTTCGAGGAAAATTGGAGAGGTGCTTGGTTCGCAAATTGTCCTTTGTCTGCGGTTGATAAGTTGAAATTATCCCCTTTCGGCAATAGATTCTTGTACGACCTATATTAGTACCTAGCCCGAAATGAATTTCAGATTGTCACACTGCAGAACTGCTTGAATAAACGAACTAATCATTCTCGTTTAAGCAAATATCAAAATCGAAAATATTCTCTGTATTACGCTGTATTATATAATACTTTTTAAAAAATTTATTTATACGATTTTTTAATTATTCGATAGACGTTGCGATCGGCAATTTAGATAACTGTCGTGCTACACGATGCATTTTAATATAACATTATAATATATATACTATTATAAATATCTCCTTTTCATGTCAAGAGGGATCGCTTTCAATTGATATTAAGGCGTATCTTCCAATATTTTTCGCAATTTTGTTCGAAGACTTTTAAAAGTGACAATGAAGGACTTCTCCAAACTATGCATATGGAAACTTCCTTATGGAAATGGAAGCGATAAGAGTCCAAGTGAAAAACTTCGTGAATCTTGGCGGCTCTGAATATACATCCGCTCAGGAACTTACGATTTAATCTCGGTCTCTACATTATCCAATTTAATATCCTTGTAATATACGTCTCGGAAGCGCTGCGGACATGCTGCTTCGCGGTGAACGTGATGAAACTGACAAAAACCGGCGTTTGGCAGCCGGGTGGAGATAACGCGAACGCATTTTCTGCGAGCGTTTCTCCCCCTCACCCCGATATTCTCGAACGCATTGCGGTCTCCTCGGAATTCACAATCGCCGCGATACGGAAGTCAGGCGGAATATATTCTGCGAGACTAGCTTCTGCGACCTATTCCACTCCTGCACGGTTCTATTTATAGGCGCCTATAGGAATTTTTTTAGAGGGAGGAAAATATACGTTAATTTTTAATAATGTTTTTTAAATGTTAAATGATAAGAGACTCAGTAGATTAAAAATCAATAAATAACAATAATGAGAAAATGAACCAAGCTAGATTGTAATGCTTATACAATAATACAAGAAAAGAAGTTAAATAATAGGAACTAAAAATAAACAATGGCAAACCATCTATAATTAGGCCATTAGGATCTAATTACAAATCAAAACGTTTGCCATTGTTTAATTTTTAGTAAGCATTAAAATCTAGCTCGGCTCATTAGCCCATTATTCTTATTTATTAGTTAAAAAATTTTTTTTGTTTATAGTAATAATTATATTACAATTATCCCATTTTAAAAGATTAAAGTTATCAATTGATGTTTTTCCCATTATTTTAATATAATTGTCCTATTTTATTTACAATCTATATTTTCGAGAAAAGCTAGAGAAGGTCAACTGTCCTCCCTTTCCCCCTCCTCCAGACGCCCATGGTTCTATTCCATCGATCGCTGCAGTTGCCACAATGCTGAAAAGTAAGAATTGAAAATCCTAAGACGCAACCGTCGCGTCAGTATTGGATGTCGAATTCCATAAGCAACGCTGCTTCAACTCACTTTACGCGCAATTTTTCCATTGTATTTGTAATCATACTTGACTGCATACACGAAAGATACATTTTTACGTTTTAGAAATTTTTTTTGCGTCTTGGAAATATAAATATATAAAAATGTGTTCTCCCCGTACGTGTCACACGCGAAGCATTATGCATACAAAGATCGAGTTGCGCTTCTCAAAGTTCGTTTTTACACCAAGGATATATTTTGGCATTTATACCGAGACTTGTTTCAACTACACACTTGCATCTCATTAGCATTTCAAGCCCTTTAACAAACTATAGTTACTGGCAAAGGTCGAATTACGTTTGTTGCCTGCGTAATCTGAATCGTAATAGATGGACAATGGTGCAAAATTCAACTGCGGAGTCTCGTGGGAATAAAAAGTAATCTTATCTACCAGAGAACAGTACCGTAACGTTGCTCTATACCATTATAATAATTTTTTTTAAATGATGAAATAGCTGTGATATATGAAAGAAGTATAAGTAATAAGATTTAACATATTACTGTTAAATTAATTAAATTATTTTATTAATTAACATGGAACACTGTTTAAGTTTAAATTTGGTAAACAAGACTGTTTATCTCCGAAACAGGCTGCGTTACGGCATTTTGGTTGATTAGCAATTCGGATAATCGGTATTCTCTTGACATTATCGCTTGTCCACACAAACTAAATTAACGGACAAAAAACTATCCAATGCGAAATTGTAATCTTGATACAGTACGATATATACATATATAACGTAGATTTACGGGGCTTTATTCCGGGCTTTATTCCCTGCTAGCACGCAACGCCGATGAATCAGTTTGTGTAATAAAAATCCTCTTGCCTAAGGTACATTTAACTTGATTATCAATTACGTTACTTTGTCGGGGTTGCGCTTTTCAACGAGTTACGCTAATGGTAATTTCAGTGTATGGTTAATCCTGTTTGAACAATGGCTTCGCAGCCATCACGATGGAATTTTTCGCAAAGAATCGACAGTGCATTCAATTTAAATCCAACGGCTGATTAGTTTATCGTCAGAATATTTTGCGTTTGAAAGCATTTGATATCGTTATTATCGAGCATAGTCTAATAATAATAAAACCCCCGGTTTGTCACTGTGCGTGTCGTATTGGACTATAATATCACGTTACGCAATAGTACAAATTGAAACGAATAAATTCTTTTCTCTCTCGTGTTCACCGGAATATGATTGTGATTTTGTGCAAAACGCTGTTTTTCCGATTCGTAAAAAATAAACATAACAACAAAAATTAAGGATTTAAAAAATTTTTAAAAAATATCTATAGGATTATAGAACTAAACTAAACATAGGGCGGTATTTATAGTTCATTCTTATACTTAAGACCGTCTTAAGACGCTAATACGGCTCTGTGATTGGATTATCACATCTTAAGATTACACTTAAGATGATTTTAAATATAAGAACGGACTATGAATACCGGCCATATACTTATTTATCTTGAAGACTATCTAGATAAATGTTTAAATACGATAGTTCACGTAGTTCTTCAGCTTGCCTATAATGTTGTCAGTAAAGATACAGGATAAATCGATGGAAATATCATAGACTTTAGTACGATTTGTCATCGATGTGTTGTTTCTGATAGATAGTTACTCAAATGTGCAATAGATGGCCAGAGGAGTTACGTTTATCTCGCATCTAATTTCCGACGCACAGCTGTTATAAGACGCTGGTGTCGAGCAGGTTGTTCAAAAAGGGTGCTCGCTACTTCAATAGCGCGTCATGTCGATTAACGTCGGCATGATGGGGTATGGCCATCAAGACATACCCAGTACGTAATTTTTGTGAACGCGAGGCTGTTGGCTGCCATCAAGCACCGGCGCCTCCATCTAAGTCTTCCTATAAACAAGTTCATGCTTGTATGATTGTATGATCGCCATTTGAATATTTCACTCAATTTCAAGCTGCTCATTTCGTCTTTTTCAAGACTATTATTGCGTTAATAAAATTGATCTTTTTTACATGTTATTGGCACATTTGTTTCTCTGTCAATTAGAGAATTAGACTCAATTATAGAATCAATATCAATCTTTTATTAACTCGACGTTATATACATCATTCACAACGCTTTTTAACAACTTTAACAACTTTTTAACAATTTTATTAGTCTATATTTTTTATCATCTTGATTAATATATTAATATATTCGACACGACGAATTTTGATCTCCGTCTTAATCATGGACATTAAATTTAGTGGATTGACACCGATTGGGAATAGAGATGAAAAGTGCTGAAAAAAACTAGAAACTTTGAGTAAAAAACGCAGTAAAAAACAGTTTCTTACTCCGGCCCTGAAAAAGTTTTTTACTCGGATATGTATTTTTATTGGACATTTGACTGTATTATTGTTCTAGAATTCAGTTTTTGCATTCATTTAAAAGGTTTCTGTGTAAAGAATGTAAAGATAGTTGTATAAATAATCAAAATGTAGTATAATGATGAAGTGATAGTACTGATCTATTCTTTAAGCCTTAAAGAATACATCGGTACTATCACTTCATCATTATAATACATTTTGATTATTTACAAAATATAACTTAAAGTTTAAGCCAAATTGAATCTTATTCTTGGAATGAATATTCCTTCCTAATACATTACAGACTATTATAAAACATAAAGAGAACAAGTTGTCGAGGCAAAATATTACTTACTCAAGAAGTATTTAAGATAATCTGTAAGACTGTAAATATAAGAATTGACTAATAACAGTAATAACAAGCCTTAGAGCGCACTTAGTGTGCACTAGTGCAACTAGTGCAAGCGCTCGAATTCGCTATTAGGCACCGTTTTTCAATTCCGCCTCGATATTTAAAGTTATAAAAACAAAAAATCTAATTAATACCGAAATAACGTAGATATTGAACGTTTCAACAATGAATATCAAGAAAAATAATTCTATATCTTTTTCAGAATTTTTTGTAAAAAAAACCGTTTTTTACCGTAAAAAACTGGTTTTTTACTCGGTTTTTTACTCCGAAGTAAAAAAAACCTGTTTTTTTCATCACTAATTGGGAAGCACAATGTTTTACTTATTTCATCATTTTCCGTTACTTTTATGTTATTTGTTACGTGTCTGATCTCTGATGTAGTCTCTTGTCGACCATATATTTTTTGTAATTCATTTATTCAACATGTTTAGGGTGCTTTACACGAAGCTGATTTTGACGCTTGTCGCTGGCTTCTTTTATTGCCAGCTTTTCGCTCTCCCAAAGCGAATTTCTGGCTGACAAAGTAGCTAGCGTCAAACCATTTACACATTGCTGGTAAATAAATGAAGTCGCAAGCGTTTGGGAGAGAATTTTGTGGGGACGCATGCGCAGGATGCCGAACTATTCGCCAGTCGCCCGTTGATTCATTCGCTATCGTCTTGACACGGAGCTTTTTTTGATGCTGCTGCTAAAGTCGCCCAGCTATTCGCTTGACGAGAGCGTTAAAGTTGGACATGTTCAACTTTGTCGCAGCGACCACTAGACGCCGCGACTTCAAAATTTTTGACGCTAGCGAATAAAAAATGGGCGTCTAGAAGAAGTTTTTACCAGCGAATTCGCTGGCGAATTAAGAAGCTTGCTCAAAGCGAATAAAAGAGCACCCTTAATTTTTTATTTTTATTATTTTGTCCGTAACATTTCAAACTTTTTGGTTCACGACTGAGAAAGACTTAATATAGTCGAAACGTATTGTATTAATATTTATTTTGAAACTGAATAAATTATATAACATCTATATTACATCCTTATATGCTCGACATTTGGCCTTTATATTTTTTCCTGAACGAACGCAGTCAAATATATATTAAATGATGTATAACCTGATATGAAAGAAGATACGTAAAGAAAGTAAATTTTCATAATATTAAATCATTACAATCTTTCATGTGAAAACTTTTTGCTATTTGCATAAAGTAAATTTTAAGTAAATTAACTGCACCAAGGGCGTCCGCAGGATTTTTTCCAGGAGGGGGCATGATTCAAAATATTACTTCCAGAATTAGAATACTTATAATTTTAAATGGGAAGACCCCAGTTGCGCACAGAATAAATCGGACACAGTAGTATTTTATCAATAAAACAACGTCTGGGCATTTTAGTTTAATATCTCCGCGGTTAAAGCAGTTAGGATATGATTATTTTTTTAATACGGGGATGCAGGGGGAGGGGCGAAGCCGATTCATTCAACCTGTGTCCGATTTATTCTGTGCGCAACTGGGCTTCACTCTCTTTCCTTTATTCAAAGGGAGAGCAAATGCTTAATTTTTTACTGATTCCAGAGGGGGGGGGGGGCGAATGCCCCCTACCCTGCGAACGCCCATGAACTGCACAGACCTACGTATATGAAAAATTTATATTATTTATTTATTAAATATGCCGCTGGCTAAAACTTCTTAAAGGGAAAATGTTGCAAAATGCTATTAAATTCCTTTGCATTTAGTTACATCATTTTAGACATATGAAATGTATGTACATATTAATGCCCTGAATACTGAATCGCGATATTGCATTCTGTCAAGAGAGAACAAGTGAAACTAAAGCATTGTAACCAAAGCTTTATTTCACATAAAAACGAAATAGAATACATACATATTAATTTTGAAAATATCATCCAGCCATATTGTATTTAATTAAAAACTAAATTAGAAAACAAGTTTGATTCTTAACCGACGTAAATTAATGTCTTTTGAGAAATATTTGTTAATGATGTGACATCATTTAGAGAAGAGGCTATCTTTATTTAAAGAAATAATTCGACAATACAAAAGAAAAAACTTTTTTCGAGAAAATTAAATTTTTAAATTAAAAAGTTGATACTTTTTTCTCTATTGTAAAATCATAAAAGTATATACAATTACAATATAACATTTTAAAAAGTAAAGAATTAAAATAAGTTTAATAGATAAAATGAAATAATTTTAATATCGGATTAATTTATAAATTCCGCTATAAATAACAACAATTTATCTTTTCTGAAAATCCAAAGTTATTAATTTCACCGAATGATTGCAACTGAGAGATCTTTTATTACCAGATAAATGTAAAAATCATTCGGTGAAATTCGCAACTTTGGATTCTCTCAGAAAAGCAGAACTTATTTATGAATCAACGCAATAGTTTCCAAACAATGTAGTCGGCGAACTCAATCATTTTCTGTTATCTTTGAAAATGAAATATGCTGAATTTTTTATTCATATCTTAAAAGTTTGAGATATGTTAAACGACTTACTGCGAGGTAGTTAAAAGTTATCAAACGTCGACTCTCTATTACTCAAAGCTTTCAAGTCACATCTCGATTTTATTATCGTTCTGTTTCCTTTTCATGTTCCTTTCTTCGCGTCTATCGATCATTAAAAGTCGTCATAAGTTCGTCGAAGTCCAATATATCTAATCTAATGTGAAAACCCATTTTTCTATCTTTATAATAATGTATTATTAGTTATATATATATTTTTATATTTTTACTTATTATCTATTTTATTTATAAATTATCTTGTTGGCTATATTATATCAACAGATCATACAAAAATGCAATTTAAAAAAATATTATTCTTGATCAAAATGCATATTTTATTCTCAATCTCACTAATTGTAAGCATATAAATTTGTAACAAATTATTAACGGTTGTTATTTCACACAGTTTATTTCTTTAAAAAGTGAGAATAAAATATATAGTTTTGTAATTTAACTAATAATTTTGAGTGTAATTAAGATATATATACACAGTACAATATGTGACATATAAATTTAAATGCAAATAGAATGTACGTTTGAGGTTAACATGATGATACGGTGTATTAGAAAATATAGTATATAAATTTACATGCAAATAACACGCATGATCGTAAAATTAGATTAAAATGTAAGCAAAGATGTGCAGTTCAACAATAAAATAAATATTATTTCACCAATATGTTACTTTTATACGTGCAACGCGACGGGAAATCGATGCGTCCCGTTTATCTTTTCATCTATGAACAAGTACTGCAGTTTTGTGAACGTGTTATAAATGACGTATGTTCTACCGGTATATCGATCCTATACGTAACCTGGAAAGTATCCTGGTAATATCCTCTGCTATTCCATATTCATAATTAACACGGTGGTTCCCCCAAATGCTATATAAATGCAAATCCATTATACGTATGAAATCGATCAATTAGATAACAAAGAGCAGAAATGTAAATTCATCGATAAGACACTTCGAGAAACGATTCTTTTATGTATATATAAAAAAACGTTTCCTTCCACATCATTGATAACGAATTCAATTTTAATTGTGCAATTATACTAATTATTTAATTATATAATTATAATATATAATTATATAATTATAATATATAATTATATAATTATTTATAATTATATAATTAAATAATTTATACATATTTATTATTAATTATTTATACATATTTATATTATTATTTGGAAAACAATTTTCCGGAATTGTAAACAATGAAAATATAATAATTTATATTAATGTACATACGTTATACGTATTATTAATATAATATAATAATATAATCATATAATTAAGTAATATAACATATCAAAGTAAATTATATTCGACAACAACTGGCTAAATTGATTAATTAGAAATATTCTTACTACGTTAGCGACCACAGGTTTTGGTTCATTTAACGAGCAGAATTTTTAATAATTTTTGATGCTAATAAGCATCTATAAGATCTTCCCTTCCCCGAAAACTGTAAAGAAATTATTGCGAAAAATATTACCTCAGCCAGGATTTGAACCTGGACCTCTCCACACTCCGGGCGAGCGTCGTACCAGTTCGACCACCGAGGCATGTGATAATATTTTGTCGCAATAACATATATGTATTAAATGAACATCTTGAGATGATACACCTTTATTTAAGTCGAATTTAAGTCTTTAATTAAGTCTTTAATACTTAAGTCTTTAATATTTAAGTCTTTAATTAAGTCTTCTTTACAGTTTTCGCGCGGGGAAGGGAAGATCTTATAGATGCTTATTAGCATCAAAAATTATTAAAAATTCTGCTCGTTAAATGAACCAAAACCTGTGGTCGCTAACGTAGTAAGAATATTTCTAATTAATCAATTTAGCCAGTTGTTGTCGAATATAATTTACTTTGATTTGTTATCTATTTACTGGCGGAAGACTATACGTTATTTGCAATATAATATAATCATCTAATCAAATAATTAATATACCTGCGCAATTAAAATTGAATACATTACGAATGTTGTGACGAAAAACGATTTCTTTCACGAAAGTATATACTGCACGAAATGCAGATTGTTTTTTTGCGCGAATTTCCCTGTTACAGTTCGATCACTTGAAGCGTGCAAAACTTGAACGCTCAACGGAATAAAATCGATGTTACAAGAGTGGCTGATAAAAATTAGTTTACAGATATTTTCGAGCGTATCGTAGCGATATATAGCGCTACGATCCTTTATGACAAAGAATTCGTAAAAGAATTTGCATGTTATTCTCGCGCTCGATTACGGGCGTCCCGATTAGACGGGTACGTGCCCGTAGATGTAAATTCTATTTGTTATGTTCACTCTCCCGCAGAATGCGCCCGCAGAATGCATTACATCCTCGTGTGTCCAATAACGCGCGCCTAACTACGTGTGTGCACGTTTCCACCTGCCCGCCGTTTGCGGCATTCCTTAAAACGACGGGGCGCGCATTATTCTCGGCGCGGTAATCCGCGTCGCGCAAAAACGGATTAAGCGACGATTAAAGACTCGCGTAAGAGGAGTCGCGGCATTCTTCTGTTATTACGTGGCCCGAAAACATTTTACCACGATACGACGGAGCACCGTATAAAGTCCATTTTGGACAATCCGCGGGATTCGAGCTTGGGATTCATGTCGCATGCATGGGCGCCCATGAAGGGGGGGCAAGGAGGGGCATATGCCCCCTGGATTTTAATTTTTTCAATTTAGAATGATTTTATTGATTAACAACCAGATAATTATTATTTGAAATTTATACACTTAAAAATAAAAATCTGCATAAATATTTCTTTAAAAAATGTTATTTGAAAATATTAAATAACGTTCGTTTGGCAGAGCCTTACAAAAATTGGACCCCTAAGTGTATTTAAACTCTGCCCCTTCTTGAAAAAAGTTGTAAGGGCGCCCATGGTCGGGATTCTCCTCGCGAAATCTCGCTGCCGCGACTCCGTATTGTTGTATACGTCGCGCGTATACATTATCGTAGGACGGGAATCGCGGGATATACGCGTATATCCATTGTGTCTGGCGTCGATCGACAATTGTCGATCGTCAATATTGCCAGAATCTGTCATGTTCGCGCTCGCGCGGGGCACCATCCGGCGCGACGCGGCGCGAACGTCACCGAATAAAAATCGGGAATAACGCTCGCGGGATTCGGAACAAACGAACTTTGCAACCATTATTCCACCCCATAGATCGAGAACGGAAATATCCGCCGGCGGAAAGCCGTCGCGTCGTGCCGCGCGAGTATCGACCTGTAGGTACGTGCGCGCATTTGAGTGCGAGGGGGCGAGCGACGCAGACCGATCGACCGCTTCGCGGCCAGATCGCAAGTGTTGATTAACACTGCTGTTAATATTAATTATATTGCATAATGCACCGTAATTGCCGTGCGTAAATTTTCGGCGCTGAGAGTATCGTGAATACGCTACATTTAACCCTTTGGTTTTAAAGTCAACAAATAGTTATACCGCCAGTAATATTCAACAATGTATTCAAATTTGGTCGACAACAACTGGCCAACAATATATTTCAAATAAAAAAATAATACATACTACGTTTCTTGAAAAGGACTCCAATTTCTAGGGTCGAAACGTAGTATGTATTATTTTTTTATTTGAAATATACTGTTGGCCAGTTGTTGTCGACCAAATTTAAATACACCTTTGATTTTAGTTCTTGAGTTTGTTGCATGTACACCGAAAGAACGGTTTTGCTGAAGTATCTAAAAATTTAGTCAGATATAGATCAGAAAATAATTATGGACCATCCAAAATAATTACGTAGGACGCTCAGGCTGTTTGTTAGGATGTCAAAACTTTTTGCAGCATTGTCATTATGCTTCAGCGTCCTACATAATTATTTTGGATAGTCCAACATAATTATTTTCAGATCTGTATCTGGCTAAATTTTTAGATGCTTCAGCAAAACCGTTCTTTCCGTGTAACGCAACAACGCACGCACTCACGCACGCAAATCGTACATTTTTTGGAAGGATTAACAACGCGTATCTGTGACGAACAAAATATCGTCAATGGCGTGGTGTTTCATATGGTCGGCCATCCGAGTGCTAACTCTAAGTGCTGACCCTTCAACCCTTATCCGGGCAAGCAGGGTTCGCTAGACCCAGAAGCAGTTTTTCTTGTGCATGAAAAATAATGTATAGTTTCAACATTTGTGAATTTCGTCTATTTTAGTATTATTTTTATAAAAAATGATACATTGATTGTATTAATTTATTTAAATGTTATTAATATTTATTTAATGCATCAATTTAAATATTATAAATATATATAAAACCATTAGAATAATTAAGGGTCTGATGGACCCTGCTTGCCCGTTTGCATTATAAATATAGGTTGCCCGGATAAAAGTTAAATAATTCCTTCGACTCAAGAAATTTTCTCAACGATATTTTCTTTTGGATCGGTTTGGCTTTAAAGACTTTTTTCGTTTGTATTTTGTATTTTAGGAGAAACGAAAGGGGTTTCATCATGGTCTTTCATCATGAGAGTTAATCGTTGATAATCGCCGTTAATCGTTGATTTATGCGATCCATTCCGAGTGCGATTGTTTTGTCTAGGCACGAGATGCATTATGAAATTCGCGTGTTATTAGAAAATCGTAGAGATAAAATTCACAAAGAGATAGGATCGTGGCACACAAAAAAACGTCAATCAATAAGGAAGCGTCAAGCAATAAGGAAATTGACATTTTTTTAATAATAATAAAAGTTAGGCTCTAAATAATAAATATAAATATATATAAAACGGGCAAATAGAAGCCGAATGCGCTGGATGGAAGGCGTCAGAATAAATTACTTCTTGGAAGGTGACAAAACTTTATTTAGAGGTTTCGATCCTTGTGTTGGATCATCTTCAGTATATATCTATAAATTATTTTGACACTTTTTATTTGCTACTTTAGTTACGTTATTGCTTTACTGCTTGATTGTGATTGGTCGATCTACTTACTGCTTACGTTTTTGTATGTGCCACTTTTGTATGGGCTATACTTTTGCTTCTCATTTTTCGTGGCTTGGAAATGTAAGAGTTGAAAATAGAAGTTTCGATAAATTAAGATGAAGTCATAACGCGCAAGAAAATAATTTGATGCGTATTCGGCACATTCGTGTTGCAAAGTCATTCGCGTTGTCTGAATCGACTTTACGACGCAAAGCTAATGTTATATCGATTCGCTTTATTGCCTATTGTTTTAGGACTTTATCAGCGCCCTAGGAAGATGCCGCACGATGGTGGCTGCGCCACTATATAACGATCGTGATTTATGCAATTGACTTAACCCAAGGATAATCCTTATTCCGTTATATTGAACCACAAATCGGATGTAAGGTTCTCAAACAATTATTGAAAATTAAGCGAGACATTTCCCAACGTTAAACATTCATATGTACGTCGATTATTACATATTCATTACATTATTACATCTCCACTAAACATGAATATTTATGAACATTTCCGTTTGATTGTTCCTTCCAAACTGTTCCCGTTTACTCTCGTTGCCGCGAATTGTAATTCTCACCGCGCGGTAAATACATCGCGCGCGTGTTTCCAGCGTTTTCTCATAATTATGCGTAAAAGAATCGTTTTCCTCTCGCTAACGAGTCTCGGTAAAATAATGCAGGCCATTAACGCTTTTATAGTGGACTCTAAGCGCGGCTGCGGCTGCAGCATCAAAGCTGAAAGCGACAGCAAAGGCAATTGCGGTCGGCGTCCGTCGTTCGACAAATTAATTGAAGATCTATCGTTTCCGCGGTGTATTACGGACACAATACGTAAGTGTTCTAAACGTCTCTACGATTCGGATAAAGAGATCCGCGAATTGAAAAAGATGATCGAAAAATTTGAAAGCGAACAATATATAATTTACAAGCATATAAGTCACGAAAATGGACAAGAATATGCATTTGAAACAGACCGGCAGACAAATACAAATATTTCATCAGACTTTTACATGTATAGCTATTAATTTTTATTTTTTATAAAAAATATATTTTTTCAAAATCTATATATACATTCTGTCTTTGAAATCCGACGTTTTTAGAAAATAAAATTCCCGACTATAAAAAACTAGATTGTTCCATGCAAAAACCAACTTTTCAGATTCGTCTTTGTTTTTTTTTGTGAATACGTGAAAACACGTAGTACTATTGTTGGTGATATATTTTGCCGAAATACAATATCGCTCAAAAGTTTCAGCACACACTTTATATTTTTGCTAACAAATTCAATTTTATATACATAAAATATAGAGTTATGATATATTCTCTTATTTTCGGTCACGGAAGTATTCAATAAGGTCGCTCAAAAATGCCGAAAAATAATTATAAACGAAAATTATAAGCTATTTAATCAACAATAAGTTATCAAAGCCCGAGGAGTCTACTTTGAGGAGCCAAAAATCTAAAATAAAATAAATTCTTTTTTTTAGCTTCAATAAAAATAAAATTCAATAAAAATATGTAATAATAAATTAATAAACATAATATTATGCAAACCACTTTCATATTTTATTCTTTATATTATAAATTTCTATTCTATATATTTTATATTATAAAATTTTTATGAACGAAGAGTGTGCTGAAACTTTTGAGCGATAATGTACATATATTGGTGAAAATGTAGCAGACCCATATAAAATTATATTTCATAAAAATGTGTAATTTATCGGTATTTATAACTATGAAATGTGCAGGTACAAAATTGTCACTATTAATTAAACTAATTAATGATAAAAAATAAAAAGTAAAACCAAGCACAAAGTAATACAATTATATCATTCCCGTAGGAGTTTAAATTTTGATGAGTTCTGTTTGAATGATATTATATAAATCCTATCTTTCACTGAAGATGCTTTAGGAAAACATTATGAATAAAATTTTTCTCTGGCGTGATGCGAAAAGTGATCATTGAATTACAGCCTGTTTTAAATATTTATTGAAAGCAATGTAAAATTTTCTGAAAATTTATATCAAAATGTTCTCAAAATAATGGCTGGGTCCATATTATATCTCCGTGTCCAATTACACGATGCCGCCATACAAATATATATGATAAATCCTACGCGAAAATAATGTTTGGACAGTTTATTACGCATCCTGCATAGGAAATCACAGGAAATGTATAACGTCAGTTTTGCGATACAGAATACTATGCCTCGTCTGCAGCATTACTTCGGCGATCGATATGCATAATTACATTATCTTACAACATGTTGTTGTCCGTCATTGGCCATCTCGTTAGACTCTATTCATTACCTTCATGTCAACATCACGAATCCGAGATCCTGGCTTTAAAGTAGTCGTATACACTCATTATACGAAAGCTCATCAAATAGGATGATCACGTTAATGACGAGGATGCCAATGGATACAAACACAAAACGTATTGAATTTTTTATAAGGGTTGAGTAGCATTAACAATCATAAATATAATAAATATTCATATATACTTTCCTTGTTACTCATGGAGGATGGCTCATACGCATATTTCACTCTCAAATTATTCGAGGTGCCCCCATTATTTTGATTCATGTTGCGCGATTTTCATAACGCAAAGAGATGTAAATTAGATATAAATTAGATTTTATAATCTCAAAAAGAGACGGTCGCGGAGGGAAGATTACTCTTTACTCTAATTTGCAAACAATCTGTTTTTCAAGCCGATGTTAGATATTACTGTCCCGTTGTGCTATTTATATTCCAAATGGCGCGATAAAAATTGTTATTCTAACAACGACTATTGCTATACGCCTCTCACGTAGGTAAGCTTTTCCACGTATGACGTTGACAAAACATACGTTTATTTGTGAACGTATCTCATTCTAGAAAAATGTGACTTGTCGGATTTTCCACGAGTGGTATTGAATTTTACCGTGCGCGACAGTTTATGAATCTGATTAGTAAACTGTCAAAGCAGCAAACGTGTGGAAATGTAATGGCGGAATAAAATTTGAAAAATATCATACGATAAATTTCACGTGTATGCGAGATAATGTTGATACGACGGAAATGTAGTGCAAACGCATGAAATGGAATGCAGCGAACTCACTCTGCATTCGGCAGGAGATATTTTATACACGGAAAGAACGGTTTTGCTGAAATATTAAAAAATTTGGCCAGATACAGATCTGAAAAATAATTTTGTTGGATCATCAAAATAATTATGTAGGACACTCCAACATAATGATAATGCTGCAAAAAGTTTTGATATTCTAGCAACTATTTTAGGCGTCCTACATAATTATTTTGATGATCCAACAAAATTATTTTTCAGATCTGTATCTGGCCAAATTTTTTAATATTTCAGCAAAACCGTTCTTTCCGTGTAACAAAACAGCGCATTAAGGATGCATAAACCGCTTAACAGCATCTATTTTCGTTTATAAAATTACGTTTATAA
The DNA here is from genome assembly GCA_003063805.1 of Aphaenogaster ashmeadi. Taxonomy (NCBI): domain Eukaryota; kingdom Metazoa; phylum Arthropoda; class Insecta; order Hymenoptera; family Formicidae; genus Aphaenogaster; species Aphaenogaster ashmeadi. The sequence goes on along the minus strand of NJRQ01000061.1, from coordinate 50,748 downwards.
AATGATAGATAACGACGTCGAATTGCAATTTTAAAGGATCCTCATTCACACATGACGTACAGCAACTTGCATAGATTCTTTCATCGAACGCAGAATTCTTTTGCTTTAATTTTACTAAGGAAATTACGAGCAATTGGAAGAAATTGCGAGTATCCGAATGAACGGAAATTGCACAAAAATTCTCGTTATACTACTATTATATATCATTATATAGAAACATAAAAGTGCAAGAAATTGCGGTATTTTTCATGGTACATGCAATTTGATTGATTGCCTTCGTCGATATAAAAAAAATCGGAGTATTGCAAATGAAAGACGTATACACTATACAGTATTAGTTTCAACGAAAATCACTATTCAACAATTATTTATTATTCTTTATTTTTTTATACAAATTAACTGCAAAGAATCTAAAGTTTTATAAACAGTTTTACAAATTGATTTTTTATTTAATGATCATTAATAAGTCATTATCTTTTAAAACATATACATTTTTACTTTTTACGCACAATTTTTATATTTTTTGTACATTTTTATATTGAGAAAAAGCAAAGACTTATAAATTGTAATGGTATTCTTCCAATAATATTATCCGCCGCATAGCAAGAAATAGCGTCGTTAATCAATAATAAAAGGAAAAAGGGATTACACAAAAATTCGTACGAAACAGTAGATTTATTCGAGCAAAAAGACATTGAGCTGGAGAAAAGTCTTGAGATATTATATATCATTGCGTTGACACGCAAAAGCGTACAAAACTGCGGCGATCTCATCTGCGCGGATAGTTTGATTAATTGCAGAGTAAAGAATGGAGCTTACCGCCGACAAATGCAATATGTGTGTATATGTTACATTGTATATCTAGAATGTAACTGCACAATGTCAACAGGCTATTATGCAATGTAATTCATGACTGCGCGATAGAAAGGCTAAAAACGATTCTTTATTAAACCCGTGGCATAAATATGTATAATATAAATATATTACAGAAGAATATTGTTGCTAATTTTTGAGTTATTAACGATTCAAAATGAAGATCTTTTCGTCAGTTTCAAAAACGCGCATGGAGAAAAAGATTTTATCGTTCGTCTTTAATTTACTATATATCGTTTGTTACAACAACGATTAAAAAAATGAAGCCTTCTAGAAAATAAGTATTAAATGTTTTGAAATTTAAAATTTTGTAATATCATTTTTAAATGCGATTTTGGTGTAATAATTAATTGTAAAAGAGAATAAAAGTATCACATAAGCTCTTCATTCAATATATTAAATTCTAACCCACTATAAAAATGTTTTATAATAAGCAAACAATTAAAAAATGATAATTTTTGAATTATGTCATTATTTGTAGAGCAAATGAGCGATATGTTTAATATACATTTATTTATTTATTGTATCTATTTAATAAATAGATATATCTATTTTTTAAAAATAAAATATACGTCAATACATTTTTTATTTGACGCGCTTTTTAATTACACAGAACTTAATGTCAAAAATTAAGAAGTTGAAATAAACAATAAGTTTATTTGAGATTTTTCTAATAAAATTTTCTAATTCGATCAACTTCTAATTTCTGATTTAAAATGTTTTTGATTCAATGATAGTAACGTATATTGTGCAAACGTATATAAAGTTAATCTATTAAGTGCAGTCAGAGAGAGTCGCGCAATATGCATCTTGCAAGCGTTGCAAGGAGAGCATTGCTCAAGATCTATGAATGTCACCACATCAAAGGATCTACCCAAGGTGGTATAATTATTCCTAAAGGGTAGAGAGTTGCCAAGGGCGAAGATCTATAACTGATTTTAATGGCCTGCAAACGGCGAACGGTGCAAAAACAAACGGCGCTGTTGGATTTAGTACCACCAATGCATGCTAATTAAGATCAACGATCATTAGAGTATATAGATACTTCTTCCCACATATTATACGGAAATGATAGAAGAATTGTACGCGAGGATAATTGGAGTCGTTACGGAACAAGCATTACTCTCTCAAATTACATGATTTATTTCTATTATTATTTCTATGATATCAAAAGTGATATGCGTACATACGCTTTTATGTATATTTTTTATACATTCTGTATACCTTTGAGGGAATAAAATAATATGTGTACGTCCCAAATCCTTTTGCGATTAAAAATCGAGATTTGTATGCAATCTCCATTTACTTGGATAAATCTATTGTTCTTCCAAATTCTCGTCATTTCCTTTCTCGTAATTTTTAAAAATTGCAAACTAGTGATTTATGCCCAATTTCTTCACCTTTAGATAACTTTATCCGGAAGATATCTCTCAGAATCAATGGCTGTGATTGGCTATTGCTAACTTTATCTGGAAGATAAAACTTATCTAAAGGTGAAGAAATTGGGCATTAGTCCTTAACCCTCAGTACCCACACTGGGTTAACGTAACCCGGGCCGATTTTCAAAGTTGCGGCATTTTTTCCGATCCCTTTTTAGTTATTGCAAAATATCTTTTGTGTTATAACTTTTTCAACTTTCTCACCCGAATATTCTTTTTTTTCAGTCTTAGAACTATCGATTTAAAAAAAATTAATAAAAATCGATGCATTACAACCCGAGATACAAGCAAAAGAAAACGCCGGGTTAGGAATACCCGAGTAGGTGTAGATAAGGACTTTTTTGAAGTGTGGGTACTGAGGGTTAATAATGCGAATAGCCCAGCCCTTGCAACAAATACTGACGTCACATCACCTAATGTGAACCGGATGGACTCGAACGAGAGCAGGAAATTGCCGCGTGCGGAGTTCGTTCGTGCCCGCTTAGAGTGGTTATATTAATCCAATTTCGCAATTTGAAGTCACTTCAAACTCGCACTGCACTTCCGTATTACGGTAATAAGATCGGCGAAGACGAGTTGATCCAACTTATTGTTAGACGAACCGTTGCGTGCGATGCCTACTTGGTTATCAAATCGTTTCTACGAATATAAATTTGGGATAAACAAGTGTATCCCAAAATAGTCTAAATATTAATAATAAATAGCGGCATACGAAAAAATCGGAACCAATCGAGTTACAAGAAAATTCCCAGTGAATCTGAAATAAAAGTTTTTACTCCAAGATACAATTTCTACAATAAAATTTGGTTTACTCGTTGAACGCTTGAGATACGACAAGGAAATCATTTCTCCTGCATAAATTATTCCGGAATACAAATCTACTCCATAAACTTACTTCGGAACCACCGGATGTTCCGCTAGCTCGGTCGAACTCGACGCTTCTGAAATATTCTTTACGAGCATTGCTCCGCAGTATAATTCGCAAACTTGCTCTCGCGAGTTTAAGCAAACCCCCGTCGTGGTGTTGGAGCCTCCTGATACGTGGATCGATGGCTATCAGTCGGACGTGATCGACGCGTTCTCATTTCACAGGCGTATAATTTCGCCGCAGCATCGTACGCATCGACCTCGTGTGCGACGCGACGAACGTGAGCGTCATTCTTCTTTCGCGACATTTAAATTGTAGGTAAATCGAAGCTCGTGCCATCACGAACGGCGACGGTAAATTCTGGCGAATCGTCGATGAGAGCTCGGTTCTCGTCAAAAAAACAAAAAAGAAGAGAAAAACGAGAGGGGGAAAAATAGAAAAAAAAAGAAAGAGGAAGAGCGAAAAATACGACACGGTTAACGTATAAATTCGCGGCATACTGCGGCACATGTGCTATATCAAGAACGCGGACGGGCCGCTTCTCGAGCGTCCGGATATGCTCCGGGTGATATTTTACACGCAATATGTCTGTCCCGCGACGCGATCGACCGCGATGAATTTTTCAGGGAGACGCTTCCGACGTTCCCGGCGCTATCGGGAGCCTCCGCCCTCGCCGCGATGGGAAAATTACGTCGTAATTCGCTAATGCATGGCGCGATCCGCCGCGATTGCAATTTTAAGTGTGTTCAGACAATCACTCGACTTGAGGCGAAAGCTACATCCTATTTCTCTGCACGGAAGATCGTGACGTAGATATATGTAGTATAGCACAAGGAAAATAACCATCAGGATAGTTGAAGAGCGAGCAAAGTTCGGCAATATTGCTTAAAAAAATAGTACACTGTTATATACTACAACTTAAAATGATGATAAAAATGTCCATTTTTTTGTATAAGTATTTTAAGTATTCAAAATGATTTATGCAAGGTTGTATAGCGATGTAAAGATTAGTTGTTCTGTAAATAAACAAATCAATAAATTTTGATTATTTAAAGAACAACTAATATCTGCATTGCAATGACACTTTGCATAAATTATCTCAAATACTTCAAATACATGTATAAAAAATTTGAGATTATCATTATTTCTTAATTACATTCCTATAGGACACAAATAGAAACACTTCTACTTCGTATTGAAATAATTTTTTATTCAGGTTTTAAACCACCGCCAAATGTTTCATATTACTTTTAAATGCGACATAGAATAATCTGTAATTTTAAAATGTGTGTACATCCATAAATGTACTTTTTCACTATTTTATCTTACATAATTTAATTTTACCTAACTTTTATCTTGCCTAATTCTTATATAACTTTTTCATTATTTCATTTTCAGGGTTGGGTAGTGCCTAGTTAAAAAGATAAAAGTTAAGTTAAAAAGTTAAATAATTTTAACTTAACTTAGTTACATTTTTAGACTCTTAACTTTTAACTTAATTTAGTTACATTTCATCGGTAACTATTAACTTTTAATTTAACTTTCTTTAAATTAGCCATGCCATAAATAAAGACGTCACGAGACGCCGCGCACATGTGAATTTGTTATGCTCGTTATACCAAAAATAATGTTGCGTATAAATGCAACAAGAAAGAATAATATCTAGTTCGGGTGTTCGCATACACAATATCGCGGAACCGTAAATTATGAATTATCTAACTTTTGAACAACACAACATCATTTGTAAAATTTCTGAACAAATATACTGAGAAGATCAGCAAGGAGGTTATAAATTGATTGCCGGCAAAACGCACCGAAAATCTCGTAAATAATAGGCGGTACTTGCAGGGTAATTGTGGAATGTTAGTGAAGGATGATTGGCAGGACTTGCAGGATGCTTGCAGGTGGTAGGATCGTTCACAGGAATCGCGAGGGATTACAGGCAGGATATGTAGATCGCATATTTCGAGTATGTTTATAAATAAAGTGTATAAAAAATAAAGTGATGTTTGTTATTTCCGTTATTTGTAAGACTGTGAAACCCTGAAATCATGAAATAAAACAAATTTAACTTTTTAATTATTTTTTATTATTTTTTAACTTAACTTTTAATTTCATTATGGGTTAACTTGTATCTTAACTAAGTTAAATTTTCAAGGCTGTTAACTTTAACTTAACTTAGTTTTTAAAAAATTTAACTTACCCAACCCTGTTTATTTTACATATAATATATAAATTTGCGAAAAGCCTCTCTACTTTTAATCACTTATAATTCTCAAAAGCTATATATTTTTACTGAGAGTAAAAATCAGTTCAATTTCATCAAGAAGCACGTCTTCGAAAGATTTGGCAATTTATTTTGCGTATCGCTGCGTATTATCAAATCCTGTACTTTACTGCCAAGCATTTTCTTAAAATTTCTCCCTTTTATTCGAATAAGAGAAATTTGTTTACTATAACTACTTCGCGCACCCTACGTTTAATTAATTTTAATCACTTAATTTAAATTTCTGAAAGTCTAATTTTATCTCGTTCAAAATTGAAGCAAGCGAGGGTAAAATTTCAAGAAGTTTATGAGTGATTTTGATAGGACTAAGAAATTATTTCGGGACGAAGAAATCGCGATCGCGTCGTGGCAAGTGTCACGTGCATTATATGCAGGGTTGGGAAGTAACTCGTTACTTGTAACGAAGTTACAGTTACAGTTACTTTTTT
>NJRQ01000061.1:27830-44524 GCA_003063805.1 Aphaenogaster ashmeadi | reverse complement strand
TGTAACTAGTTACATTTTCAATGAAAAAACTGTAACTAGATACTTTTATAAAGTAACTATTCCAACCCTGATTATATGCCACGTGCGCCATTGTCGCTATCATACGAATTACGTGCGTTAGCGTGACGGTTACAACACTTGTGAATGCGAACGGCAAGTGATAGCCACGGTTTAATTAAAACGTGCTGCATTTTCGTGCTGTGTCACACACAGTGGCAAGAATGTTTAAGAAATTGTTTCGTGTCAGATATGAGAATAAAAAAGAAAAGATATGCCTCGTCTTTGTTATAAGGTATGTACATGCGACAGTAGATAAAACAATATTAGTAGTCCATCGCGCTTGTCTTTTGCATTCACAAGTGCTTACTCGTAATTATCGATCGATCGATCGATCGAGAGAGAGAGAGATAGAGAAAGAGAAGACAGTATAACTTTTTATTATATTTATCTAACAAAATGTTTGATAGTATAATTTAAAAATATTATTTACATTTATTTTTTTATCTATACATTATATTTTACTTATACTTAAAATTTTATTTATTACTAGGGGGGCTCCGCCCCCCTGCCGCCTACGGCGGCCAACCCCCCTCTCCTCTCCTCTCCCTGTTCCCCACCACTCCTTCTCCTTCTCCTTCTCCCGTCTCCCTCTCCCTGAAACGGGAGACGGGAGAATGCGTTTCATAAAAACGTGACACAAAAACGTGACATAAAAACGTGACCGAGATTTTAGCTTATCTTTTTATATATATAGAGTAGATTCTAATCACACGTTATGTATGTATAATGGAATTTTTGTATATAACTTTTAATTTTTGGACTTTTTAAATAATTTTATATTTTTTATTTTATATTTTTATATTAGTATAATCAGTAGTCTACAGAATCAGTAGTTTATAGAATTTCTTCTTTCTCATATAATTGTACATTATTTCGTTTTAGATATTCTTAGTTTTATTTTAGCTTTATTTATATAATAATATAAATATTACATAAAAATATTATAATAATATTTCTGTGCAAATGAAAACGTTTTCTTTTATTAACTTAATTTTCCCAATCATCTTTGCCACGAATCAATCCGCATTAATCAGATTAAATTTACTGCATACTTAATCTGATCAATTAGTATGATGACATATTTCAATTCATAGCATTTTATATTATCGTAAAATAAACTCGCATAAAGATATTTCTAGACCAAACAGAAAGATTTGGAAGAAATCAGAGGAACTGCATCGTAAACGAAACGGTGAAGCCAGGCAAATAAAACCAAACTAATCTCAAGAATGCACAATTCTCGATAACAAGTACGGACTGGAATTCAGTAGAAACGAACGCATTTCTATGGATTCCTGATTTTATATTGGCTCTTTTGGAATTTGCTTAATTCTCCTATTTCTTACTTTCTTACTATTTCGCTGCATCTATCATTTAAGATAACTGACGCGATAAAAATTACGAAATGTTTACGTAAATTTGTTCAATCACTTATTGGCTGTTTGAAAGGCAATCATTAGTTTTTAGGCAATTATTTGTTTTCATGCAATTATTAACTTGTTTCCGAATATTTGAGTTGTGATTTTTCCTACCTAAGATTTGTTTCAATTTTACGAGTGTCCGATTCGGACATTTTTCCGGTTATAAATATAAGATCTGCTTTTCCTGCAGATTTCGCGCTAGAACGATATTCAATTGTGTTTTACAGTCACAAGTATAGACGCAAAGCAGTTGCAAAGTTAGAACTCTCAATCTCTTTGATAAATCAATTCACAATCGGATAGTTACTCGTTACCAGATAGAAGGACAAGAACAGAAACGAACAGAAACGAGATAATTAGAAGCGCGTTGCTATTTGCGAAATGCTAATGAATCTCATTAACCCTTTTCCTATTCTATTTTTCTCCCTATTTCATTCCTCTTCGCTCGGATGCACGTTAAGTGGATCTCAACTGGCACGCAGTAATCCTTGGACTTATTCATTTATTATATGACCTAAATGGATGAATGTTTTCACTTAAGTGGTATCACTACATAACATCAATGAAAATGGCTGAATTATTTCGAAAAAGTGAATCTTAAATGTCGCGTGAATTTCGCGTTAGAAGACTTGCATGCGTGGGATGGCAGCAAGAAAGTTACGAGATCGGAAATGTTTCGGCAAAGAATTTTGAAAGAAATCAAATATCAGTTTTCGATCGATTTTAACTATCCAACGAATAACATACAACATTTTTACTCATCTTTGTTATGTCTTTTTTGTTTTAATCGTGAACGGTATTCTTCTTATAAACAATATTTTCATCATTTGGATCTTTAAAATATTAATTGCCATAATAAATTACAGAATGTTCATAAAACGATAAATTGTCCTAATCAAAGATTATTATTTTAGACAGTGTCGGTGAGTATCAGCGTTTTGACGCTGACTTTCATATCGATCGACCGATGGTACGCTATATGCTTCCCATTGAGATTCAAGTCTACGACAGCCCGAGCGAAAACCGCCATCATAGTGATCTGGATGATATCGTTGCTTTTTGGTAAGCATATACTTAAGCATTTTTAATAATCTTAATTATTTTTTAATAAATAGAAAATATAAACTCAATAGAAAGCTAGATATCTTATCGTTATTGATACGTATAGGTACGTATCAATTGACATATTTTAATTAACTGACAAACATATAATAGTCTGCCTGTCCAAGAATCGATAAAAAGTGGACAATGCTGCATTATTTATTTAACCTTGTAAAACTTAATTCGCAAAAAGGCTTTCATTTTTAATTTGAAACTTGTTATGGCTCGGACATTCTCGCTTGGGGAAAATTAACTCCGAAGTTTTACAGGATACGCTATGTGTTTACTTTACACCAATTCTGGAACATTGTGTGTTGCATTTAATTTAACAGTAGACACTATATTTCGTCACATAAAATTCTAACATTCCTAAACATTTAAACATTATTTGTTAAGTGCCATAAATTCTATTTTTAGAATTCAATTGCACGCGATATAAAATCGATGCATTTGCTCGCATTAATTTTTTCTCACGGCGGTTCCCGAAAGGAAATTTGCTTGCAAGTGGGACAAAAGTACAACTTTGTCAATATTCTGTGTGTCTTTTTATCAGACATTCCAGAACTACTGGTGTTGCACACGATGCCGTCGAAGAGTAAGGTGCCGACTATATTATTCACGCAGTGTGTCTGGTCGTGGAGCCAAGGAAGTCAAACTATCTTTACAATTATCAAGCTGATCTTTTTGTACACGATGCCATTGCTTTTCATGAGCGTGGCATACTGGCAGATTGTGTGCGTTCTTTGGAGAAGTCATATTCCAGGACATAATTGTAAGGAAGATTTCATATATTTTAATTGTTTCATTTTAATTTATTTCTTACTGATTGTAAATGATGTAATGGATTTTTCACTTATTATAAATTATTCCTCTTAATTTCGCTTATTGAAAACTCTTGCTAAATAATAACGACCCATTGTACTCATTGAAATAGTTTTTTGACCCTTTCAATATCAATGAGAAATACATTTTAAGGTACACTTAAAAAATTCTCTTGGAAACATGAATTCTATTGGGAATAGAAAAAGTAAAGGAAAAAAATCTATTTTCCATTGAAACGTAATATTGAAACGTATAGGGCGAGTCATCTAATATTAGAACATAAAATGCCTTCGTTGCTTATAATATCGTTCGAAAAAGTATACGGAGAGAAATATTTGCTCCGATCAGACAATAAAGAACATTTGCCAGCTCTCCGAACGCATAAAAATAACATGACGTTCCATCGAAAATTATGAGGTAAGCCCTTTTTTGCCCTTCGCAACGATCTGACAATGATATGTTACCCATATAAATTTATATATACCTGGGTCATTCCATACCAAATCACCTAGGGTCTGACCCGACTATTTTTCCGATTTTTTAATATTTTTTAATACTCATTGAAAGTAGCTTCACTGTAAAAAAAAAATGTAATAATATTTATGATGGAAACTCACAAAATCACGTATTTTCACAATAGGTAATAATTGTTGTAAAAATACATGATTTTGTTACGTTTCCGTTATAAATAATGTGACTTTTACGCTTATTTACATACATATAATTTTTACACTTGTTCCTGTAATTTTACATACTTTTTTATACAGTGTTCCATGATTTTTTTCAGATTTTAATCTCGAACCGTTTTCGAGTTATGAATTTTTTATCTCAAAAATTTCAAATACATATAACTCAGCGAAAAAAAATGCTATTGTGTGACAAAAATAAGCACATCATTTTTTTCGTTTTGAAATGTTTTTCCAGCAAAAAAATATACAAAAATTATACCAATTTAACAGGTTCTTTTCAATTTTTAGCAAAAAATGATTTTTTTTATTGTTGGACCTCTTCGATTTTTTTGCAAAAATTTCACAGAATTTTAGCCTTAATTATAAAATTTTTAAGCGCTGGCAGAGCTTGTGATTCAAATATTTTTCTATTTTTTATCAACGATCGAACTTATTGATAATGCAATACAGTTCGATAGATGACCACCAGAGCGCTGATTAGCGCCAATATCGCATTATGAAGACTGGGCATCACAACATTTATGTCTTCACGACGCGTCGTGACGTACTGTTGCCGATTCGTAAAATTTGTGAGCATGAACCTTAAAAATTTGCCCTTTAATCATCGGTAAAAAATAGAAAAAATTTGAATCACAAGCTCTGCCAGCGTTTAAAAATTTTATAATTAAAGCTAAAATTCTGTGAAATTTTTGCAAAAAAATCGAAGGGGTCCAACAATGAGAAAAAAATCATTTTTTGCTAAAAATTGAAAAAACCTGTTAAATTGGTATAATTTTTGTATATTTTTTTCCTGGAAAAACATTTCAAGACGAAAAAAATGATGTGCTTATTTTTGTCAATAGCATTTTTTTCCGCTGAGTTATAGGTATTTGAAATTTTTGAGATAAAAAATTCATAACTCGAAAACGGTTCGAAATAAAAATCTGAGAAAATCATGGAAGCTACTTTCAATGAGTACTAAAAAATATAAAAAAATCAGCCAATTGAAAAATAGTCGGGTCAGACCCTAGGTGATTTGGTATGGAATGTCCTATATGTACAGTACCGGCCAAAATTATATCACCTTTAGATTTTTTGAGCATAACTTGTTTTAAGGTGCACGGACCTCTATCAAATCATAACATGTTTTAATGGTAGGTATAGCTTACTGAACAAATAATTTCATTAAATAATGAAAACAATAACTTGCGAAAAATTAATTTTATTCGAAATCTCCAAAATATGTTAAATTTAATAATAAACTTTGAAAAATCATTATAACAAGTATAAATTTCTTGAAAATGAACAACCAATCCATAATTTATATTGTACGACTCTAGTATTTTGTAAATTATGGATTCGTTGTTCATTTTCAAGACATTTATACTTGTTATAATGATTCAAAGTTTATTATTAAATTTAACATATTTTGGAGATTTCGAATAAAATTAATTTTTTGCAAGTTATTATTTTCATTATTTGATGAAAAGTTATTTGTTCAGTAAGCTATACCTACCATTAAAACATGTTATGATTTGATAGAGATCCGTGCACTTTAAAACTAGGCCTATTAATTTTGATCGAAGTTCGATAACTTCGAAGTTTCGAAGCTTCGAAGTCTTTCGAAGTTTCGAAGCTTCGAAAAAGTAACAGTCCTATTTAAAACAAGTTATGTTCAAAAAACCTAAAGGTGATATAATTTTGACCGGTACTGTATATATATATATATACGTATATATAACGAGAGAAATGGCTCGTCAACATTGTACTGTATTTCAAAACGGCTGTATTTTATGGAAAAAATAGACCGAAATAAAACAAAAATTTTAAATATAATTATAGCGCGCGCAAGGGAAGTTTAACAACCATAAATTTAAAAAACATGCATATGCTGCATGAAGATTAATAAAACAGATTTGATTTTAACGTTGTTATTTTTTTATTTTGTTTTTTTAATTTCGAGCAAGAGTTCTCAATAAATTTCATGTCATTAATTTATTTCAATCACAATTTGTTTTAAAAAACACAAAACGCTATTCAAGGATAAATACAGTAGTCATTACATTTACATTTACCATGATACATTTATACATTTAACATAACTCATTATTATGCGTGCTCGATATTATTAAAAATTTAATATAACTTTAATGGGTGAAAGACGATCCTGCGGGAAAAGGCATGATCTTTCAAGGCAAAATATGTATTTCGATTCGCACATTTAAAATAAATCGCCAATTAACTAATGATTTTGTTAATCAACATAATGATTTTGTATCAATTTTCACAGTGTCTACCAGAGTCTGTCATTCAACTGAGATTCCACTGTCCGGGGGTGGAAACCCGGAGGGTCAATTGAGATCTCGACGGAAAGCGGCGAAGATGTTAGTCGCCGTAGTCATCACATTCGCGATATGTTTCTTTCCGGTGCATTTGCTCTCTATCCTAAGGTATGTTTCGCGACATTATTGTATTCTAGTATAATACATTATGATAATAACGTTTAATACGTTGCACACGACTTTCGTTTCAACATGATAATATTTCAAGTGTTGCAATGTGAAATACTCGGGAATTTCAATCTCGATGTCGTTTGATGTCGAATGATCGACATCAAACGACAAAGTGAAAATTGCATTGCTATTATACCAGAATTATTATTTTTACATATAAAACAACAGACAATAAAAATGATAAACTCTATACGTATAATATGAACGCCTATTCTATTCAATTTTATTAAATCTGTGAAAATGTTATCGTCAGTTTAAATACTATATTACGAGCATTAATTCAAATTAAATTAAGTGTTAAAAGTCAAAAGATAATAATCGCATTCGTTGGCTTTGTAAAATTTTGAGTGTATTTTATTTCACGAAATTCCATTCAAACTGATCTCGTGAGAAATATGTATAATGGTCGAGAATTTATAATATTTCCCATTTTCCGGAACGCAGATGTTCCCCCGAGACTTTTTTCCAATACATCGTAAATTATTTTCGTGCCATTCTCAGTATAATTTTTCTTGTTCTTTTATCGCAGATAATCTGTAAAAGCATTCTCCCCCAGAGCCATTTTTCATAAAAATTCATTGACAATTTAAAACCGATTTTATGGAGATTTTTGTTTTTGTTCCAGTTTTCAATATATATATATATATATATATATATATATATATATACATATATACACAGCCATGGACAAAATTATTAGGCACTCTTGTTTTTTCTTTTTTCTATTTAACTATTCCTTCCAATTTACTTAAAAATTAAAAGGAATAGTTAAATGAGTAGGGTGTCTAATAATTTTGTCCATAGCTGTATATATATATATATATATATATATATAAGGTGTCTAATAATTTTGTCCATAGCTGTATATATATATATATATATATATATATATATATATATATATATATACGTATATATATACAATATATTACCAATCTTTTAAATAAATCTATTTATTTATTTATTTATATTTATTTTATATTAAATATGACCAATCGAATATTTTTTTGGCTTCATATTAATAAAAAAATTCATGAATAAAAATGGCCTCTCTGTTAAAATCTAAGTCATCTCATATAAAAAAGAATGAAATAACATTAAACGAGTTAAAACGATTTTATTAACGATGCTATTTCATTTTGAGAAATATAAAAAACCAATGGTGAAATTGGACAATTGAATACTGAAGTGTATTAAAATTTAATAATATCAGTACTGCCTGTCGTTTCACATGTAAAAATAATTTCGATAATAAAGCGTAATAATAAAGCAATTTTTGCTTTGATGTTCGATGTCGATATCAAAAACTCATTACGCAATCACCTATAATCAATATAAATTTATTGTTTTAGATGTACCATGACGTTACCGTCGAATCAATGGACGATCGCCATTAGCCTAATCGCTCATTGGCTTTGTTATTTCAACAGCGCGGTGAATCCTGTCATCTATAATTTTATGAGCGGTAAGGATTCGCGCAGAGATATTGACACAACGCTTTTTAACGCATACAATGCCTAATGTTACGTCTCTCGAACGCTGTCATGTTGAAACAAAATCTCCGATCCGGCCGGATTTATACTGGGGATATCCCGGCGTATACAGATATATACATACGGTAATATTTTCCGGATACAGGGGCGTATACAAGATTACCGAATGTACCGAAGTGACTTCTATTAAAATGCATGACGTGTCCGAGGTACGCAATGCTCGCCTACTGTTGTTTCGGCTGCTGCTTATTCACCGCGCGAAACTCTATTCTTCACGCTGAATTAACTCCCACGGCAACGGTTGCCAAAAATGTCATTTCATTTTTTTCCCTGCTTCTGTAAAAAGACCGTGACGAGGAGTCTCCGTCGGACTTTAAATGAACTCGCGCAATCGAACGCAACGTGAAAACAAGTCGTCTAAACGCTTTATCAAAAAAATGTATGTATAAATTTGGAAACTGAGTTTATAAATTAATTACAATCAAAAAATGTGTGGCATTTTTTCGAGATTTTAGCATCTTTCTTGAAAACAAGCACGGAAAAAGACGGACGGAAAAAGCACATGAATTTCCTTATCAATTTGTTTTTTTAAGTAATAGAAAAAATTGTTTAATTTTCTTTCTACAATTGTAAAGCTTGATATTTCATTCCTAATTTCGAAGATTGACGATTTAATTTTACTTAAGCTTTTGTCATTTCGGCTAGTTTCTACGAAGACTATACTAACCCTTTATCTGTACCGCACAGGTCCATTAAGTCTGTATGCATTTCCGCGAGAATACGTGTACAAGACTGATTAAAATGTAATACGTAATATTGTAATTCCGTGACATTTTGTATGCACAAAGTGTCGTGCAATCACCGCACCGTATTTTAATAGCGTATCCTGGAGATTAATTAGAGTTGATGATCCTAATACGATCCGTAAACCCGTTAAAACCCGTAATTACGCAGATACACATGTATGAATCTGTCAAATATTATTGATATTCATTTTCATGTTAAACCAATTTTCGCTCAACTGATTCTCAACGCTATCCAAAGGCGATATCGTTATGACATAATTACTCCTCATATTAATAATCGAAAACGGCTATTCGTATCTAATTATCATAATGTTCTTTTCGCTAATTGGTTAAATTCACGGTAATTTAATTTGTCAATAAATTACCAACCACTAATCATTTATAATTAATTCATTACTCAAAGACAATTAGACATCGAGTATTTTTATTACGAGTATAGAAATAGTATTCAAGTAAAGTGTAAAATGATTTTAGTAAATTGTGCCTGGGAATCGATTATTTTTGTCACGCCTCTATCTGTCACTTCATTTTTCTTATACATAATACAATACATTGATACATTTGTCTCTTTTCCACGTACATTTTTGATACTCTCGCAAAATTAAATTTACAACATAAATATTAAATTTGAAATGTAATCTGCTAAATATTATACGTATACAAATGTGATTTAATATTTTTTAATCAAAATGAATATTGCTTTCTGCTCTATCGGATTTTTATGTCACAAAATAAATTTTCGTGTTTCTGGATTCCAGACACAAAACCAATACTGAATATTATTTGTATTATTTACAATGCAATATTACTTCACGATTTATGTGGCATTGTTTTACATAAAAAACGAACTTGTTGCATAATAATGACGTGACAAAAGTATCAAATTATAAACAGCTCATAGAAGAAAGATACTAAGTGAGCTATTCATTGTAACATCCAAAACTCAATATGCCATGGTTGATTACTTTCAAGAAAAGATAATACAAAATCCGAAACGACAGTAATATTTTCCGCCCAATCAGTATTACTATCAAAGTACAAAGTTCTCATGTTTTCGATATACCTTTTTGTGAACTTCATGTCGATATAAAGATTCTCATTATTGTTATTATATTGTCAATACGATATCAAATTTATTTCTAATATGATTGGAAATTATTTCAGTATATCAAATACTTTAATATATGTAACTAATTTGCTCTATAATAATTAATTTTCCTAAAATATTCTTTTGTTTCGCAACAAAATATTTATTGAAAAAGTTATCAATAAATATTGATAAAAAGACTAAAATTAAATTAAATTAAACAGATTAAGAAAGATTAAAATAAAATTAGCGCATATAAAAATAAATACTCATTAATAAACATTAGCGCGTTTTTTCCTTTTATCAAAATTTGCTATCAATTTATCGAAATGTGCTACGTGAAATATTGTGAAATTTATCTTTTCATTCACGCTTGTGATATATTTATTATATATATTGAAAAAATTTTTATTTAATTTACATTTAAAGTCGAAACGTTTGTATTCATTATTAATCTATATTCATATAATAGTATAATATATACTAGCACTACGAACTTGCTTGGCTCGTCAGCCCTTTTTTATTTCGTTAACGCTTATATTGCGATGAAAAAAAACCGCGAAAATCATACGATCGTGCAAAACTGCGAGCCGCTCGACAGCCGCGACGTCTCGGGAATTAACGCGATGAACGAATTTCATACTGCAGAGGGAATTCGCGAAAATTACCGCGCGGCCAATTCTCATGGTGCAGCAATGACCTGTTGCTCCTAGCCATTTTCATGTATTTTCCCGCATGTATAATAATAACATCGAATAATAGTGTGCGCTCGCCTTTTAGATGAATTACCACCTCGTATTACCAACGGAAAAGCCCCGAATATACGAGTTAAAATAAAAGGTATCCTTGTGGAATGAATTATCCGAAAACGCAGCTTCGCCGAACGCCCGCGCGATGAATTTCGACTGGATAAATCTCTACGTTTTATCTCCACATTTTATAGTTGTACAAGTTAATTTGTAATTACGGTTGCCATCTCTTCGATTTTCGGCCGGAGACTTCGGTTTTTGGACGAATCTCTGGCGCTCTGGCAGACGGAAAAAATCTCCGGCTGATCACTCTTAATTTTGATGACCTTGTTTTTGTAAAGAAGTATGTAATAGTTTAGAGATGATGGTAGCAAGAATTTTATGGTCCTGTTGACAGTACGCGTAATCAAGTAACATGAGACTAAATGAATTTACCACTTTTCGTAAAAACGAAGGGTTGATTGATTATCACATTGTGATTACCACATTCCGCACAGTTTCTTACAGTTTTGAAAAAGAATATCGAGCAAGGGCTTAATCTTAATGATTTTTTTTTAGAAAAAACAATAAAAGAAAAATATATGACAACTTCGATAATGGTCTATAGATTATGTTGATGAATGTAAAAAAATTATTGTGCTGAACATTTCCACTGTTTTTCCTTTCTTCTGTTGAAAATCAATATCCGGCGGAATACTAGTCTGAAAGTGACAACCGCGTTCGTGATCGCGAGGGCTGAGAATCAATGGTCGTAAAAAATCATACGACGTAATACGCACGATCGCGTTTTGCGTCTCCTAGTACTTTTCACGATAGCATTAATTTCGAGGGTGAATGACCTGCGGAGCGATCCGAGCCATTAATCTACCCCGAGTTTCACCTTGCGAATGATAACGACAAAGAGCGATCTTGGATAAAAGCCACGTGCCGTACGTCGCATAAAAACAAAGCGCCGAGCGTCGCGTGTTTAACAACTACGAAGTATTTTCAGGAAATATTAATGCCGAAATATTACGCCGAATATATATTGTGTTCCTTGCGGTCGTGATTAACCATTCGTATACTAAAGTAAATGTATTCTTTAAACAAATATGAGATTAAATAATTCTATATAAATAGCGTAACTAATTAATCATTTGAACTTTCATAAAAGAGACAAATAATTGCATATATATATATACACACGCAATTTGTCTCTTTTATTGAGAATTCAGACGATTAATTAATTACGCCATTTATATAAAATTATTTTATCTCATATTTGTTTGAAGAATGCATTTACTTTTATCTTGATTGAGAAAGTATTAACGTAAGTTAATTTATTGTTATTACTTCTCTTTGCAAATTTTTCCGAAAAAATGAAATTTTAGTAACTCAAAAAAAAATAAAATTAACGAAAAGATAATTTTTCTTGATTTATTAAAATTACACGATTTTATTATTCTTGAAATGCAAAATACGAAAATAAATTTTATTCTTCTAACTTTAATGTATCTTATTCAATTTGACAATTAATCCATCATTTAAATTCCAATCAAAAGAGGAATTAAATAATTTACGTGTAACAATTAAAACTTGCTACGTAATCAATGTGTTAATATCAACCACATGTATGCGTATCATATTTATTTAAGGAACAAAAAACTAGGATCAGTTGAGCAATAAAAATCGACTCAAGTGCAAAATGAGTATCGGGTAACAAATCGATACTGCACATAAATATAATCTTACACAATATCGTTACTTGTATCGTTATTCGAAGTTAATCAAAAATTATAACTTGGAAATTATAGCAATATTAATTGCTAATTACATTTTTCTTAGGATTTTCAACTCGTATTAATCTCCAGAATAAGCCATTAAAGTATTGCATGAATGTTTATGGGATACGGTGTGATTAAATTATATTAAAAATTTCGGGATTACATTGGAGGGACTCGGAGGATTAGAAAGAAGGGAAGGGAAGAAAATATTTCGGGCGAAAACGGATTTAGTGGAGCCCAGGCGGCGGCTTACAAATTTACGAGAGGGTTAAACGCGTAACACGTGGAACTCGGGATTTAAGCGAGGTCGCCGCCGCGCGGCGGCCGATGAGCGGGACTCTCGCTATAGAGAATGCGCGTCCCGCTAAAAGCCATCCGAAAATTATTCGGTGCTCTACTTTGCAGGTAAGTTCCGGCGGGAGTTCCGCCGTAGTTTTCGGAAGTGCGGCACGCCGAGCAACCAGCGGGCGATGACGCTGCCGGCGGTCCGTCGGCATCCGCCGCCGAGCAGCGACGAGTACACGAGAGGGTGCCATACGAGCTTGCGAAATCGGCCGTTTTGACGGTGCGCGGTCAAACGAGTACCGTGGAAACCGACGAAAATACACCTCGACCTCGCACCTGACATGCGAGCGAGTGTCGTGGCCGAGACAGCGTTTAACGGCGGGACGAGAACGGACTCGGATATCGCCGCTCGTGCTTAGACCGATCGCGCTTAGGGTGAGCATAAGGGTGAGCCGTAGCACGTACGATAGTATTTGGCCCCTCCCAACCATCCCATTGCAGTGGACATTGACGAAGTGCTATTAAAATCCCGCTGTTAAAGTTCTATGAGGATTCACTCCTATCAGAGTGGACCCTGAAGATAATTAGGAAACCTCAACCGGTCGGGATTGTCGGTGACGTCGAAATAATGGCTAATGCGTCGGTTCGGATTTAGCCATACGCAATATGAACTTATTTATATTAATGCGTACATAATCAGAACAAGCACGAGATAGAGCATTATTTTCAGATGTGATGATATAATAAAAAGACAGATTTATTTCTTTTTTTGTACTTGGGCCAGTATTCATATAGTCTGTTCTTATATTTAAGATCGTCTTAAGTCGGGTTTTAGGTAGACTTGAGATCCCGCTCAGCCAATGAAATGGCTGTATAGCATCTTGAGATCGTGCTTAAGACGGTCTTAAATATAAGAACTGACTATGAATACCATCCATAGACTGCTTATTAGGACATATCACAGGGGCTCGATTCTTGAAGTCATTCGCAAGAGAAACGTATGCGCAAATTTAGCTCTTACAGAAAAGTTGCAAGTTGATTGGCTATTGCATGACTTTTAGCCAATCAACTTGTAGATTTTCTGTAAGAGCAGAATTTGCGCATACGTTTCTCTTGCGATTGACTTCAAGAATCGAGCGGATAATTACCAATAGCGCTTCGAAAATATTACTTTTAGTGACGAGAGTGCAGAAAATAACGTCGACGTAGCAGATTGTAGAATGTGGACTTACCTAGGGGTGATCGTATCGTACGTCGATTGCACTTTTCGCTGTACTTCGATGAAATGATAACAGGAGAGGATTCCGATCGATTACGAGTATACAGATTCCGGATCGTTGATACTGAAATCACAATATTATTATGTGTATTATATCAAACGAACGACGTTTGTTTGATACTTTAAAGCTAGCACTAAGTAGACCATGCGCGATTCGTAGTTCGAGACAGTTCGAAATTCGCAATTCACTATTCATATAAGATTCGCGAATAGTGTAAATATGGCATTTTCGTCAAATTCACATTCTACCGCCAATTTATGCCAATTCGCCAGTGAAGCGGCTTTTTCACGAAATTAAAGGACGTGAATCATCACGAATCGCGCATAGGCGCTAATTAGCACTTTCGCAGCCGGCGATTCTAGCGTGCGACCTAAAACTGGGAGCCGCATGCAATTTACAAAAGAGTATTTTGTCATTTAGATTTAAAAATGACAAAATTACATCAGCGGCTGCGAATGTGTTAAGAGAGACAATTTTTCGCGCGAGAGATTCGCTCTTAGATTATAACAATCGCGAAAAATACGGAGCGATTCTGTAATTGACTTGTAATTATCACGTTCCGAAGTATCGATTCAAAAATTCGAGATCTTTTTGTTAATCGCGATGATAAAAAGCGTCTATAATATTTTACGCGAAAAGTGTGCGCTCTTATTTTCTGGAGGAGGAAAGAACGATGGAAGTGAATGCCGAAAGTGCGATGAAGAGTTTAACGCAGTAGAGCAAAATTCGAAATACCTTAGAAGCGGTCGGGAATTATTATAAAAATCGACGAGTATACGAACGGTACGTGCGTGGGTGTACCTGACGATGATCGATCGCTCTTCCGATAGCGAGAAATTGAAATACGCCGAGACGAGATGTCAATCGCGGATCTCTCCCCCAAGCAGAACAGGAAATCAAAATTACGTCAAAATGACGTCGTCGCCAAATAACACCTTTGACAGTCATTTTGAGATAATAATTTGGTGTTATTGTGACGTCATTTGGACGTTATCGTGACTTTCTGTTCTGCCTGGGCCTCCCCTCCTCCTTATGGCACAGAAGCCGATCGCCGCACAGAAAGAACGATTTTTTATTGAAGTATCGACAAATTTAGCCAGAACTTATTGCTTGACATTAACATGATGCTTGAGAGAGCGTCCCACATAATTATTTTGATGATCTAATAAAATTATTTTCACATCTGTATTTGGCTAAATTTTTGGATACTTGAACCGTTGGTCGATACCGAAGTCGATGGCGGCCGCACATTCTCGCGTGCACGAAATATTCTCTGTAATGTCCCCACGCGTGCACGGAGAAAATTTTATATTAAAAATTACTATGTATGGCAGTAGCCATGGACCATTGCTGAAATTATAAAAATGTTTACTATGTTATATTAATAATTATTAAACTCATTAGTGAAAAACATAGTAAAAATTTTTATAATTCCAGCAATGGTCCACGGCTACTGCCACACATAGTAATTTTTAATACAAAATTTTCTCCGTGTAGGATTCGGATTTTAGACAAGAACTTAATCGCGCAAAAAAAGGAACGACACGGTTCCGCGAACTGTCGCGACGCCGCGCCGGCCGTCCAAAGGTGGCTGTGAGTGGTTTCAAATCGGTGATCGAGATTTATTAATATAAATATAGAATTATTTATTCTCTGTTATTTGTTTTGTGAAAAGAAGGATTATATACCAGAAACGAAATGTACAGTTAGGAATTTTTGCTGTAAGCGATTCTGTCGATCGAATTAACCGTTGATTAAGTTAATTGAAGTTTGGTCAAAGTCACCGCGAGGATTTGAAATTTTCGAAGGCGAGGTCATGACTCTTGAAATATTGAAGCGATCGAGTAACGTTGCGACTGTTTCAGAATATTGAAACAGTCACGGAAACGAACCAATCGCAGCCCGGACGTTTCCATTCATCTCTGTTGCACTTGCCGCGTTCCAAGCCGGATCCCAGATCAAGCGAACGAACGCGAACAAATGCGAAAGGGAACAACTTGAGTATTGGCCCTATTGAACTCACATTTGGGGATCGGGTGCCATTAATCAAAGAAAAAGAAGCAAAGGGAAACAACTTGCTGGCGAAGCAGCTCGCACCCGTTCGTTCGTTCGGTCGCACCCGGCTTAACGTAAAATCGAACGCACAGGTGCAAGAGCAAAGCGAATAAATCCAAAAGACTCGATTAAAGACGCGTTCAGGGAGCACGCTGTCAGCGTTATTCAGCGCTATTGCGTCATTCTATCTTTATTGTTCATTAGACAAGGATGAAAGATAACGCAATATAGCGCTGATATAGCGCGCTCCCCGAACGCGCTTCCTGGTAAAATATTTTTCCTATATAAACATGTATAAAACTTGTATAAACATATATAAACATGTATAAACATATATAAGCATATATAAACACATGTATAAACATATATATAAACATATATAATTACACAGTAAAAAATCGTGCGTCCATATGTTGAAATTTTCTTGTGTTACCAAGATTTGATTATTATTTCAATGTAAAATTAACATACAACAGATATGTTATTATTTTCATAACATTTTCACATGTTATGTTTATGTCAACATAATAACTTAACTTTTTATGTATGTCATTTAAAAATTGAATATTATTTTGAGTTCTTTTAACACAA
>NJRQ01000061.1:0-27730 GCA_003063805.1 Aphaenogaster ashmeadi | reverse complement strand
CTCGATTCTTGAAGTCATTCGCAAGAGAAACGTATGCGCAAATTTAGCTCTTACAGAAAAGTTGCAAGTTGATTGGCTATTGCATGACTTTTAGCCAATCAATTTGTAGATTTTCTGTAAGAGCAGAATTTGCGCATACGTTTCTCTTGCGATTGACTTCAAGAATCGAGCGGATAATTACCAATAGCGCTTCGAAAATATTACTTTTAGTGACGAGAGTGCAGAAAATAACGTCGACGTAGCAGATTGTAGAATGTGGACTTACCTAGGGGTGATCGTATCGTACGTCGATTGCACTTTTCGCTGTACTTCGATGAAATGATAACAGGAGAGGATTCCGATCGATTACGAGTATACAGATTCCGGATCGTTGATACTGAAATCACAATATTATTATGTGTATTATATCAAACGAACGACGTTTGTTTGATACTTTAAAGCTAGCACTAAGTAGACCATGCGCGATTCGTAGTTCGAGACAGTTCGAAATTCGCAATTCACTATTCATATAAGATTCGCGAATAGTGTAAATATGGCATTTTCGTCAAATTCACATTCTACCGCCAATTTATGCCAATTCGCCAGTGAAGCGGCTTTTTCACGAAATTAAAGGACGTGAATCATCACGAATCGCGCATAGGCGCTAATTAGCACTTTCGCAGCCGGCGATTCTAGCGTGCGACCTAAAACTGGGAGCCGCATGCAATTTACAAAAGAGTATTTTGTCATTTAGATTTAAAAATGACAAAATTACATCAGCGGCTGCGAATGTGTTAAGAGAGACAACTTTTCGCGCGAGAGATTCGCTCTTAGATTATAACAATCGCGAAAAATACGGAGCGATTCTGTAATTGACTTGTAATTATCACGTTCCGAAGTATCGATTCAAAAATTCGAGATCTTTTTGTTAATCGCGATGATAAAAAGCGTCTATAATATTTTACGCGAAAAGTGTGCGCTCTTATTTTCTGGAGGAGGAAAGAACGATGGAAGTGAATGCCGAAAGTGCGATGAAGAGTTTAACGCAGTAGAGCAAAATTCGAAATACCTTAGAAGCGGTCGGGAATTATTATAAAAATCGACGAGTATACGAACGGTACGTGCGTGGGTGTACCTGACGATGATCGATCGCTCTTCCGATAGCGAGAAATTGAAATACGCCGAGACGAGATGTCAATCGCGGATCTCTCCCCCAAGCAGAACAGGAAATCAAAATTACGTCAAAATGACGTCGTCGCCAAATAACACCTTTGACAGTCATTTTGAGATAATAATTTGGTGTTATTGTGACGTCATTTGGACGTTATCGTGACTTTCTGTTCTGCCTGGGCCTCCCCTCCTCCTTATGGCACAGAAGCCGATCGCCGCACAGAAAGAACGATTTTTTATTGAAGTATCGACAAATTTAGCCAGAACTTATTGCTTGACATTAACATGATGCTTGAGAGAGCGTCCCACATAATTATTTTGATGATCTAATAAAATTATTTTCACATCTGTATTTGGCTAAATTTTTGGATACTTGAACCGTTGGTCGATACCGAAGTCGATGGCGGCCGCACATTCTCGCGTGCACGAAATATTCTCTGTAATGTCCCCACGCGTGCACGGAGAACATTTTATATTAAAAATTACTATGTATGACAGTAGCCGTGGATCATTGGCTGGAATTATAAAAATGTTTACTATGTTTTCAATTGAAAAACATAGTAAATATTTTTATAATTCCAGCAATGGTCCACGGCTACTGCCATATACATAGTAATTTTTAATATAAAATGTTCTCCGTGTAAAATTGCTCATATATAACCATATATAACTTTTCTATATATATATATATATATATATATATATATACATTTATATATGATTATATAAAATTATATATGAAAAATTTTATCTATGGACATATTTGATACATAATTATATATGTTTATATATATATGAAAAATTTTTACCGGGTATTTACGGCGAACAGAGCCGCCATTTTGCGCATACATGAAATTCAAAATATTTTAGGTAAAAAATTAGCAAATTATAAAAAGATGAAATTGATGCAGCGAAATTACGGAATAATGATGTATCCGACAATAATCGCGTATTCGGGCGCACTCCGGCGAGAAGATAACTTACCTTGGGATTTCGATCGACTTCATCTTCTTTCCTGCCAACCTTCGATGACGAGGGCGAAGCGCGTCGCCGGTATCGAAATCGCGATACTCGGGCGCGATGGCGACCGTGCGCAATGCTCATGTTACAAGGAATCTTGTATGCAGAAACGTCATTACGTTTTTTCGCGAGCCCTGGCCAGCCTGGTGACCGGGGGGGGGGGGGGGGGCAAGTTGAATTTAAACTAATTAAGTGAATGGTAAAACTGAACAAACTCAACAAACGATATAAATAAAAACAATTATAATTTGTTTCTTATAAGTAATGGCGAATGTTTGCATTCTTAAATTATGCCTGCTAATAAAAACATTTAATAATACATATATATCTAAATCTTCGATTATATTGCGGTATATATATATGTATTGAAAATATATCTAATACTAGAATCATTCAACTCTTTCTGGAGCATTGTAGAACGCAAGCAATTTTTTAATCGCCGGAGAGTTAAAAAGGAGCGCTTATTTGTGCAGGAGGAACCGGATATCGTCAACAATAATTTTACTAGATTGCGTAATCAGAGAAAATACCACAAACGTCTGGTTTCTCATGCAGCCATTTTAATTTCAACAGCGCAAATTTCAAGAACCTTTCTATAAATAAAATAAAAAAAAAACTTTTTTTCCCGGGAAAAATGATATTTTCTGTAGATTCCGAGGCATGGAATTCTATGCCTAGAGTCTAGACTACAGTGAGGTCTGGTTTTGACCATGGCCACCAGGGCGGTAATGACGCTTCTGCTTGTATGCGACGCCTCCGACTCCGACAGTTTCTGGCGTACGGGAATCGGGATTCACTCTCGGACAGTGAAATTTGCGAGAAATGCCGAACGATTTGAACGCGCCTCTGCAATCCGTCGCGGTACGTTGCAGGACTGACCGCGGACCGACTTCGAGAATCGCAATATCGCGCTTTCGATACTGCGATCGACGCACGGGCCAATCACGGCGGTCAGATCTGCCGGAGCGATCGAAACGGCGGACCAATCGCAGCAGTCGCTTAGCACAGAAACGAAATTCGAAATATCTTGGCGAATACCAGGCGAAATGTTTAACACTCGAAGCGCCGAGCGGTCATATTTGACCGTTCCCATTTTTTAGATTAAATATTTTTGCATAAAAGATAGGATCTTGAAATTTGACTTTTTATGTATTATGAGTTAATAAAAAGTTAAAAAATTTCAGAAACGTATCTTTTGCTCAAGAAAAATATACCGCTCGGTACTTCTAGTGTTAACAGATTAGTGAAACAGCGATAATTCCTTCTTCTTAACCTGATTTTCGGCATAAAAATGATACATTAAAGTAGCAAAATGCGCGACGAAAACAATTCGAAATTTATCTGTGTATATTTGTCTACTTTTATTGCGGATATTCGAGTAAATCGCGTACTTTCAAACGTTCGAAACATTTGAGAGTAGATAAAATTAAATATGTCCAATCTTCGAAGTTACAGCAATTGATTAAAAGATTCCCGAATACGATTTAATATTCCTTTTCCGATTCGTTTCAATATCCTTCTGTAATGTAATTCAATAATTTATACCTTTAAGTAAAATTTAAACAACAAAGACTATATATTGTATTATTTGGAATATATACGGTATCGAGCTCCTATCGCATAAACCTTTTATATATTTCACTTTTCTCACGCTTTTCTATTAACCGCAGCAATATCCTCCACGCTAAAAAGATCCCGCTGTGTTTAATACAAAGCCGTTTTTCAAGCAAAAGATCACAAGTTGCCCCTTCACAAAATTTTTATATTTTTCTTCTATGTCGCACCTTCTTTTTTATACAAAGGTAGATATTTCGATCGAAGCTGAAACTTAAATGACAAAGATTGACACGATGCGCGTACGTTTGTTGCAGGGAAGTTTCGCAAGGAGTTCACGCGTACCTTCCGATGTTCCCACAGCGGCGGAACCTGCGCCCACAAACGCGGATACGTCGTCGGTGTCTTGGATCCGCTTAAACAAAGATCTCGGAACTACACACGATCAATTCATACGATGTCCAACAATAATAACGTTCAGCAAAGCACCGAGGTCATACCTCTCAGTGCCATAATCAATGTACCGCAGAACGAGAAACAAGAGTGAGCCTCGTTTGTCGTGCCCTAAAACTACAAACTACGCCAAATGTTTCTCTCCCACACAGATTCTTTTACCACTTTAGAATCGAGCTTTTCTTAACAATAGCGCTGAGGCATCTGCAATTTTTCAATAGTTAGCGACTGAAAGTAATTAGTCCTTAGTTAATTAAGAGGAAATGGACAAGTCGTTTAAAATGTTAAAAATTGGAAAAAATTGCGGTGATTCTTTTTCAAAAAAAAGTTCCATCTCTTAAATTGATCGAAGAAAACTGTAGTGAAAGAAACATTTCGCGAGACGCGCTTTGTGTACAGAGGACAAAGTATAGTTCTCTAAAGTCAAAATAGCTCAGTATATTCGTAGATGTAATCGAGTTGTTCCTATATACTGTTATATAACTAAGCCTCGTTCAACAAACTTTCTTGGAGTTTTGCTGAATTGAGATGAACCGAGTTGTATAATATTCAATTAATATGTAAATAGGCAATTATAATTATGTACACGAGTCCGCATGATATCGTTGAGATTTACTGCTTTAAACACATTACTTTATTATACTGTAGATATAGATGTAGATAACAATGTACATCACAGATCGATAACTGAATGTGGAGACCTAAAGAGACGCACGATAGTTCAAAGGAATAAACGCAAGAATGTGAATATGAAGCGTTATATTCTACCTATCCGGCACTTAAAGCATTCAGTTATGCTTCGTTTTCGTGTCACTTGCAAATATTTATTTTCCCTATAATACATTCGACATATCAATCAAAATATATCTACAAAGTTTAATAAAGTGTATGTAATCCTAACGTTTAAAGCTTAAAATTATTATATAAAGTTATTACTAATGGTTATTATTTAGTTTTTATAAACTGTACAATATGCTACAGCGAATGACGTGTTTGTTCTTGCTCGCTTCGTTTCCACTTAAATTTATATTTTTATTGCGCAGAAGTGCCGTTCATCATGTATAAATCCCCTATCGAGTTTTAATTTATTTTATAGAATTTTGTTTAAGGCTTTGCATAACTTTGCCGTAGTTATACTTCTAGACGTAATAATCATGACGAGTTGGAAACAAAATTAATTGATCATTTCGCCTCAATGCGCTTTATCGCTGTTTTTAATATATTCACAAAATTAATCTTACTTCATTGATTAAACACTCAAATATATTCGAGTTAGACCTTAAATGTATAGCCTAATCGTGAAAGAAAAAAAGTATTCTATATTATCTTTGTGACAACGGCCGATTTGTGTCTCAATAGAACTTGCAAAAACGGCCAGTTTGTGAAACTTAAAACATGTAAATAAAGTATAATAAAAGAAGTTTCATCATAATATGGAAGAAAAAATTAAATAGATATTAGATCTGTTCATTCCTGTTCCTTTCTCACATTTTCTGTTCTGTAAAATAAGACTAACGTAGTTAATCTCTCTTCTTTTCAAACGAAGCTAGGAAACGAGAGAAAAGAATACAGAAATGCGTAAAGAAGGCAGACGGAAGGAACAGACATCCGTTAAATTTAATATTATCCCAATTGCGTATATAAAAAAAAATTATTCCTATACACATATAAAGAGATGCACACTTACGTTACTCAATGAAATGTATTTCGTTAATATTATAACTACAAACATTTCTGCACTGTAGGTAGTCATAACATTGAAAAAGTATATGTATATAGAATTACCAGTTATATATCGTGTCACAGTCATGGCCCGCGCAGCTGCCAAGTATATTACATTAGTACACGATAACGTTTCTCGCTAAATAGTGACCAGTTATAGGTAGACTTCGCATATGAAAAAATCATCGTTATTTCATATTCCAGGCAATAATAACGTCAGCGCGTTACGAGGCTGCTATTTTAGATATTATTACAAATACGGATTATAGTTCCCATAAGTTAATACGCTTTTTTTACATGCTTTAAACTTATATTTAATAGCATTATTCGCGTATCGATTCTTTGAAAAAACTTCTTTACTCCTAAGCAATTATCAGTAAAGCTTTCAGAACTTCCAAGTCCGTCACTGCAGTCATGTTGCATTATTATTGCGCGATAAAATCCATTTCGATAAAATCAAAGAAAAGGACCCCGCACAAACCTTATGGAAATTATATTTCGAAATTGAATTGGATGAAATTTTAATATATTGTAGTTCTTTTTACGCTGATCAAAAATGTCAATGAGCATAACTCGTGAAAATGAACAGTTTTTGAGTTCATTGAGTTCTATGTATGTATTAATATTATTTATAATATTTTATATTATTATTATATAGTATATTATTAATATTTTCATAATATTACATGCTTTCTTGCAAAAATAATATTAAAATCATGAGTTCTAATTTTCAGACTTCAAATGGCTGTAACTCAAAAACTATTTTCGCGAGTTGTGTCCTTTTGACACTTTTGATCAGCGTAAAAAGAATTACAATATATTAACATTTTATCCAATTCGACCGAAATATAATTTCCATGTGTACGGAATTCTTTCCCGATATATATAGATGTCGGGAAATGAATTTTTTTTTCTTTGACTTTATTAAAACGGATTTTTTCGCATAATTTAATTTACATGTATTGTATGTACCGTTTTGTTCTCAAATGCCGTACGAAGTACTTTATAAACCCATTTTCAATGAGACCGATACAAATAAAAAACTAATTTATTTTTATGCACAAAATAAATCATATAAATACCACAAAATAAATCACATATGATCTTTCGCTTTTAAAACAATATATAAATGACTATAGTGGCGGATCAATGGTCTTAAAGCTATATGTCGCGATAATACACGTTAGATAGCTAGTTTACTGCAATGACTGCGTTCAAGAACATAATTTTAGTATCTCTTGATCTGTTATAAAATATAGTGCATTCACTAACGCACTTTCTCAAATATGAATCGAGTCAATTAATAATTGTTCTGCATTCCTGATTCTATAGCGAAAGATTGCATGCGCAATTGCATTACAGAATAAATATACGATTATGAGTATGCGAATGAACTGTAAACGTTTCCAAAGCAACGTTTCGTCCAAGCGCGACACAGAGCGACACTTCAGCTCGCGAGGAAAATCGCAGGGGAAACGTCGTGTAAATACGAAGTGCAAATAATAACCACGCTCTTTAGGCTGCAGCTTTCTCGACGATAGTACTTTCCGGAATTGCGGATTCAATGTTACCTAATTCAGTTTCAACGCTGGCCAATGTCGTTGGACTGTGCGAAACCGTGTTCTTTTCGTTAGAAGTTACTTCTAATAGTTCCTTAACACTGACGCTATCGTCCAAATTATCTTTTTTAACAGGTGATACGTCAACGTGTATATGAGTGTCGGCAATGGTGATCGTCTCTACATCCTCGTTCATATCGTTCACTGTTCTGATCATATCCGGAGCTTCATTCTTCTGGGATTCCTGATTCGATGTGCTCGACTGCTCGACTTGCGCACTGTCGAATTGTCCCGGCACGGGTTTCTCGTCACTTTCCACCGCATTAGTCTTGATTTCTTGTTCAGTCTGTTGCGTGTTACCACCAGATTGATTATTTTGATACTGCTGAGTGCTTCTACCTCTTCCTCTACTGCTCTGCTGATTATCAGGTGGTGGAAGAATAGGTATCGCTGCTTTCGGTCGTCGCAAAGGAGCTGCTTGTTGCTGTTGCTGCGCGGGACTGTAATAAGTACATCCTTGCGGTTGGAATAATTCTTGAGGCGGCGGTGGACCCTGAGGCTGCGATATTAAAGAATACAAAATTAAATATGGAGTGTTTAATGTTATAATATTTAATATTATAATATATTATATTTTTCATATTATATTACATCTATATTTTTGCAATTTCTTTTAATATTTAAAAAGATTTGTTCTTCTCACCTGCACCGAAGGATTATATCCTTGGTAACCTTGAAAATTTGGTGGAAACGTCGGGCCATTTGGACCGGGAACATAATTAATTATACTAGGAGGTGCTGTTTGAGGTGGTATAAATTGCGGTGGTGGTACTAAGAACGGTGGTGGCGCGTAGCTGGCAGCTTGCCCACCAGGTGGTAGAGAAATAACAGGTTGCCCTGCCATGGGTGCTGTGGCTGGAGCGACTGGAGAAGACTGCTCAAAATGACCTTGGGGATAACCTGAAACGTTAACGCGTGATGAATCAATTGGCAATACTTTGTAAAATAATTAAAAATATATTTTCAATTGATAAAAAATAAAATCTGCACATAAAGAGAGCTTCCTATTATCATTATTGAAAATTTTTATATAAGTTAATAACACCCTCTTTTATATTCTTTTTCATATAATTCTTTATTTTATAGTTTTCACGGAAAAAGCAATATTGTAAAAAGCTTAACAAAAATTTTTATCTAGAGATAATTGGATAACTTCTCTATATGTAATTCTTTTAATTTCTATATATATATATATTTTTTTTTTCTTACCTTGAGATTCTAGAACGGCTCTTGAATTTCCAGCTAGGTACGCATATGCACAAGCGACACATTAATGTTAAGTACATGCTTGTATTAGGCCATGTAAAAGCATATATTTCATGAGAAATGGATTAGGAACACACGCAATAAAGTAAAATAAAATGACAATCATTACCTTGAGGCGGAAAATATCCGTGTTGAGCGTGTTGAGATGGATAATTCTGTTGCGCGGAAGTTTCCGAAATGGTAGGTCGTTGACGAAGACTGGAATATCGTTTAGGTCTGTTTCCAGAACCATCTTGTTGTTGTTGTTGTTGTTGTATTGTCTGTTGTTGCGAGTGCGTTTGTTGCTGATGTGATTGTTGTTGTTGTGGCTGCTGCTGCATTCTAGGTGGTACTGTGTTTGATCTATGTTGGTTGGAGGATGTGAAAAAGCCTTCTGTACAAATTAGAAAAAAAAGATAAAAATTAAACACTACAGCTATGTAGTAAAAATTTAAGCTAAAGACATCAATAAGAGATTATTGTCTCTAAAAGGAGATACAAATAAATTTTTTATGTCTATATTTCTGAAGATATCTCAGAATATCTAAATCATTTTTATATAAATTTAATTAACAAATACACACTTTTAATTACATATTAATTATTAAAGATACTATAAAAATAATCTCTCAAAAACAATTAAAAGGAAAGTTATTATATGTTAAAAGGAAAAGTATTATATCTTAAATTAATCGATAAATTAAAAAATGTCAATTTTAGAATTTTCTCTAGTCTTTTGCCCTAAAATGATCTTTACAGGTCTTATCGTGAAAGATTTGACTATTATTAATTATCTATAAAATTTCTTATTCCTTCAATATCACTATACTTGACAAAAACTACTCACTGTTGTGTCGTGCAGGCTGGTGATATTGACTACCATCATTAATATTGAGTTGTTTCACATCATGAGCAAGTTGGTGTTCTTCATTATGCTGCGCGGTATTATTCCTTCTATTCTCTACTGTAACCGGACCTGGGCCGCGTCCTTTCGATTTATTCTCAACTATTCTGTTAGTGACCATGTTGTTATTAGCATTGGGCTTGAAACCTCTTCCGCGCGTCCTACTCGCGGCCAAGCTTACAGACTCTTGGGTGTTCCTCTTGTTATTCTCCCTTGGCGATAGCTTGGTATTAGCTAATTTTTCTGCATCACCGCCAGAACCAGTGTTCCCGTTTGTATTTTGATTTTGATTAGCATGTCTACCATCCTTTTTCCAAGATGTATTAGTGGATTCATCTGACGCTTTATTTTCACTTCTGTAATAACATTTTCATTCAAGATTCCATCAACATCCTGTTGTGTGTCAATAAAAGACCTACTTTATAAATATGATATAAAAAACTGTTAGACACATACGTGGATGTATTGGAGGCGGTAGCAGGCTTAGTTTTTGCATTATCCTGTTGGGATTGAAGCGGTGGGAAATTTTGGGTTTTGTTTTGTATTTTGTTCTTGCTGCTGTACCAAGCCGACGAAATTACAGGTTCCTCTACTTTGCTCGAAGTATTCTGTATCAATTAAGAGAGAGACAAAAAAAAGATATTCAATAAAACTTGTAATACTTAATCGTGATATACAATGTCGTATATTTTGTAGCCTTTACCTTACTATTACCAAGAGCGGGAAAATCTTCGTTATTTTTTTGGAATTTTTTGTTGTTTACTCTACCAGGTGTAGTCTTTCCGTAAGCGTCTTCATCCTCCCAATTCCTTGTGTACTTGTTGGGTCCACGACTGAGAAAATACGTGATATATATGTAACATGACGAAATTAGGATTCAAAACAAAACTCTGTGATAAACTCACCCATATCTTCTTCTCCTCCTAGCTCTAGGTGGTCCTTCTTCGTTTCTAATATCATAACCGTACGTTGCTATCAATTCCTCTGGTCTTTTTGGAGCTTGCTCTTCGTCGTTATATCGGTCATGGTCCCATCTATCTTCCTTATCCTTCCATACCTTCTTCTCCTTGGTTTCTTTTACATTCGTCTGCTGTTCTGTGTTATTATCAGGTACTTCGTCGGTCGTACGATCATCATGCTCGTAAAACGTTCCTCGTTTTGGTATATACTGTGGGTTACGCCTGTCCTCATCATCATCCAACTTCTTCTGCGGTTTCTCCTCTTCTTGCCCATCCCCACTTTCACGTTGTTCCCCGCCTTCCTGTGATTCGGCTTCTGAATCGCTTTCATAAATGTCACACTCCGAATCTTGATGCCCATCAGTCTGTTCGCTACTCTATAGAAAGGAAATGAATCAATACATGTGCAAATTAGTTCCAAATCTCTTAAAAACTTCATAAGTATGTATCAATATTCCAAAATTTAATCAATTAAATTAATTATTTATCAATTGTATTTTTAATATGTATGTTAATTACAACATATATATATGTGTATATATATATATATATATATATATATAACATTTTCTTTTTCCTGCAATTAACAGATATCCCCTTCAGTCTATTGATTTATTCCACTGATTCGTTATCTGCAGTTCTTTATTTAATTAGTGCTAGATCAAAGGAAAGGCAGAAAAACAATGCTTTTGTATATAATCTTGTTAAACTACATAAACTAGAAACTACATAAACACCAACGGTGTTTCCAGTGGAAGTAATAGATTTTTTTGCCCTCTTTCTCTCTTCTTTTTCTTCCATCTCTTTCTCATCTCCTTCTATCTTTCATATTTTTACAGTGTAAAACTATGTATAGTGTATATTAAAAAATGTTTTTTTAACTAGCCTGCAACTGTTCTTGCGCAATAATTCTTTGGCAAAATAAGTAAATTTTTTGTAAACGAAAGAATTGATTAACTGTAATGTTTTTCATTAATTTTAACATCCACAATGATATATATGTTGTTAATTAATTTTAAATGTTAAAATAAAATCTATTTGAGATTAATTAACAAATAAGACATTGCCAACTAAGCCTAATTTATATATCAATTTTTAATCATAATCTAAAAATGTACTATTTATCACACATTTAATTTTAATTTTAACACAATGATGTAAAATCGACAGAAGTTAACAGATTCTTCTCTTCCTTCTCTCGGCTAAAGTATCCTTAGCTAGAAATGAGAAACTTTATGAGGCAATTGCTAAAGCGATAAGAGAACATTCCAGAAATATCAAACAAGACGTCCAAACTACAAACTAGTATATATTCGTGAGAAAAAGATTATATTCGCAGAATCATCGGCCCGCAACATCGACAGGTCAGCAATGAAACCACGGAGCATAGCTTTTGCGGCAATGCTGATCAAAGATAAAATAAATAACAGTGTCGAAATGCCTGCCTAATCGCCGCCCGTTTCCTGGCTGGCGGCTCGCGGATTCTCGCAGACTCCGTTTTTTCGCACGCCAGGCCCACCAGTGACCAGGCTCGCCGAGGTCTGCGGGAAAAATCGAATCGCGCGAAAACGTGGGGCGGCGCGACGCCGAGTAAAACGAGGGTGGATCCTACGCGCGGCGAGAAACGCCCCTCGGGGATCCACCCTCGACAGAAGCCGAGCTCCGCTCACCTGAGTCTCCTTCGTCGCGTTCAGCTCCTCGAACGAGTCGGAGAGATCGTCGGAACCGCACGACTGGTTGGATTTACGACGTCGCCGTGTGTCTGACATTGCTGCGTCCGGCACGGGGGAATATCGCGCGTTTTGTTTCTTCGTGTCAGTTCCCGAGAACTGGACGAGAAGTAAGGAAAAAAAACCGTTCCGATCGTTCGCGTGATAAGTCCTCGCGATGCGTCGAGCCGATCTCTCGTCACAAAACCGAACGGCCCTTATTTCGTCAAGATTCTCGACGAGAGCGGCGAGTATCGAGACCGAATTGATCTCGTGGGAACACCTAGCGGTGGAAATGCTAAGTTCTCCGCCCACTCATAGGGCGACTGCACATAGGACGCGTTGACGCGTTACGCGCGGCGCGGTAGCCAATAAACTTTTGGTTCTAACGGAGAAGCAACACGTTGATTGGCTACCGCGTCGCTTCTTGCCGCGCGTAAAGGCCCCCGCACAGACTTTTGCATAACGCATAATGCATAAGGAAATCAGCCAATCTTGGGATGAAATCAGCCATCTTGGAATGAAAATAAAGGATTCTGATTGGCTGATTTCCTTATGCATTATGCGTTATGCGTTATGCAAAAATCTGTGCGGGGGCTTTATGCGGGGTCTACAATGTGAGTCTCAGATGGTCTCAGAGTCGTAAGTCGTAAGAAATTGACCAATCTCAGTCAATTATTCTCCTCAAATTCGATTGTGATTGGTCAATTTCTTACGACTTACGACTCTGAGACCATCTGAGACTCGCATTGTAGACCCAGCATTAACGCGTCAACGCGTCCTGTGTGCTGTCGCCCATAATGGCTTCTGCACACAGGACGCGGAAACGCTTGCCGCGCGGCAAGCGTTTCCCCGTCCTGTGTGCAGAAGCCATTAGGTTTGTTCGCGTCACCTGCTCCAACATGCTCCTATTGGCCGCGTTCAGGAGACACAAGGTTTGTTCGCGTCACCTGCCCCAACATGCTCCTATTCACTCCAATGCACTCCGATACGTTGATTCCGGTCATTCCGGTGACGCCAACCAATTAGAGTGCATTGGAGTGAGTAGGAGCATGTTGGGGCATGGCGACGCGACAAACCTACAACCGTTGAGTGAGCAATCGAACGTGATTGGTCTTACTTCTGGAACCAACAAATCAACGTCGAGTGTTGACAAGACGATGCTGCAACGGTTGTGTCTCCTGAACGCACCCATAGAGAATGTTTTTTTTTTGCTGATTTGTCGCTTCCCCCTCTCGCCGCGCCGTCCACCTGTCGCTGCAGGCAATCGCGAGCGGACACGAAGCGCAGCTGTCAATTATATACACGTTTGACGCACATGACCGTATACGCGGCGATCAAAACATGATAGAATAGCCGAGAAAAATGTGGGGAAACTATTGGGGTGTCTACAATGCGCTGTGTGTGTTGATCTCCATCGTTTACGGACACGATTTCCGGCACTTCGACGACACGGTCATATTCAAGATAAACTGGCCCGGGAAGAGCGACGCGGAATTACTGGTGAGTACACCCGGCGCGATCTCGTATAATTCGATCGCCGTGGTCTCGCGAGCGACGATACCGTCGTTGTCCGACGTGTGCTCCGTTTCTCACCCTTCCAGGAGCCTCACCCGAACGCGGAGCCGTATTTCGTAACCACCGCCAACAATGAGCGGTACAGATGCGTGATCCCGGACGCGACAGAGCAGGAGCATGAGTACAGCGAAACGTACGACGGACCGAATCCGATACAGCTTCTGCAACCGATATTTGCTCAAAACAGTTGCTCCTACAAGGTATGCCACGCACAAGTCTTACATAATCTATTACTCTCGTAATACTTTTTCGCTAGTCGTACATTTTTGTTAATAAACATTGCTCATCACACCGTTTCTTACTGTAATTTTAATTTTGGCACATAGCTAGAGTCATATTGGACTTACGAATTGTGCCACGGTAGATACGTACGGCAGTATCATGAAGACAGAGAAGGGAAGAAGATCAAGATGCAGGAATATTATCTCGGCACGCTGGACAAAGCGCAAAAGATGAAACTCTCGGCCTATTACGACGAGCAGGCGAAGAATCCGAACAGGAAGTTAAATATACCCATCAAGAAGGTCGACGGGATTAACATGCCGTATGTCGAAATCGTGATGACTGACGGTACAATGTGCGATTTGAATAACAAGCCGAGAATTGTCAAGGTATTGTACGTATGTTATAAGCACGGTAAACACGATGTGTATTCGCTGAAAGAAACCATGTCCTGCGAATACGAAGCGATCGTACTATCGCCGGTGTTGTGCAACCATCCCGATTACAAGCCGCAAGACACCGGGGAAAATCAAATTACATGCCAGCCTGTGGACAATGCACCAAAGAAACCGAAGTCGCTTATGGTGATGGAGCTAGAAAGTCTAAAAATGCGGCATCAGCAAGCGAGGGTAAATCTGTAAAGAGTATTTGGCATTTGCAGACTCTTTTTCAACTTTCTCTTTACTTTCTACCTTGAGATATTGTTAGGCGCATACTTAATTTTGTTTACGTGTATCAGCAGCTGTATCTTTTTAGTTTTTATCAATTAAGCCAAGTATTCGGCAAAAATAACTATGTATTAATAACAGAGGCTTGTATTAAAATTTTTAAATAATTTTAATCTTCAGAGAAAATTTCACAGAGTAATATAAAGAACACTGCTTCTCTAAATAATGAGTACACTTAGATTTAATTAAGGCTTATATATAATTTTAATAAATAATAGTAATCTAACAGCATTCTGTAACTTTTTAGTTTTTGGCATTAGACATTTGATTTCTTTCTCTTTGTTCCAGTTTATTTACTATTTATTTACTGTCTTAATTATTTGTTGCACAGGATGACAAGCAGCAGAAAGTGTTTGCAATCCTCCATGTAGATAAGGAGGGCCAGGTCAGAATATTTTGCATATATGGGAACAGGATTAACGCTCGTTGATCATTATGTAGTATCATTAGCTTGTGCAGATGTTATTTTCATTCTGTCCCTTCTTTATCTACATATTTCGACACGTTGTCCACTATTACTTCACCAATTTAATCCGTCCTTTTTGGCATTTGTAACATTATATTGTTACATAAGATATAATTTCTTATCCTTACATCTCACAGTATACATTATGCAATTATATATGTCATTATTATTGCTACATTGTATAGCATTGAATGAAAAACGTAATAATAATATATAATCATTTCATATGCACTTGAGGTGATTCATTATATCATGCTACAGTTTGCACATTAATTGTATATATGCACGATCGATAATAATCCTTTTCATAATCAAGTAAAAAATGGGGTGCTTTTTATAAATGTTAATTGTATAGTTTCACTGCATAGAGTCTAGAGTAACGAATTGATTACAGGATGGCGAGCCAAGAGTACGGGTTGAGATACATCCACTGGATGTTCCAGATAAGCATGGTAATATTGATGAATCTATTAGTGCAATGCAGACTGATCAGAATGTTAGTCCTGCCGAAGTTAGTCCAGTCCAGAACTTCCTCAGTGGAAAGAACTGCCTGCACGGAGCAAGTATCCATAATTATTATTTGTTTAATTTCCTTAAATCTATATTTTTAACGGTGTTTTTTTAACGGTGCGTTATTAGGGCAACGGCTGGTGGAAATATGAGTTTTGTTACGGGCGTTCTGTCGTTCAGTACCACATAGAACGAGATGGTACAAAAACGATTGTCAATCTTGGTAGATTTGATAAACAGAAACATTTGGAATGGATTGCCGCGCATCCACATAAGAAACCCAAACCCTTAGAGTTAAGAAAACACCTCTCACATTTCTACAGCGACGGAAGTAGCTGTGATAAGACTGGAACTTCTAGGCAAACCGAAGTATGCGTTGCTATTGAGCTTAAAAGATATTGTTGGTTTAGAAAAAGATAAGATTTATTTTCGATTTACAATTTATAATAATTGCAAGAAAAACTTTTTTTAATTTTTATATTTTTATCGATTGGAATAAAATGAATTCTCTTTATAACCGCTAGAAACATATTATCTTTTCAAATTAGAATGTGTCCGTTTCTGTCGCAATTTTTAAAATACTCCATCTGAAATTCATGAGTTTTGATCTATAAACAGTCTTTTTCCAAACCAAAAGTGGCTTCCTATAAATATTATACTAATTTATTGAACGATTTTGTGCACTTTCCTTATCATGTATTTTTGTTTTAGGTAAAATTGAAATGCGTGGAGAACCATACTGCAAGCCCATCTAGTGTATCGTTATTTTTACTAGAACCAAAAACGTGTGAATATGTTCTGGGAGTCGAATCACCGTTAATCTGTGATATCTTAGAATACGCGGACGAAAATGGACTTCTGAGCGACAAGTTCGAAGCGAATTTCGATAAACTGAAGTCTATGGCCTTGCATGCAGAGCAGGACAACTTAGATGAACGAATAGCTAACGGAGATGATTAGAACAATTGATTTATTTTCTCGATGTCGAGTAAAAATCATCAAAGCCATTATTGTTTAAATATCACAATTATAAAAATGTTCATGATTTATTGAGTATAAAAAATTACATTCTATAAAATATTAATGAGTGAGATTGACATTATTTAACTAGATTACATGATTGCATTTGATATTATTGTAAAAAGACTTGCATTCCGAACTATCTAACAATATAAGTATTTAGTAGTTTTCGTGCATAGATATTCTCCTGTCACATAAAAATGGGTGCATATCAAAATTGTGTTCCAATATATGCGATTAGGTTTGTAATACGCTCCAATATTTAAACGAACTTTTGGAAAATGATTTTTTTAAAGCTGAATCAGGAACATACGTGAAACTTTCTATTTCGGCTTGTCTTCTTTCTATCCAATACAATATCGGGATACACGAAATAAAAGCTTCTGAGATTCTGTGGAAAAGGCAGCGTTTCTGAGAGAATGTCCAAAATTTGCAGTATACAGTATTGTACTCTTGGTCAGGAATTAAGGAACGTCGTTAGCCGACGTTCAAGCCGACGCCGACGCGGAACTGCTGCTTCTTGTGATTCAGGAAGCCGCTTATGATTAACGAGGCCCCGGGGATCGGGTGTAGCCTCTTCTCGAACACGGCGCCCATGCTGGTCTCCGAATTGACGAATCCCCGACAGACAAAATCCGCATACGGGATGTCGACGCGGTATACGATCGTGCCTACGGATTCGTGTATCCGCGTGTTCGTCTCGATCTCGACGCCAAGCTGCAGCTGCTCGCTCGCCTTCCGGTGATAGCAGACATGGATACCGGCTTCGCCAAACGTGGCGGACAGTGTGGTGGGGCCGGTGCTGTGCCGGAACGCGGCGCACATCACCGTCTGCTGGCCGCCGGGTATCAGGGAACCGCGTAGACACGCGATCTCCGTGCCGAGGGTGATCCTCGGCGTAACCGCCTGCAGGTAGTGCAACACCAGCGTGCCGTGTAGCCTCGCGAGGTCCGGATTCGCCAGGGTGAGTGCCAGGGTATAGTCGTCCGAGCGGTACTCCAGACCGGAACTGAACGCCTTGTACGTCTTGTCGACGATCTGCGTAGCGAGTTTGAATCTGTATCTGCAGCCGAGCGTGTGGACAAAGCTGGCGCTCATGTTGCCGTTGGGCGTGATCTCGCCCGAGATCACCGGGTATCTCTCCGTGAGTCCCACCCGCTTGGTGCCGACGTAATTCACGCCGAACTTGAGGCCGTACGGTGTCACGGAGCTCAGGGTCAACCTATAAGTCACGTTGAAGTGCTTGCTCAGGGTTTTCCTCAGCAGCAAGTACGCGCCCTCGAAGTTCTGCGGATAGAGTTCTTTGGTTTTCGCGTGAAGATCCTCGAAGCTGCTGGGATTACCGGGCTTCCTGTCCACCTCTTCGAAGCAGGGAACGCACGGCGGCTCTTCCAGGCTAACCGGGGTCGCGAAGAGCTCGTCGCGTTTATTGATAAGCGCCTGGACAATACCCATTATGACGGGGGTGTAGGCTTTTCCAATGAGTAACTGATTTATCTTAATATTAAATCCACCGATCAATCTCAACTCAACACGCGCATTCGATACGTATCGATCTTCATTCTGTACTTTCAATGTGTACCGCCGACCTTAACTTATTGATGAAAATTTTATTATGAATTAAACTGTTTTAACGACGAATAATAATAAAGGATCTGTTTTAAATTTGTTGAAATAAATTGTGATTTTTGACACTCTGTAAGTCCTGCGTGTATAAAAAATTTATAGATTTATTCAAATATATGCGGTTATTGAAAAATTAATCTGTCCTCGCGATAAAGAACAATGCCGCATTAGATAAGACTTTATTAGATATTAACAGATCGTTATCTCATTGTCCATCTGTGTTTAGTCTGGGGGGGGCAGAGTACAAAGGAGATGTTGTATTTTTTGATAAGTACAAAGTGCGCCGAATTAGAAGTGCGCGATTAATATCTTAATACCTTTCTTAAGTACGTTTTAGTATTTTTCTTTAGTTTTAAAAGAATAAATATCAACCTATTAATTTGTAAAAATGACAAACCTTTTAGCGATCATAATAATATTGTATATAACATAATATATATTTCATATATTCTTTAATATATATAATTTTAGTTATTTTTCTTTAATTATATTTCTTTTCTGATTTTTTGAGATATTGATTTTTGTGTAGATTTGTTAATTCTTCTTCCTCTGTAGTTTTATTTTTTATATTTTGCTTACATTATTTTTCATTGCATTGTAAATAAGAATTCTATAAAAATGTTCTATATGTTACAAAATAGTTTTTAAACGTAAATAGGTTATATATATATATATCCAAAATGATGTCTAGGTTTCTAAGTAAATTTTTTTTAAGAAAGAATTTTTAAGTGTTGATTAAAAAATCTATTAAAAAAAAAGGTAGTACGGTGGGAAAAAAAAGATCTGGAAAATTCCGTATATTTTCTAGATTATATATAACACTTGCAGTTTCTTATCGTATTCTGATAAGCGCAATAATCGTAGTATGTGATAAACTAACATTTGTTCTTCTCTTTCGCAACTGCTTTCCTTTCCTTTCTTTTGAAACTTCTGTATTAATCTTTTCTTCAGGAACAAACATCAAAATCGAATCCGAATGTTTCTTGATTCTAAAATTCTGTCGCATTTTGTTATAAATAAGTAGCAATGTTGAAATAATATATCTGACATGTTCGGTAGCACTTACACATCACACAGATATCATTCAGATTAAATCTCTGCTTTCAATCAATAAAGTTGAGTAATATCGTTATCATTCGTTATCATAAACTGTTCTGGATATAAAAATGGAATAAGAGCAAAGGCACCGAAGGAATCTCGTTTCTTCAACGCAATCAGTTAAGTGGCAAAATGAGGAGCATTTTTTTCTTGGCACTGTTGTGCACAGCTTATGTGAGTTATATTTATATTTAACATAACGATTTGTTTTTTTAATTAAGAAGAAAAATCTAATTTAGTCGCTCTAAAATAAACTACTTGAAAAGAATATAATTACCTAATCGATAATTTTTTCGCTTTTTGGATCAAAGTTTTACCGATGTTCCGTGGAAAAATTTTATATTCATTATCTACAATTATATCCATTATTTTATATTTATTAATTAATTCTTATATATACAATTAAAGTAAAAATAATTCTTTCTCTTAAAGTAAAAATATTTCTTTCTCTTAAGAAAATGCACATTAGAGATATTGCTTTTTTTATGTTATATTTTAATAACTCATATCTTTTTTAAGGCGTTGGAACAGGATGTGACGGATGGTCTCGAGCGATTGGTGAATATACAAAAGATAGCCACCGAAGGTATCCTTAACGGTCTATTGCTTTTCGAGGAACGAACGAAGCAGAATCTGGAGATAAAACTCAATCAACTGAAAAGCGACGCTTTGGTTGATATCCATCGTACTATCAACGAGGCTCTCACAGATGTCAATGTAAGTAGATTTTATTTTTATCATATTTAACAAAGATAAAAGAGAAAATAAATACATGTCTACGCGTTGGATCGTACAAGAATAATATTATAATTACATCATCGAAGCTAGCATCATAGTGTCAGTTTTTAAAATAAATTATGAGAAATATATTTATATGAAGTATATTTATTAATTTTCTAGCAATCTGTCGACAAGGGAAAAGAAGAGGGTAAAAAAGTAGACGAGTGTTACAATTATGCGAGGAATAATCTGGAAACGAAGAACACAAATGCGATTACTGGTTTGGATACGTGCATCCAAAACGGCCACACGGCCATGGAAGGCCCATTAGCAAACGTGGCGAACAGTGTTCAGGTAATCATCATTTTCAATTTATGATTAAAATTTTATATCATACGTTAATTTAGATGTAGAAATATTTTTTTCATTCTAATCACAATTATGAAAATGCTTATATCGTTATATCTGTATGATCTATAAAATTGCGCTCTCGGTGTTAATAACTTGATTGCTAGAACATACATGATCTATACATACCGTGTTCAGTTCCTATATAAATTATCTTATGATAAATGATGAGGGTAACAGACACGAACATTTTAGTTTTGAAAATGTCTTTCTAGGCGGCGGAGAAGCTGCTGAACGACTTGGACGCCATCATACCAAACTGTTACTCTTCGAGCTTCCTTAAAATGCAAGCCTGCGTCATGAAGAATATTGTCTTGAACAGAACATCGCTGAAACGTATCGGTAGTAATGCCAGGGAGGTGACAACTACCGCGACGATCACATACGGGAAAACGATTATAGATGTGAGGAGTTGTATCACTAAGAACGCCGCTGACATCCGCACTTTCAGCACGGATATCGTTATCCATACTGATAATTGCATAAGAAATGCACCTGAGGACATTCCCAAACCGTCAACTCCTGCCAAACCGGCAACTACTGCTAAACCGGCAACTACTGCCAAACCGTAAAGTACCGTTAAACCGCTAGCTATTCCCAAGCCCGTTGTCTAGTTTCTCACCTAAAAAAATTCAAATTTCGAAAAATGACATAATTCAATAAGAGCCTCTAAATTAAATTATTTTTCTAATTTGTATTTTGCTTTTAATTGACAGCATTAATTATTAATTATCTAAAGGCATCAAATTGATCTTTTGTCTTTAAAATAGATCACAGTTTTTTTTTTCGAATGAGAAATAGTTTGTTATTTAGCGCTGTGCGTATCTCTGTAAATAATATTATATAATATAATTTTACAGATCAAACCGTTTTCGTATTCATTGTACAATCAAAACGCGGTGAGCATGTCGCTTTGAATTGTATCTACATACTGCAGAAATGTTGAAAATAAAAATTATTATATTAGAAGACTTATTAGTTTAATGTATCTTCGCTGTAAACGTATTGGTTAGCAATATTTGCTGCGTAGGAATAATGACAGTAGTAGGAACAGTAACAGCAATAACAGCAATAGCGGCAGCAATAATAACAATAGTATTATTTATAATTATATTTATCATTAACATACTTCGATAGAATTATACATATCATTAATTATAATCGCTGTGGTCATGA
The DNA here is from genome assembly GCA_003063805.1 of Aphaenogaster ashmeadi. Classification (NCBI taxonomy): domain Eukaryota; kingdom Metazoa; phylum Arthropoda; class Insecta; order Hymenoptera; family Formicidae; genus Aphaenogaster; species Aphaenogaster ashmeadi. The sequence goes on along the minus strand of NJRQ01000061.1, from coordinate 5,844 downwards.
TTATCTTCACTTATATACACGTGCATACGTATATATGCGTAGACCCATGAAAGCACACTTGACAGTGCAATTGTTTCGAACTGTCATATATACAGAGCGTCTCAGAAATCGCACACCTTCTCTATTGATTCTTCTACAAATTTAAAGTCAACTTTTCCGTAACGAAAGCTCGATTGGACTTTTACATCTATTACACTTCTCACATATTAAACATCTTGACAGTTGTGCCTTAATATTAGAAGTCCGTTAGATTTTTATTATTCGTATGCATCTTTAGAGCTCTTGAGCCCCTTCAGGAGCCGGTAAATGTTGATCATGTTCAGCAGTCAAAGGCTATTGATATAGCTAATCATTCTTCGGCGGCATCAAGTTTCTATAATCTAGAAGATGCGCGCGATTTTTGGTACACCCTGCGTATGCATATGTTTCACACGCTAAATTTTCATTTCATAAGAATGTTATATATATATACACACAGGGTGGCCCAGAAATAGCGAATATGAATAATCGAATTCGATTGTTCCTTGGTGAAGACTTAAGTGGATTTATCAGTTTAGACGTGTAAAGTCAATTATTAGATTTTGCCGAGAAGTAATTCGCACGGAAAGTAATTTGGTGCCCCGATAGAATCAGTGCGCCCGCTGATGGCGATATAATCGTTAAGCGAACGTAAACTGGAACGGGAGAAGGGAGGAGATTGTGTATTAGAAGCCCCTGGCGAAATCGAAGTTTCGCAAATCTAATTATAATCCAGGGACTGGCAAACAACTAAGGATTAACAAAATGCGACTTGGATGGCAATTACCGGTACCGCGATGCATAATACTATCGTGCTATATTGCTACTGCGGAAAAGCATGCTTACCTTGCTCTTTCTATCTTCCTAGGAAATCGAATCTTAAAACATTTAAACACATCTTAATGGGCGCACAATTATTTTTTTACTACAAAAATCTGAAATACAGCATCAATGTGAATATTCCTCGTGTCTTGCACGAACTATGTAAAAGCTCGCTACCTTCATCGAAATAAATATCACACGCCGTTAGGTTTAATTACTGCTCTAATAAGGACTACAAGTAGAATTAAAATTATTACAAGCGCATACTTATTGATATGCTATCAGGATATAAAGATTCATTTTTATAACGTTAAATTTTCCTAAGTGGATTATATATGCTGTCTTATTTACAAAATATAGTCTGCGTAAAACTGTCCGATAGACCATACAATTGACAATTAACTCACCGCGCACTTGGGATCCCACTGTCTTATGTACAGTAAAAAATCTTAAAAATCGATGTGCATCGCGGTACAAGAAGAGGAATCCCCTTTCAGAGGAGGAATTCGGGACTTCGCTGAAACGCTTGAAAACTTCAAAAGTATCTTTTGCAAAATGTATTACAGACGACACATCCAGTGAAAGGGAAATTTTTCTAAGTCACATCTGCAACGAATTCTCTTCTTTTTCTTCCTAAATCGGGATGGCCATATAAACATCCCTAAGCTTAAAGTAACTATTTCATATGAACAAAATAACATGTCTAGCATTATTATTATAATTATAATACGTGCGCAACAAGCCAAAATCTTTATAATATAATTTTATATTTCAATATATATATATATATAACAATTGAGAATTTTTCCGAATAGAAAACAAAGGTTTTTAGGAGTTTACACCATGCCATTCGCGTGAATCTTAAACTCGTTAAAACATCTTATGAGACATACTACAAAGTATCTTAGTAACTTTATTGTAACGTTATCTTATTTTCGTTCTATTTCATACGAACCATTTTTACTGACAGCAAATATTCGGTTCTGTCTAAATATAATAAGCTATATGCACTAGAGCTCCTCTGTAAATGCAATTGTACTTAACAAATTATGAGCAATTCTTTTATTATAATTTACTAACAGTGTACCGCTAACTGTACTGTGTGTGTTCCCGACCCATATATTATCCTCTCTGGTGCAACAACGACTCCTATATATCGTTTGAAAACCTCGAGCTATTATTGTTTCGGTGAAAATTAATCGACGACAAACTATCAAGACTTGAGAGATAAAAAAAAAGAAAAGATAGTTCATATGTTTCGCCATACCCGATAAGAGAGCACATTACAATACTTAAAAACGAGATGCGAATCCTTGACTTAAAGAATAATATAACGATAGAGGGCCTATATATGACAAGTCAAGTCCAGCGGGAGTACATAATTCAAAATTGCGATATTTCAGGTCAGGAAGTCGGATAAATATATCTTACTCCCACACACGTTTATAAAAACAATTATATATATATATATGTATGTATATCAAGATAGTTTGTACACATTCCTTTACGTATGGATTTAATTCGTTACCTTTTTTTACCGTGTACTAATGACTGTTTCAACAAAACGATTTTCGAGAATATTGAGACGGTTTTTTTGTTTTACGGACACAGAGGAAGATTGTATAATAACACGTTGAGATAAAGAAAGAAATTTCGTGACTTCCTGCACACATAAAGCTTATCGCAATATATTCTCCGCGTCCTTTATGCGCAGGTGACGCGAGTGTATCTGACCTGTGCATTCTTTATTAGTCATTCGAGATATTACCACTGTTCCATGACCTAGCAAGCACATGAATCACCTCTACCATTGCTTCTTTGGTCGTTGGTCAATTTGATTTGATCCGGGAATTCATTGTAAAGTTCGACCTATAATTTACAAAACGTAAAAATAAAATTGAGATATGTGGATCGAGAAAAAATTTTCCATTGCTCCTAATATGTATACTTACTTCACTTTCTTGAGCTAAAGCGTTTTTAGCTATCGTTTGGAAAGCTTGCTCGACATTAATAGCCTCTTTTGCACTAGTTTCAAAATATGGAATATTGTTCTTTGATTGACACCACTGTTGTGCTCTCTTGCTTGAGACCTGAAACAAAAGATACAGAAAGAATATACAAAATAATACAAAAAACACAACTCACAATTATCTTAAATTAGATAAAAGATAAAACTTTAAATAGTATTTAGCATGTTCATTAAACTATATGAAACCATGTAAAAGATTAAATTATTTTCAAGATTTTTAAATTATTTTACTCACTGCTCTTGATTCAAGATCTACTTTGTTCCCGAGCACGACAAACGGAAAGTTGTCTGGATCTCGAGGCGAGGCTTGAATTAAAAATTCATCCCTCCATGAATCTAGAGATTTGAAGCTAGTTGGAGCGGATACATCAAATACCAGCACGCAACAGTCCGCGCCTCTGTAAAAAGCCACTCCTAACGATTGAAACCTCTCTTGTCCGGCGGTATCCCAAATCTAAGGAAAAAAGAATTCCGTAAGGAAGTACAAGATATCGGCGACGCATTAAGATAATTAAATTAGACACGAGGATTACCTGCATGGTGACTATTCTATCCTCTACCATCACTTCCTTGGTCAAAAAATCTGCTCCTATTGTCGCTTTGTATTGGTTACTAAACTTCTTATTGACGTACTGATTCATCAGAGAAGTTTTCCCAACTCCCGAATCCCCAAGGATAATGACCTTCAGCAACACTTTCTTGCGGGACGCCATTCTTCGCTGAAAAGATATATAAAACAATATTAATTCTTGTAAGAATAAACGCTTGAACCAAAGATCATTGTACAATTTATAAATAGAGATAAATGTGACTATAATACATATAAGACTTTCTTATCATCAAACAGTATAATATGATATTTGTAATATGATTCTTCTTTAATATCAAGCTGCGTAGATGATTCACATGATCAAAGGACAAGGTGCAAGAAAGAATCTTTAGTGACTGTCACTTTATAAAAATTTATTAACATAAATTCTCCGAATTTTTATTTACGAAAACAAGTTAAAATATTTAATACCTATATAAAAATGTAAGCATACATATAATAATAGTCAGCAAGCAAAATACAAAATTTACATGTTTATTTTGTTTTTACATATGATAAAGACTATATGTATCACATCCAAAAATTTTTTAAAAAATTAGAATCAGAATAAGAGTAATTTAAATATCGTATAATTTTTCTAATGTTAAATATCTTTGTAAACAGATCTAAAATTTCAGAATTTTATTGCTTCAAAAAATAATGTTCAACTTTAAAACCGTATTTTTAAAAATTAATTTGCTTCAATTCAATAGCTTATAATTTAGATATTATTATTATTGTTTCAACATTAAAATGATTGTTTTGTTAAAAGTTCCATCATTATATACGAGGTCAAAAAATTTCAAACAACGAAGAGTAAACACCAGATGCTTCCTGAACTGTAAATACCAGAGAGAGATCAGCTTATGGCATTACATTCCACCCATGCCCTTTCCGCTATTTACATAATCCGTCATGTGCACCGAATAAAGAGTCACTAACTACTATCGCACCAGGGATCAGATGTCGAGTATCCGGAAGGAATAATCGGTCGTATGAATCATCTACCAGAGTGTTGACGACGAAATCTCCGAGTAACTATGACGTACGCGCTTGCCAAAAAAAAAGGAGCGAAAGAGCAAGAGAGAGAGAGGAAACGAGCGACTTTCTTCCCCGAGGCCGTTCGGGCGCGAGGGGTTTTCGGCGCGGTCGTCGCCGTTGAACGACACAACGTGGAGAAATCCGTGACCCGCGGGATATCCGGGCGCGGGTGCGACGGGCGACGGAGACGGCGCCTCCGAGCGAGATACGTCGCGTCGCGACGCAAAATCCGCTCGACCGCGACCGACGGAGCCTGTCACACGCAGGGGGCTCAGGACACTCGGTGCTCGGGACACGGCCGCGAGCGATCGCGAACCCGGGGACGGGCGGGCGCGACGGCACGCGCGGTCCACGTCGCGATCTCGGCGACTCCCGTTTAGGCGCGCGACGCGAATTTCGGGGCACGTCGCGGGGCGCGTTACCTGGGGCACTCGTCAGGGAACACGGCCTGTGAAAACACCTCCGCGCTCCAGCGCTTCACACAAAGAAAATGGCGTGTTATGAAATCACGAGTATGACAACGATGTCGTCACCTGTTCGCCTCGCCTCCCTTATCGACCGAGTGCAATCGAGTGCATTACTCGCGGCGGCGCGCGTCCATCTCACTTCAGAGAGATCGATACGGTTATCGATACTCGAGCGAGACGCGGAGGCGCGATTCGTATGAACTTAGCCGACAATTAATGACTTCTTTCCTTAATTATGCCTGTTCTAGACCGGAGGATGATCCTACTTGTTTGTGGCTCATCCGACTACGGTACTACGGTCGTCCGTCTACACTGCACAATTTGAAGTTGATTTAGGTTGGTAAGATTGAAAGCTAACTTCAGTATGATTGTTACCCGTCTGCACTACTAGGGATGAGCCACAAGTAGGATCATCCTCCGGTCTATATAGATAGGGCATTTTATTATATTAATAACCTATAAAACAGTTTTTGGATTTATCACACGTGGGCTCACATTTTTTGAAGGTTTTTCGGAAACTTAAAGCAGTTGGAGAGTTTACGAGCAAGAAAAGAGACGGTAATAATAATAGAGAACAATAAGATTTATAGAACAAGTGACCCTGTGCCTGAAGATTCAGGTTTTATTGATAGGGTTGGTACGATTGAAAGCTAACTTCAGTATGATTTTTACCCGTCTACACTACTCACAAGGATGAGCCACAGCCCACAAGTAGGATCATCCTCCAGTCTAGAACAGGCATTATAAAGTCGCTCGTATTTCGTATGAAGACTTTCCAAGTATAATTAAAAAAGGTTTGAGAATTATCTAGATATATATTTATCTAGATATATATTAATATAATTTTAATTAATTAATAATTTTTATTCTACGCAGTT
>NJRQ01000060.1:777083-789421 GCA_003063805.1 Aphaenogaster ashmeadi | reverse complement strand
TATTTTAATTTTATTGACTTCGTTGTGATATCTATTTTATTATCGACAATGCACAGATATATACGTTTAGTGACATCTAATTCTAATGACTTCTTTTTTGTTTATGATTTTCACTCTTTGACATACATTACAACCTTGATATGTTCGTCAGGGAACGTTCTCATGGATGAGGATTTGTCATGTTAGGAAGAATGTTTTTTTTATATATAACTATTAGTTTCACTTGAAAAGGACTCAAACCAAAAAGGTCGAAACGTTGTAATTTAATTTATATCTTAAATAAATGTGGCCAGTTGTTGTCGACTATTGAATATTACTGTTAATTTATCACTGGCGATTCAATTTATCAATTTTGGAAAATATAATATTTACTATAAATCTTGTGTGTAACTTAGTGATAAATTTTGATTTATTTTTTCATATTAGAAATATGTAATATAATATAAATTTGATTTTTATATTGACTATATAATTTTTTATTGACTATAAAATTCTTTAATATTAGCAAAATGTACTATAAAACTAGGGTCAAATGGCCTGTGCGTCGCGCGTGCATTGTTGTATATATATTCTAATCTATATATAATTTTCTATGATTACTACAATAACATAATATTAATTTCACACCAAGGAAATTGATATATATGTTTTGACCAATATAATTTTTATTACAAGTTGTGATTTATATTATGCATTGTTAATAACTTACATTATATAATTATAACAAAACGTTTTCATAACATAAAATCTTTGGAGTAACTTCAAACTGAATAGTTTGTATAAACTTAACTGTATTAAAAAGGTCTTAATTGCAGGTATATCGACGAAAGTAAAATACATTAATTTTTTATGTAAACATCTAATATATATATATTGTTATGCATTTTTCTAAAAAGTGGAGAACTTATGTAAATTCAATTGAGTATTAATAGACGAATAAAAATTAAGTATGTAACAATTTCGAACTCTAATTTAATTTCTTCTTTTGCTGTGAAGATAAACGTTTGTCTCAGTGAAATCATAGAATTCATATTAAAAAAACAATCTATAACGACAATCAATACTAATAAGCTAGATTATTTAAAAAATTAGAAAGTTTCAGCCAACAAGAAATTTATAATAAAATACATACTGTTTATATAACGGTTATGTATATTGGTGTATACAAAGTATAAAAGAAGTGTGAAAAGACTAGACATTTTAACATTATATGAGATGTATATAGATTAATTAATAATCAATCACGTATTGTTTATAAGATCTATAAATTATAAATGTAAAGTAAATATAACAAAGATCTGATCGTATAAATGCTAGTAAATATTTTATAATCATGTCAGATATATCTTGTTATCACTTTTCTAGATTATTACATAATAAATAATCCATTAAAATAAAAAATGATTCTCGTTGATTATTGTATATAGAGTTACAATGTCATTTTTATGCTTTAATTTTAACATGCTATTATGAGCATATTGTGAGCTGCCTTCTTCAAAATAGCGTGATAAACACATATAAATATTGCACGTTAGAAATAACTTTATACATCGTAGGCTTGTGACGTGTTGTAAAAATCTTATTATTACTAATGAGATTTTGGACGAGTTACCAAAATCCATTGTGATAATAACTATTTGTACTTTCGAAGTAACAAAAAGATACTACAATTATATTAAATAAAAATTTCCATTGCGTACGGAAACAAATGCTTAAATAATTTAACATCAAGCAGTATTACTTCAATTAAATAAAACGCGATAATAGAGTGTAAAGTTGCGCTATATATCTATAAAAATTTAATGTCCTATAAGCTAGAGTGCTTAATGACATATTTAAATTTTTGTTTTTTAAGTATGTTTTAAATATTAAATATATCTTACAACATAGTATAAAGCAACGTAGCATATAATATCATAACACTAAACAATAACACTATGTATCAAAGATATACGTGTACTAAACGTTTCCTAAATTATCAAATATTGATACGCTCGATTTCAATCACCGTGTCTATAAAAAAATGTATAATATAACATACAAAAATTATTTAAGAGAGTCTGCTACAACCGCAATTACTACTATCACCGATTGACGTCGTTTTACCGTTTATTGAAGTTGTATTCGTTTCATATCGAGGTAATTCCTTACTGCGTGCTTGCTAAAATAACATACGAGCACTGCAAAATGTTCTAAATAAAATAATGTTAAATAAAATACGCTCGCTTACCTCCATAAGTTCAGCTGCTATCTCCATAAATAATCTCTCTACATTTTCCGCCTCTTTGGCGGACGTTTCTAAGAAATACATGCCATGCCTTTGTGCAAAATCTTCTCCCACGTGCGTCGGTATCTCTCTATCTTCTCGATCAATTTTATTTCCTGATTAACATATAGAATTGCATGATTCTCATTGACGAGGGAGATACCTTCTCACACATTAATAATTATAATCTTAATATTTTTTTCATTTACCTACTAATATCCTAAGAACTTTATTACTGGCATATTCCTCGATTTCCCTCAACCAATCTGGCAAGCAATCGAATGTAGGTTGACAAGAAATATCATAAACTAATATCAATGCATGTGCTGATCTATAATAACTTTGAGTAATGGAACGAAATCTTTCCTGACCTGCAGTATCCCAGATTTGCAACTGAAATAAAAAAAACGGCAAATTAGAGCTGTAAAGCATATATACCTAGTATACACACGTCGCATCAAATTTTACATAAATATCAAACATCAATATACCTTGACTTTTTCATTTTCTACCTCGACAGTTTTTATCATAAAATCAACTCCGATCGTAGCACCTTGTCCAGGCGGAAATAAACCCTGTAAATTTAAAAATATTCGCTAAATTTATAGACATATAAATATTATTTTGGCTGTATTGATTTATTTAATGACGCACTCTTGAATTAACGACATCATCAACTCATAATTAATATATGTGTCATTTAAGAAAGATGTTATCTCGTTATAAAAATAGTGCTCAGTAATACATTCTATTATAAGAGATGACAAGTTTTTAATGTCGTATGGAGGAGAAGTCTTCCAATGGAAATAAGTTTTAGAAAGTTTCGGGGAGTGGGTAACAACGACTGAAGCTACAACGCATCAAATAATACACATTGCAGGCAAATAGACTACGTTGGATAGGCTTCGAAGCAATGTTCCACATATGTATGTATATGGATGACATCATCTCCAGGATGCATAAATAACGAACTTTCCACCCTTCCGGGAAACGCGTTCGCGCGTGAACTCGGCGTGCGGGGGCGGGGGGGGTGGTGAGGGGAGGTCCCAGGAGAGCGCCTCGCGCCCGACGACGCTCTCGCGAGCTTTCCTCGGGGTTTCGCGACCTGTCCGACGAAAAGGGGGGGGGAGGAGGGGAGGACGTCACGTCGACGCACCTGAGTGAATCGTCGCACCAGGCAGGTCTTGCCAACGCCGGCGTTCCCCACGAGCACGACCTTGAAGAGAAACTTGTAGTCCTCCATGTTCGCGGGACACTGTCCAGCACCAGGAGGCGGTGGTCCACGGTGAGTCCGCGCTCGCGTGTCTCCCGCTCAACGGGGACGGCGCATCCGGAGGAGCGACGCGGGGGGGTGGGGTGGGGGGGGAGGAGGACCTCTCGACACCGCGGCACCGTCGACTTTCCGCGAGCGTTGCGTTCACCTCAACGGCGAGCCGCGCGGATATTCACTTCACGCACGCACGTACACACACGGACGGACGGACGGCCCCGCGCGCGCTCACCTCCTCGCGGTCGGGTGAGGAAGGGAGAGAGAGAAAAAGAGAGAGAGGAGAGAGAGAAGGGGCCGAGAGAAACCGACGGCGACTACCTCGGCATCGTCGCCGCGCTCGTCGCTGCACGCGATCCTCACTCGGCACTCGCGTCTCCCTCGGACGCGACCAACGACATTGTTGTTGGTTATGTATATAGGCCTCCCCCGCTGAACGAACTGTAGGGTAGGAGACGCCTCTTCCCGACCCCGTCGGGAACGCGACCCCTCCTGATCCGTCTCGGGGAGACGCCATCTAGCCCCATCCTTGCCTCTCGGATCCTCCACAGATTGAAGACCACCGACCTTGGATAAATTTCCTTTTAAATTGGTAAATTTCTCGACTAATGGGGCCCGGGGGCCTCGGAGAGCTCTGACATCATCGATTATTTTTACTGCATCAAAGATAAGTAAACAAATGTTTCTAACGTATCCAATCACGGCAATCACTGTTTTAGGGTAATATAAGAAAAAGTGCAGAAAAATGGGAGAAGTACAGAAAGTGCAGATGTGAGAGGAACGGGTCATTATACAGTCAGTACATATACAGAGGATAGTCCGACGCCGAGATCGTCCTCGAGGAGCCGAGTTTGAGCCTGACAATCGGGAAAACGTCGGTAGAAGGATGAGACGAAAGGCGGGTGTGGGCGCGATACACAAGCAGAAGTTGGAGCAGGAGAAGTACCGGGACAAGGGCACGGAGATCCAGGAGAACCAGTTCGAGCAGATGACCAAGCACATGGAGACGTTTCGCGTGAATCTCGAGGAGTTCGCCTCGAAGCACAAGAACGAGATCAAGAAGAACGCGCACTTCCGTCGCCAGTTCACGGAGATGTGCGCCTCGATAGGCGTAGACCCGCTGGCGTCCGGCAAGGGTTTCTGGTCGGTGCTGGGCATCGGCGACTTCTACTACGAGCTCGCAGTCCAGATCGTCGAGGTCTGCATGGCGACGAACTACAAGAACGGTGGCCTGATATCGCTGGACGAGTTGAGAACGCGCCTGATTCAGGCCAGAGGACGCAGGAAGGAGCATCAGGAGATCACCAACGAAGATCTGCTGGCCGCTGCGAAGAAGCTGAAGATATTCGGGAACGGCTTCTCCGTAGTTCCTATCGGCAGGGGGAAGCATTTGGTGCAATCGATACCCGGTGAACTCAGTATGGACCATACCGCGGTGTTGCGTCAGGCTAGCTTGTCCACAAACGCCTATGTCTCCAAGTCCATTCTGTGCAGAGAGTTGAGATGGGAGGCGGACAGAGCGCAGAAGGCTCTGGATCACATGATGAAGGAAGGATTGGCTTGGTTGGACAAGCAAGCGGTGGACGAGACGTTGTATTGGTTTCCTAGTTTATTCACAGCTTGCATTGTTTCCAAAGAATAAACGTGGTGGTCAACATTGTTATCAGATAGGCAGGAAATAATTTAAAGAAAGAATTAACGTTGCTTCTTGAGGTTTGTATCTCTTTGGTAATTAAATTCAATTGCTCTGAAATATTTACAGCATCTGAAATATATTGCGATCGTTCTGTACCTAGTATAGGACATTGTCACCTGGTCTCGGATCCTTGTACATAACTAAAACCATAAAAGAGAAAAAGAAATAATAAGTAAAAAGAACATCACTTTGAAGTCATTTTCACGACTCAATTTCTCTAAAACAGTACGAACCTATGTTGAATAGTATCTGTTTTACATTGAGTAAATTGCTGTTTACAAAGTAGAAGTGCTTTGTGTAGTTCGACATTCTCTTTCCGTAACGAATTAATTTTGCCACGTAATTCCTTAGATTTTACTTGGAATCGTGCCGTCAAAGATTTTGCTTCGTCTCTCCATCTTAAAATAAAATCAAACCAAATTTTGTTAAATCAGATTTTAGATAGTGATAAACTTAAGTAGATTTTATTACCTTCTACTTAATTTTTGATGAATTGTCACATGCTGCGTCATCTCTCTTATTTTCTTATCAAAATGTTCTTGTTGCTTATTCAATTGCTCGGTTAAGCGAGACTGCCAATTGTGGTCCATATTTTCAACCCTGAAGGACATAGATTTTTAAGCACATCCAAAGCGAAAGAGTTATTTATTTTATGTAAATATAATATGTATGTATATATTAAATGTTATATATAATAAAATTATTTACCGTATATCCAAAGTATGTTTGCTTGTATCCGCCCGATGTTGCGAGGAAACTTGTATTGGAGAAATATTGGTGCCTGATTTACCCTCCGTTACATAATTCTCTTTCAGCAGATTCGCTTCTAACTCGTGGATCTTGGTTTCCAACGTGCATCGCTCGTAATCTCTCTTATGTATCTCGCGATCGAAAGCCGACTGTAGTGATTTCAGTTCTATCGCCAGTGATTCCTTATCATCCGTAGCTTTGACTAGTTGGCCTTCTAAATTAACATAGCGATCGATCGCGTCTTTCGTCCTTTCATCGGCTAACTTGATGCGGTCTCGTATATCCGTGGAGTTCTGTTGCTGAATTTGCTGATTCAGTTTCTCGTTCGAAGCTACTAGCTTTTCTTCCAAATTAACAATCTTTTCTCGCAGCTGTTGTATTTCTAAATTATATTGTCTCTTGCATATCTCGTTACAAGCCTCTAACTTAGAGTCCGTCTCTTTCAATGCTTCTTCGAAAGTCTCTATCTTCGCGGCTGATTTTTCTAATAAATCCTCAGAATCTCGACGCATCTTCTCCAGTTCCTCCTCCGCTAATCTGTTCTCTCTTTGCGATCGATCCAACAGCGTCACCTTTTCGCGCAAATCTGATTTCAGTTCTTTGATCTCTAATAAATATTTTTTTACATTGTACTCATGGGCATCTTTCAATTTAGCAATCTCCTCTCGCATCTTAATGGCGTGTTCTTCGGCAATGGCAGTTAACCGAGTTTCCAACCTGACGTTTTGCTCTGCAATTTGTGCCTCTCTTTGAAGTACAAAGTCTTTTTCTTTTACTGCGGATTCTATTAGATCGAGGGCTTCAGCCATCTTGCATTTTGTTTCTTCGTTCTTCGCCATAATATTGCTGGCCATTCTTCTACTCTCATTTAGTCTCTTCTCTAAATCTGACTTTAAATAATTTATCTTGTGTATCTCTGCCTTCGCGGCAGACAACTCTTCCGTTAACGATTGTATTGTCTGCTGATTACTCCTATCTTTTAAATAAAATTACTGACGTGCTATCTCTTTATTTCGTATCTCAAATTAAATACTACATAAATCACCGACCTTTCTGTTGAGTGTCTTGTTGGAGCTCCTGAAATCTTGTCGCTATTTCCTGTTTTTCTCGCTTTAAAGTTTCTACAGTCTCCTTACTCGACATCCACAGGGACTGTTGCTTTGTAAAATTTTCCTTAGTCTGAAGTAACTTGCTCTCCAAAGCCTTTATAGCTTCTGAATATGATTGTCTGACGTCTTTCAGTTGCTCCTCATAAAACTTGGCATCTCTGTTGTCCACTGGGCGAGTTCTTAATTCTTGCTCTAAAGCGTCCACAGCTTTCATCGACACCTGCCACAGTTGAACCGCGGAATCCTTCTCCATTTGCAGAACTGCAATATGCTCCTTCAAATTCATGATCATTTTATTGTACACATCCTCGTTGCCACATTCCTCCGAGTGGGCACGTGAAATATAATCGCGTACAGCATCACTGCTATTCTTACTTTCAACGTGCAAAGTTTGCAGCTCAGAACGAATACCGTTTTGCTCCGTCTGTAAAAGATATCACATATAAAATCGCTATACATGACCATTTAAGAACGAAATACAATTAGAAGAAAGAAATGTATTGCATTAATATTAAACGCGGGTTGTCAATATATAAGAAGCTTACTTTGCACATTTCCAACTCCCGTTTAAGTTCTTCAATAATGTCATTATATTCTTGAAGAATAACATGGTGTTCTCTGGAATATAGAAGAAACAGTTATCTCTTATTCAACAACAAAGATATATACAATTTCCTAACCTCACACTCACCCGCGTTTCAGCGCGTTGTATTCTGACTCAAACATTTTTGTTTCAAACATTTTTTTCATACGAAACTTATTGATTTAAAAGGCAAATCGGTTATAGACAATTTTATCTCAATATCTAAGTTATTTTCATTCAATTGATTCAACATTCAACAATTTGTTGACATAACTTCAGTCATAAGGCCTCTCCTGGACGGATTCAACGCAGGTACGTTCACTCTCACATACACGAAAGCCTGATCTACAATGTGCTCTTTGCTTCTTGTTTCTTTAGAAATTAACCAATTGCAGTTGATTTTAAGAAGAATAATCGAACAGGATTGGATTAATTTCTAAGAAACAGGAAACAAAGAGCACATTGTAGATCAGGCTATATGATTGACACGCAACATATATTGATACGTATATTTGGCGATAAATTTAAGTTATAAATATTCAATACACTGGCAAGTATAAAGCCGGGTCTACAATGAGTCGTTAGTCGTAAGTCGTAAGCAAATTGACCAACCACAGTCCAATATTCTTGAAATAATCGACTGTGGTTGGTCAATTTGCTTACGACTTACGACTAACGACTCATTGTAGACCCGGCTTTAAACAGTAAATTTCTTTCGTGGCAATAATTACATACGGCGATATGATAATAATTTATCCCCCCGGGAAGGGGGAGAATCTAATAGATGCGTTAGCATTTATTAATATTAAATTTATTACACGTAGAGGACCACAATCCGTATGGTTGATACGATGGTAATTAATATATAGTATACCATCTCTTGCCAGTCGGGTCGACTTAAAAATTTATCACATATGTTTATTACTACTGGCGATTTAGAAAATTAAATTTAAAGTTTATAATAATTTATATTATATATTTATATTAATGATCGATCAGACACGAATATGTGTGTGCTTCGTGTGTGATCGTGATATGATTGCAATATGATGATCATAATATACAACAAATTATTTATTAACAAGATATATATGTATTTCGGGATTTGTGCCTTCGTAATAAATCATATGAGTGACATTGGATGTCGACTGTACATTTTCAGTCGGATATAATCTCGTATCTATCGGGCATAACTCAACTCGCGTTGTACTAGTCTGAAGTTGCCGCCATTTTCAAATTTCCGTCGTCATTAGCGGAACGCGGTGAGATAAAATTTCTCTCAGAATTTTTCATATAATTTTTCAGACTTTTTATGTAAATTTCAGAATTTTTCAGAATTTCTGTACAATTTTATAACTTTTTAGAAAATTTCTCAGATTTTTTATACGAATCTTAGAATATTTCAGAAGACACATATATGAAAAATTCTGATTGTGAGAAAAGATGTACACCTTCTCAGTATTTCTGAACCGTTTTAATTCGTATAAAAATTTTCACCAGGGCGACGTATTTTCAAATATTTTTTAAAGAAATATTTATGCAATGTTTATTTTTAATGTTTTTTTTTTAAATAACAATTCCGATTTTTCACCGCATCTTGTTTTATCGCACCGCAATTTATTTTATGAAGTCATGATGAACGAAGAAATTTGGCAGAAAACGACCAAATACACTAATAATATGAAATTATATATTTTATTATAATTTTTATAAAATATAATTGCATTTACAAAATAAAAAAACAAATTGGTAGAAAGTATAGATCGTGTATAAAGTGAGCTTTAAAAATATTATGAATAAAGAATTGAAAGAAAAAATAAAATTCAGTATAAACAAAGTCATCAGCTTCAAAACCTCGTAAATTATTACGCTACTTGAGCACAAATTGAAAAGAAAGAAAATTATAATAATTCCTTTTTATAAAAATAATCTGTAATCTATTGATTGAAAAATTCGACCACGCAGTTTTTTCGAATTTTTATGCAAATATTAGCGCATAAATCGAATCATGCAATTTATATTCTTTTTGGTTATTTATTTCATAATGTATAAGTATAAATATTATATATACATATGAATAAATACATCTACATGAAATATATATTCTGCAACGATACTAATCGCAATCAAAGCGAATCCGTAATATAAGCATGAATTATGCGTTGACACAGAATATAAATACAAGTTTAGATACAATACAAAGTTTAGATGAAAGTTGAGGTAATATCGAGATTGTATACTTCTTACTATAACTTTACGTTAATCATTCGTATAATTTTCAACGTGCAAATTATTTTATGTATGATTAGAATACGTATGATTAAAATAGACAACTTTTTTATTAAGACAGATAGATTAATGACATATATAAGGAGCATTACAATTTCGCATTTTTGTTTAATAAAGACCAATGATTATTGGTAAAAATAAAACGTTTGTGAATGCCATCAACGATTCATGAAAAATATAACATAAAACATTGTACGTTTTCATTTGATTTAATTAAATAAAATTTTTAAAATATATGTCTGGCTTGTAAAAACAAATTGTATAGGAATCGTATAGGAATAAGTCATTTTTGCTGTTTAGAAAATCACAAACGTTTAATTTAATTTTTTAACCATCTCCATAACTGTTAAAGCCGATGACCGCGCCGCAGATGTAGAAAACGGTGTTTACCAGACTGCAAATCTAAATAAAAATATATATAAATAGATGTTTTTCATATATATAATAAGATCTAACAACAGAAATATAAATATAACATACAATTACGCGTGAAATATAATGTTCACACCTAGCAAACCACTTTTTGTAATTCTAACATATTTTCACTAAAAAAGATTGATTTGTAATAATTAGGATAAGACCGCATATATGTATAAACAATTTAAATCGAGAGATAGGCCAATGACGGTCATAGCGGATCTAAGATCGATTTGATTAAGTGATTGCTTAATGCTGTGACATCTTGTAATGTGTGCAGACTGATTACACAGGCACACATAAAATATTACTCGTTATTATAATTTTAATTTCTTCACGATTAAAGACTTAATTTATTAATATTATATTGTACTTACAGAAACTGCTAATAACGAATTATAGTCAAATCGAAAATTCTTATAATAATTTACATTCACCATCATTGCTATTGAAGCCACAAGTAATAATATAGACGCGATGGAATGATACAAAAATTCCTGAAAGTTAAAAAAAATTGCCAATCAACATAATTTTTAAATAAATTATATTAAACAGCTTTTTCTAATGATTCAATGTTATTTTAACAAATTTTGCACTTGAAACCACCTTTTCTCATCTTATGAACAGAACCAGACTAATAAATTAAGTTGTATGTAAAATAGGTCAAAATTTTATATATACAGAATTACTTACGTAAATTGTTTTAGGTATCATGGATGCAGCAGCAGGAGATATTAGATAACTGATGAAAAGAATAAAAGTGCCAATAAAGGAAAAACATGTTGCAACAAGAAAATAGTATTCTATAGTGCTTATAATCATGTAGTTATTAAAATGGTAACTGATGATTCCTACGCAAATGGTACCTAGCACCTGTTAATAAAAAATAAAAAATGCCAATTAGAGAGATATATAATTTCCTCGTATAAAAATGAACAAAGTGTTTAAATAAACTATTAATAATACAATAATATTGTATATTTAGGAGTACAAATACTATTATTGTAACAAATATATTCGGTTGCAGTCAGGTGGAAATATTGATAATATAATCATACTTTTTATCTTAAATATTATATATAAAATTGTTTCTTTTTATGTAAGCATTTTCGAGTATTTGTCACAAATCGTATGCTTCAAACTTAATAATATTGATTTTTTAAAATTAAACGTCACATACTTAAATAAACACATAAAAATTACTAAGTTTTAAAATTATTTGCATTTAGAGTTATCATCCATATTTTTATTAAAAAATTAATGATCATAAAATTAACGATTAAAAATTAATTATTACAAGTTATTTGATAATCAATTACAAGTTATTTGATAATCAATTAACTATTTTATGCTTAAAAATAATATTGGATACTTGAAATCAGAAAATCATAACATATTCGAATAAATGAACAATATAAACAAATAAATAAAATGTGTACCAATTGTAGGCTCTTAAAAATTCCGTTCCAACTTTTCAAAAAGTCAACGTTGATAACAATACCCGACATTGTGTTGCCTCGTCCTAACGTCAGTTCTGAAATCATAGATGATTCTTCTTGTAGTTGTTTCTCTTAAATTTATAAAAATTCCATTAAATATACATAAATAGAAACGTTGCATAATAGACAAATCATGATCAATTCAAATTTTGCAATATTTCAGTCTGCTATATTGAATCTTGTAATTTAGACCTCAGATTTGTAATTAGCATTATCAAAAAATTTCATTAAGTTTCACATAAATCAAAAAATGCTTTCTTTTTATAATCAGAGTTATAGCATTTTTACGGTTCTCTAAAAGTCAAATTTTATGTTATAACTATGAAAATGCTACATTTACAAATAGGAATTTTTTAAACCAAATGAGAAAGTTATTTCAATTTAACATAATTTATTTAATATGATAATATGAAAACTACAATTTTTTATTGTAAAAAAGTTTTCTTTCAATTTCATGTTGAT
>NJRQ01000060.1:740063-773414 GCA_003063805.1 Aphaenogaster ashmeadi | reverse complement strand
ACACACATACACACACACGGACATTTTGTATTAATGTATTTTTACGAGGTTTTAGAACATTCTAAACACTTTGGCATTAAAAACTGAAAAAAAATTTTTTTCACAAAAACAAAGCTTCCTCTATGAGGAAGCAAAAATAAAAATCCACAGATATCCACCTTTGATTTCGAGCCATATTCTATCGTTCGTGTTATAACGAGATAGTAATCGAAACGTTTTATTCATTATTCACAGAACAGACATTTGTTGTTGGCGCCGGAAAAAAGCGCGGGTAAACGCGTGGGAGCCGGCGACGGTATAGTCACCGCGCGAAGTTGCCGCTGGCGCATGAAGTTGCCCGCGCGATTTGCGAATTTCCCTCGCCATTTTGGACTCCTTCTCGCCGCGTTAAATAGAGGTGGAGAACTATCGATAGTCGTAACCATCGATAATTACCGATAGTTTGGTACTTGACTATCGATAATTATCGATTGTTTTCGATAGTTACAATATTACGTTTAAAAGTTTAAAAGATTTTTTGAGTTAGTTGTTAAAAATAAAAGTTTATTTATTTTATTTTTTATTAACGCCGTTAATTCATGGGAAACGCGGACGTCTGGCAATTCGTTCTTTCTTGCGCCGTTCGTCCGTCGCGATATGAAGCGTGCCTCGCGTGAGATTAACCCCTTCAATGTCAGTGACACGTATAGGGGCAAAAAAATTTGTGCCACTTTTGCTTTATGACACCCCACACAGCACAAAACTTACCAGAAATGTTTCAGAAACGTTTCAAAGCCTTATAGGGGCATCTTGAAAAAAACATGCTTATATACTATTACAATTTGGTTGTCCTTGAATATTTTAAAGTTTTTGAAGTCGCTAAATCTGAATTTGAAATCAGAATTTCGAAATTCAAAATGGCGGCTCCAATATGGCGGATCAAAATTCAAAATAATTTTGGATTTCAATAGAAATGGGTATCTTATCGTTTTTGGGGTCGCGAAATTCGCATCTAATATCAGATTTTCCAAATTCAAAATGGCAAATCCAATATGGCGGAACAGAATTCGAAAAAATATTAGGATTTCAATAAAAATGGATATGTTAGGGCGGCGCCAGACTATGCGTGTTTTACGCGAATATTCGTGATTCGAGCATCGTTCATCCTTGTTTATCATTTGATAAACAACAAGGATGACATGACTCGAATCACGAATATTCGCGTAAGACGCGCATAGTCTGGCGCCGCCCTTATGGTTTTTGAGGTCGCCGAATCCGAATCTAATATCAGATTTTCCAAATTGAAAATTGGCAAATCCAGTATGGCGAACCAAAATTCGAACAAATAGTTGATTTACATAAAGAATGTACATTTTTTTCTTCAATTACTTCTAAATTCCGCTCTCTGCTGAACCCAGAGTTACTTCAGATTCGGATTCAGCGACCTAAATAACTTTTATACTGAAGTATTCATGCAGTTTTGAAATCTTTTTTTTTACAACATATTTTTGGCACGAAAAGTTTTTTTCGCTTGACAGCGAAAGGGTTAATGTCGGTTAGTTAGAGTCTAACGATTAATGCGCGCGTATTCGTAATCAACGAAGCCGTTTCTGCGACCAGATTGTGCAAGCGAAAGAACAGGCAACGGGGACAATGAGAGAAGGAGGTGTCCTAGGAGGCATCGAGCGACAGTGGAAAGACAGACGGGTAATTATTATTTATTTATTATTTAATGGAAATTATTTTGTATTCTTTTACGACACTTTAAATATTTAATAAAATATTTAATACCTTTTTGTAAACGACAATTAATATTTAATATTAATTTTTATCATTTAATTTTAAATTTAGTCATAAAAGATATTTGATATTTTTTATTACAATATTATATATTATTTTAAAGGATGAGAGAGGAGGAGGAGGCCTCTGGGCGACATCGGGCGACAGCGGAAAGGCGGACGGATAATTATTATTTATTTATTACTTGCGGAATTAAATAATCGTTTATCTGCGCGACGATCGGCATTTGTGCGCCATTTCGCATCATAGGTTATATAAAAAAACGTGCAAATTATTTTGTATTCTTTTAAAAGATACTTCTAATATTTAATATAATATTCATGATATTCAATATCTTTTTGTAAAGGATAATTAATATTTAATATTAAACAGCTTTTATATGATAATAAATGATACTTCATATTTTTTATACAAAAGCAACAATTTTATACATGCAAATATAAATCACATTGCGAAAAAGGAAAATTATATTAATATTAATAATTAAGAATTTATTAACTTCAAATGTTAATATTAAACAAATTATTTTTTAAAATTTCTATTAAAAAATCTTTTAAGATTAAGTTTATTACGAAAATTGCTAATTTATTAAATAGATTACAAAGATTATTCCTGATTTATTAACATTGTTTTTAAATAGCTCTAAGATAGTTTTATTTATTTTAGGATACAAAGATAAAATTATAAGTGGCAAAAAGTTACAATAAATAATTAATTTGCATAAACTTACATACATATATTATTATTACATATATTATTATTATATATATATTACAATATTTCTCGATAAAATAAAGTATAAATATTACTCTTCGAACGAATATTAGATATTATTAGATATTATAGGTATCGGATATTAGATATATTAGATACAACGATAATCCGTTCAAAATAAACTTGAACTTTATGAAGCGGAAAATATTCAATGTAAAATTATTTCGTAAAATCATAGGGTCGTAGGGACAACAAATCAGTTGGCGCGCAGCTTTGATGTTCGTTTTTGTGACGTAACACTTCGCTATCATTGGCCGCGTTCAGCAGAAAAAGCAGCTTTGCAACTGTTGTAAAATTTCTTAATATGATTGGTTTATACATTTAGATCCAGGAGGAACTAAAGGCAAGAACCAATCATATTAAAGAATCTTACAACAGTTGCAAAGCTGCTTTTTCTGCTGAATGCAGCCAATGCCGGCCTGCTCGAGTAGCAGTGCGTGAATGGCTGCGTTCAGCAGAACAAAGCGATTAGTGATTCTTTATTACGATTGGTTTCTACACTTAGATCCAACGAGAAACTAAAGGGAAGAACCAATTATATTAAAGAATCACTAAGCGCTTACTAAGCGCTTTGTTCTGCTGAACGCAGCCATTGGCGTATGCCGCTCCATGCATCGTAGCGTTATCATTCTATAAAATGCGATTATTCTTTAGTAACAAATCGCGAGTATCAATCTGCGCAGTTAATTAAGTGCTACAATTAACGATCTGTAAGCGACGGCTACTTATCGACGCGGATATTTCGCGAGCTTTACTCGTCCGTTACGTAGAAATCGGAGCGATAGGAAATGAGAGTTGTATATCCTTCCATTGGCATATTTATTGCCGACAATTACTTCTTTAACGACTCCAGTAGAATATATCTCGAATCGCGCATTAACTTTTTCGCCCGATTTAAGGATAATTTGTCTGTTACCGTTTCCGAATTGAAAATGCGGAGTAACACGTGAATCGCCGCGGGCTCGAATGTTTTAAGTAGTGAAATACCGTCACGTATATGAATCGTTTATTAAGTATTTCGAAAATTCCACGAAAACACACATCGCATTTAATGTCGGGAATGTCGCATAAAGTGCCGTGCGGTCCGTATTTCATTATCATCAAATCAATACACGTACAATTAATTTCGTAAGTAGACATGTGTGTATAACATATTTTCAATACGTTTAAGATTTAAAAGTCTTAACTTTTACAAAATAAAAAATTATGATATTCTCAAGAACTGAATTTTTAGAAAAATGAGACTTTTTCCGAAATTGCATAATTATTTTTAATACATATTCAAAACCTATTCAAAAACAAATAAAAAATCAAAAGGGCTCAGAAGCAACTGAGCCGCAACCAACAACGTAGAACTACGTCAACTGTTGTCTCTTATACACATCTAGATGTGTATAAGAGACAGATACTACGGAGCGCACTATCTGGACTATCACGTCATCGGCATCCTGGGACACGTAGACATCGAAATCGAAGTATTAGCACCTCTAGACAACAAAACTATGGAACGCACACTCTCGTATTCCAAATTTAATTAACAGATTCCTGAATATCATTTTGTAAGAATCAATATTTAATACTTAAAAATATTTCAATCTAAACTTTATATTATTCTGCAACAATTCTACGATATTTTTTTAATGGAGATATTGATGAACACATATTACCAACCATCACCATGTTTTCGAGCATTTGATATAAATATCTGGATATATAGTATATTGCAGTTAATTTAATTTACAATTTACAAATTCTGATGTTTCATAATTGTACATATATCTGTCTCTTATACACATCTAGATGTGTATAAGAGACAGATCGTATCCCGCTTAGAAATTAATGAAAAATGTTCATGGGGGTGCTGATGTCAAATTTTTTCCCAATTTGACATCAGCACCCCGAAATGCAAATTTTTATAAAATTTCTAGTAGTTCTAATTCGTCGAATTCCATGTCTACGTGTCCCAGGACAAAGACATCGAATTCCACTAATTCGAACACCTAGAACCTCCAAAAACTACGGAGCGCACTATCTGGACTATCACGTCATCGGCATCCTGGGACACGTAGACATCGAAATCGAAGTATTAGCACCTCTAGACAACAAAACTATGGAACGCACACTCTCGTATTCCAAATTTAATTAACAGATTCCTGAATATCATTTTGTAAGAATCAATATTTAATACTTAAAAATATTTCAATCTAAACTTTATATTATTCTGCAACAATTCTACGATATTTTTTTAATGGAGATATTGATGAACACATATTACCAACCATCACCATGTTTTCGAGCATTTGATATAAATATCTGGATATATAGTATATTGCAGTTAATTTAATTTACAATTTACAAATTCTGATGTTTCATAATTGTACATATATACTGCATAATGTACTATATATTTCCAAAATTGCATATCTGTTGATTCAACACAGTGATAATATTAATGTTATCTCCGAACTCACTTCATAGTTATGAAAATTTATGGACTGGCGATCTTTAATAACATCTCATTGATGTTATATTACATACAAAATTTCCCCGCACGAACTAAACCGTCAAAAATTATTAGTACTTTGTTGTGTCATATATTAATGGTCGGTAAGGTGATGTTGAATTCAGCAGTGAATATGGTCGGTCACTATACAGACATAAAGATCGATGAGCTTGCTTGACGTGACAGATATTAACTTTCTAGCCGAAATTCCGCGAGTTTAATTCTGTGTACTGAGAGATTAAGTTGTCTGTTTTTTGGATAGTAATTAATCTAGTTTATTTCTTAACAAGACTTTTATTAAAACAATCATTTAGTTAGAAGTTGCACGTATAAAAATAATCGAACATATCAATAAAAGATATGACACACATCTTACTGTTTTTAATTTGTGGTGAAAATGAACGAAATGAAAGCTTATATTATGCATAATGTACATAATTTTTAGCATAAGATTAATGTATATAGATACATCGCGATTATAAAATGAATAATTTAACGTAACTCTAAATTTAATAATGATTTACGTAAATGGCTATGGTTTATATTTAGTTATAATATTTATCTCTATATCATGTATCGAATATATCATGTAAGAGAATTATTGAATATATTTCTATGCGATTTAAATAAGGATTAATTAATTTATATATTAATTCAATAATTGCAACTTTAACGACACATTAATAGTTTCATATTATAAAAGCATGTAATGCATAATTAACATTTAACATATATTAATTCACTAATTATTTTTTAAAAACTATACTGAATGCTGAAAAACAGCTTTACACTGCGCAATTCAGCATTTATATATTTTATGCATATTCAGAAAGATGTTTTGCAAAGTGTATAATTACTTGTGCTATTATAAAAACAAAATCATATTCTATATAGTTCAATAGTTCTCTTAAAAGAATTATTTTTTAAATTAAAGAATGATCTGATCCTTTATCCAGGATTGGAAAGAAATTGATTATTTTTTGCACTTCTTTTTAGAAAAGAATTATTTTTTACGAAAATTATTATATATAACTTTCCATAGCAACTGAAGTAAAAAATTATTCTCTCGATGGATCTATAAGATATTAATTTCATATAGAAGACATACAATTTTCCGTACTATTGTTAGGGCTAAATATTAAAGTATCCGGAGAAAGGGGTTAGGAGTAATCTCCGAAGAGCAGCGAAAGGGAAACTTTCTGATCTCGTTGATCGTGTTAACAACGAGGGCAATGCGAGTGGGTGAGGGAATTCGGGTAGATATTACATCTATATCTATCTGTCCGCATGATATCGCGAGAAGACGAGGGTGGAAGTGGGGGCTAACTCCGAGAGAGCGTCGGGACGCCTCGGGCGTCGCGCTCAGTCACCGCCCAAGCCGCGTCGCGACCGATTCGTCGTGCTGTTGCGAGAGAACGAACGTGAAAGAGTGTACGTTTCCGCGTGTATCCCTCCGAGTCGACGTGTCGAATGCACCGTAATCTCTGCCGGTCGCAATTTCTCTCGCACCGCCTCGTTTCCCGTGATTTCCGACTGTCAGTGATCGGCTCTCCCGCTCGCGAGATCGCGTTCGATCGGTTGCACACGAGCGGGACCGGGCACCAGTTACCAACTCTTATCTTTTGAAGTTAACGCGTGGGAGAGAAGAAGTAGTGGTGGCGCATCTGCCAGCGCGGATCCTGAAGGCAACGCGTTCCTCTGGAGGCTCTCAGGAGACAGTCAAGATCCATCGCCGCCCGGAGATGTCGGAAAGTCAAGGTCAGTATTGCTGCCGCGGTCGCGGTGCAGCATCAGCGTTGCATGCGTGCAGAGCCGAGCGGGGCGTGTGTGCACGATGAACGGAGATTTTCGGTTAAACCTCGAAATTACCATTTAAAGTGAATGCTTCCGAGAGAAAGTTAATAGTTACCCTCTGCAAAGCGATCTTCGATCTCTTGGAGCACACGAAAGAAAGAAAGTGGAAGTAGGAAAAATAGGAGCGAGGTTTGAGATGTCGAATCGTTTTGACTTCCGTTGAATGCGGGCTTTGTGCGGAAACATGAATCGTTTTATAGGATTTTCTTTTTTTTCCCGAGGCTCTCGCTTCTCAGAGAAAATATAGCGGTGACGGATAAGAGATGTTCCTTTTTGATGGCGCGAAGAGTTAGCAGAGAGTAAATTCAAGTGAGTGGAAGTGGGTCACTGAGAGAGTTCTTAATTTAATATCCCGGTTTACTTCCCGAACCCCTATTCACTTGCCATTGCATATCCATAATATTAAATACGGCGCGCAAGATGTTCGCGGTATTAATTGTTTAATGCAGTCGGGCTCTTCTTTAGAGATCCGTTTGATGATGCATTTATCAAGTCTACTGTCATTAACGGTTTAATACTGTAGAAACAGTTTAATACCGCGGCGATCAATATTACATCGTGTTTTATTAGCCCCTGTGGATTCATCATGTAATCTCCAGGTATTATGCTTCGCGAAATCATGTTAACCCATTTGCATTTGCAATTGCGACAGACTGTTTAAATCTGAAAACCATCAGCCATTAGAGTTTTGTCATTTATTAACAATCTTACATGTAAATTACATTACAGCATAACTTTTATTGCGATAAAATTGTAATCGCATTGCAAGTACATTTATATATATTGAAATATGCCCGAAATAAATAGGTGAATACATTTTAAGTTGTGTGATAAAACATACATGTTAAAAGAACTAAATAATAATCAAACAAGAGATAGGATATTATTCGCCAGTAAATATCGAACCACAGAAGAGATTTTTGTTTCGACTCAACTGGCCAAGTTCTTAATTTAAATAAATATATCGCGAATCGCGACGTTTTTTCGACCATGGGTTTTGGTCTTTTCTAAAGAGAGTAGAATTAATTATAATGTAAAGAATTTGTTGCGAAAAATTTTACCTCAGCTAGGACTCTGTTTTGCATGTATTAGCTCTAGAATTACCACAGTTATCCAAGTAAATGTGGGTACAATCTAATGAACCATAACTGATTTAATGAGCCATTCGCGGTTTCACCTTAATTCGGCATGCACTGAGACATGCATGGCTTAATCTTTGAGACAAGCACATGACTACTGGCAGGATAAATTCTTTACATTATAATTAATTCTACTCTCTTTAGAAAAGACCAAAACCCATGGTCGAAAAAACGTCGCGATTCGCGATATATTAATTTAAATTAAAAACTTGGCCAGTTGAGTCGAAACAAAAATCTCTTCTGCGTGGTTAAATAATAATCCGTCGTGATAGTTGTGGCAATATGATCTAGATATGTGGATGCAAATAATGTAATCTCAATCGCTAATCATTTCGAAATTAATTTACATGGCTGATAAGCTTGATTATCGCACAGTCAATAAAATCTTTCCCAGGTACGGAGGGAATTATGACGATCCGAAATCATTCACGAATGATGATTATTACGCGAGATGAATGCGCGAAAGCGCGACAGTGCTCCTTATTGCATGTTCGCAACTCGTACTTCGCGGTATCTTCATGAATTCTGAAAATAATGTTCCGCGCGGACTTTTATCCTACCTGGACATTTTATCGGGCAACACGCGGAACAGTGTAGAGACAAAAAAGGATTGCCGGTTCGCGACGTTTACGACCTCGTCGCTGCAACTTCTTGATTAACATCGCCAGGTCGCGCGTTCATAACTACAGTTCTTCCGAAGTTCCTGTCGCGGGGGCAATTTTGCGGGGCTCAACTTAGTTAGAGCTCATCTTCAGCCAACTTTCGAAATCATGTCCTGATACATTCGAAGCATTCCACCTCCTTCCCCCCGTTCCTCCTAATCTTCCGTGATTTTGCGCCGTTCGTCGTTCCCTTGATTCCTCGATGTATCGAGAGGAAAAATCCTGCGGTGAGTCTCATGTGGGATTTGATCGAACTGCCGGTAAAAGGGACAATACTACTGCAAAGTGTCGGAGAAAGTTAATTTAACTTTCGGCAGTTTGCTAGTCAAGGGTGTTCTTATTGTCACGAAGACTGTCAGGAGTTTGAGTTCCGAATTTCTAGTCTGGGAATTGCGTAACAATGTTAGTGCTACTTGAAGATAGCATTCAATAAACTGGGAATAGGTTTCAATTAAATTGAATACGCGTCATTGTTGCGAATATAAAAATGAGAAGAAATATGTAACGGCCTTTTAAGCACGTCGAGAAAGAAGGAAAGATTTATTTAGCATGTCACAAAGAATATAAAAAATATGTTAATTACGTAATTACGCAAGAGAAGTTTTTAAGTATCTGTATGCATTGTTTTATTTTGAGCTTACGTTCATATCCATACGAGAAATAAATGTTTTAATTTTAAATTTATTATTAAATTTTTATATTTTGCGAAATCATGCATGCGAAAATCTATGTAAAAGTGTTTCGATATATCTCAAGTGATTAGAAAACCGCGTATAGCAAATCGTGAGAGCATTTAAATTTCTAACATTGTAAATTACTACTTGAAAGTAGTCCCTATATATGCTAATGTAAAGGGAATACTGATGCCGAGAACATTAATTACATCGCGCTAATTTTGCATTGTAATGCTCGCCGTTCTCTGTTCGTGCGATTCGCAAGTGCGGACTATTTCCCACTGGTGAAAATGTGGCCTACACGCACGGGGAATCGTGAGTCATAAATTCAAGTCGGTGCCATCTAATTACCTCGCCTTCTGTTACACACCTATCGCTCTCGGGAGATGACGAATAAGGAACGTGATGTAACGAAGCGCAGAAGGTTCGCGAAGCCGGAATCATAACGAGTACTTATTTTCTTAATTATTTTTCTATATTATATTTTTCTTTATTGTATTGGATGCTCCAGATTTCCACTTTCTTTATCTGTGGATTTATTAATCAATTTGAAATTTGAAATTTAAGACTGACGCGATTGAAAATTTAATATTTTCTCGATTTTTAAGCATTAGAAACGCGTATAAACGAAAAATTTTATCTTTTGCTTTATTTCAAGTGCAATTTGCTTCAGTGTAGAATTTTTATTAAGAAAAAGTAGTTTTTAAGGAGGGATATTTGAATCTTTATTAGGAAAAATTAGCTTTTAAAGAGGGATATTTTTGAAATGAAATTAAATATTAAAATTTTTTATGGAAGAAAATAGAGTTTAGTCAAACTTCGGTTAACAAAAAATCGACACGAAAATGATTAAATAAAGCTTGATTGAGAGGAAGTGTACTTGGGTATTCTATATAAAGTGTCCAAGATTTATAGTGGCACCACTTTCCAACTACGGATTCTTTGATCAACTTGGAGTTGACTTTTTACTTTATGTAAAAGTGACGGAAGGCTATTGTTTCTACTTGGTCATTACAACTTTTTACTTCGCGCAACGTTAATTATCTCGACAATTAAACTTTAATATCTGCTCGAAACTTGTTAAGATAAGATTCAATAGAAATCAACTAGAGAACAATGTTCTCTATTACCTATCTATTCTCATAAGAATTTCAAGTTTCTAATGTTTTTTTTTACGTCTTTATGAATTAATGTGACTCCTTTTTATTTAAAGTATTAAAGCAATAAAGTTAAAGTACTAAAATAATTATAAACTCGATAAGTTTGTTAAAGTGAGAAAATTTTTTAAACTGTTTCCAAGTTGTGTGTTTCTGGACGAGGATCTACTTTCTTTGAAATATAAAAATTATCGATGCGTCGTAAAATATATTCTGCATCCATGTCGTTAGAAAGCATCCATTTACATTCATCAATACATGAAAGAGACACGTATCTCTCTTTATAACGATCTGCTTTACACGTATATATTTTGCACGTCGGGCCCGCTTCTTGTAATTCTATATTTCGCCTTCGCGCTCTAAATTTTGCAAGACGACCCTGCAAAAGATACCCGAGCATTCCGATCATGGTCGCGGAAGTAAAGTCAAGAGTTACTAAAAATACGGGTAATGGAACTGCGGATCCGTAATTTA
This sequence comes from Aphaenogaster ashmeadi, assembly GCA_003063805.1. Lineage (NCBI taxonomy): Eukaryota > Metazoa > Arthropoda > Insecta > Hymenoptera > Formicidae > Aphaenogaster > Aphaenogaster ashmeadi. Next base: position 762,398 of record NJRQ01000060.1, on the reverse strand, counting down.
TCGTTCTCAAGATAATCGAAGCGAATCGCGCATACATCGATTTGTTTATTTGTACGTCAATCCGCGTGGATACGTTTGATCGATTTCGACATGTTTGCCCGAACCCAAAGGGATATGGACGGACGTTTCCGGGAAAAGTGTTCGTTTATGGATTTTTCTTCCTTTGAACTCTGCACTGTGTATTTGACGGTGCACGCCGCATAGAAGATGCTGAAATTTAATAAGATATTGACGTTTTTATATTCATTCTGTATTATAAATATTACAAATATCGATGCTATCTGACATTCCTTTCAAAATTGCTGGCATATTGCAATTTCGCAGTATCGAGACTCATTGAAACGTTAAACGTCTGTTTTAAAAGCAAAAAATTAGGACAAATATTTGTATAAATTTTATTTCATTATTCTCTCTTATTATTTCTCATTATCTTTGTACACCTATAGCATACAGTTTAGTCGCGTTCATCCTTCAAATTATGTTTTATTGTGCTTTATTTGTAGGGTTTCCACGTGTCTTGTAAATTTACATTTCGCGGAATAATGTAACAATGTATGGTATATTCCGTTTACTCTTCGCGCGCGCATTTTTGCACTTTGTCGTTGGTGTTTTGCAACACGACTAAAGCGGCTGATACGATTTAATGTCTCTACTCTCTTGCAAATAATGCGCGTTACAAGCGCGACTCTCGTTTATGCATCCTGAGTGTCGCGCGTCGTCGTATTCTCACGCATCAGTCACCCTCGTGACTTTATCGCCTCTTTTCGCGACGTTACAGTCGAGCTCCGATGACGTTCGTAAACTTTGTTGTAAAACGCGCTCGTACCGGGTGATTTGCAGTAAAGTCGTAAAGAAGAAAAACGCGCTTCGTCCAAAGTTCAACTTGAATGACTAGCATAAGTGGATCCGCCTTTCTGGTTTTGGGAAAAGGCTTAAACTTTCTTGAATCCTTCATAAAATATGGAATAGAGCCAGCTACTTGATTCTGGTATAAATCAGTTAAGCTTGGAAAATTTTTTTTAACCCTCTTTCAGTGAAAGTGTGTTCAACAAATTATGCATGTATGTCTCACAATCAGTTCAGACATTTAAATATTTTAAAAATGTAACAAACACATATGATGTGTGTGTGTGTGTGTTAAAATGTTTTGAAAATATTAATTAATAAACCGTATTCTTTCTTTCTTTCTCTCTCACTGAAATACTTTCGTAAGACTATTTGAAACATTTTTCTTATCATTATCTTTCAACATGAAAGTTTTATTAAAATAAAAGTTTAATTTTTAAAAAGTTTTTGAAAAGAAAACTTGAGATATTTTTCTTTTACATGTATTTAATTGATGTCGAAGGAAATCTGCTAGGTAACTGAAAAGTAATAATCGATTTTGCTACTTTGACGTTTAGGGCTGCGAGACGATTCTACGTGTATAATACTGCAAATTAATTTTTCTAAAGCTGAAGAACATTTAGTATCTACTTCATAACTTCATTAAAAAATAATCGTTGTAGGATAAGCGGGAAGAGATGTTTCCTGTAACAGGACATCAAACTTCTCTCGGATGTGCGAAAAGTAGGGAAAATTAAAATACACCGACGAAAATGTACCGTATAAAACTTTATTCTTATACCTGCATGAGAATAAAAATACGCGACACATCGAGAAGTGTGTTAGAAAAGAGGGATATATTAATTAAAGCAGGGGAACGGGGTCCTTGTAAATTGAAGAACGTAGGATAAGTAACGAAGAGATTGTTATAATTACATCTTCATCACCTGCAAAGTTTTCTTTCTCGAAAAGGACACATCGATCCCTCTGATAATGGCAGATATTAAAATTCTCGTTAAAGTTCACCGCACTCGTGCGCAGGGGGCGAAGTTCTTCTGAAGAATTTTCACTCTAATCCAATTTTTAAATGTCGTTCCCCATCTTTCGGCCCGGAACTCGTCGCTCGAAAATCTCTTATTATCCTATATAGTTTTTCATTGAATCTGGAATCGGAGTTATCTAGGTATTCAATTATTCGGGTCATCCGGACCCGTTGCGGCTTTTGTGTCATTGAACGAGTCCTCGCTATTTCCACGACGATAAATAGCCCTTTCGCGATTTTAACGACGCACTCGTACTCGAGCTCACCGTGCCGTAAAACTAATTATACAAACGCGCTACGGCGCGCCGTCGCCGACGACATTCGTTTATAATAACGTTTGTGCAAGGGTTAGTTTTTAGCAAGAACGGTATATTCGAAACTTTCAACGAACAGCTCAGTTTAACGCAAAAATGTTTGTAATATAAAACAGTAGATTCTTTTGATACGTCGAGTGCTTTTTCGATCGTCTAAATTTAATCAATTTAAATTCGTATATATTGTAGAAGAGGAGCGATATAAAAATTTCAAGTCGATCGGAGTAAGGTTCAGAGGTTACAAAAAAGTTAGTTAAATCTATAGACGTAGTCCATCCACAATCCAGGTCTCTCTTCTCTCTTCTATTTTTCCCCATTTTCTTTTGTTCGAAAGAGAAAAAAGACCTGAGTTGTTTTCTTCCTTTTTCTTGCGCATTAGCAAACCATTGCCTGGCATGTGGTATGCTCGGTCTATGTATATTATGATCACTTCGGTGAAAAATTATATTTTTCAGAATTGTTAAAGTTAACAAGATAACATTGTGAAACATTATTAAAGTTGACAAGATAACATTGTTAAAGTTGATCTTTTGAAAATCGATTGTTTTGTACTGAATTCAGGTTATCTTGCATCATATATCCCAAGTAGAACACGAAAGTCATGATGACGTCAAAATGATGCTAAAATGACGCCTTTGACATCATTTTGACGTCATCATGACTTCAAAATGATATCAAAGGCGTCATTTTAGCATCATTTTGACGTCATCATGACTTTCTGTTCTACTTGGGATATTATATGATTACCTTAAGTGCAGATCTTACGGAACTAAAGGCACAAAAACTCTATTTTTCCAATTCTCGTAAAATTTATTTTTATCACCTTAATTCAGGTCCACTTTAGAAGACTTACGATATGAGATAGATTTTAAAATAGAGTTTTATCTATAATTTTATACCATGTGATGTAAGAAACGTTGGAGGAATCACAGAGAGAGGATGCACGTTTATCAGAATACACGGCGCACACAAAATTATTGATAGAACTCTGCCACGAATTACAGATCGTAACATAAGTTTTCTAAAGTGGACTTGAATTAAGGAGATAAATATAAATTGTGCGAGAATTGGAAAAAGAAATAGAGTTTGGCCATTCATTCTGTAAGGTCTGCGCGTCTAAAGTATTTTTGAGTTATTATGCCATTTCCTACGCGCGTCCTCCGTTTATTCTCCGCGATCATATTCTACTCACGGACGGCCCTTGTATTTAAGCTGTGCGTAATATGCGCATGGTATCGCGCGTAACGATATATTCGCCCGGGGAAATCCCCGGGGTTAGGAGTTCGCACGGGCTCGCAATTGCCAGAAACAATCGGTGGCCGATGATTAAAGTGTAATATAGACAAGGCCGGTGAGCATCTACGTTATCCCACCTCATCGCGTTTCTATGCGAGATTGCTCCTACCACCGATATACTTCTGCATCGGACGTGTGTATCACCGCACGCCGCTATCTTGTTGCCATTTGCATGCTCGCAATTTGCATCGCGGTCCAACGCGAATGCAGATTAGAACGCAACGCGGCTCGTCGCGCCACGGCGCAAATATAAGCGAAATATATCGCGTTGTACGCGTGCAGAAATTTCGATAAGCGATACATCCAGATTGTCATAATCGATCACGCATCGATGCGTTTCATCCGATCCGCTGGCGAATTTTACTTTGACTGCGAATTAGCCGCGCTTATCCGGGAGAGACGCTTTTATCTCGCACGGGCGACACGCAGTCATCGAGCCGATCTCTCGTCGACTCGATCTCCCATCGACTTTCAACTTTCCTTTTTCACGAGACGACGAATGTTTGCGCGTCGTGCGGGGAACTCGAGGAGCGTCGCGACGCATAGCCAGGCATCGGCGCCCCGGACGGGCGTCGCCATCCTCATTGATCCCCTCCGCCCATTGGGGGCGATTCTGTCATCAAGGTCCGCGTTTCTCTTTGCTCGACACATCGAGCATTGCTCGTTCCAGACAATCTTGGCGCGACATCCACATCGGATAACAATACCCCACGGAAAAAACGATAAGGTTACCAGATGCATAATTACGGTTGCCACAATCACAATAAATAGTAATATTTGGTACAGCCACGTCTGTGGTTGTCACATTCACATTGATGTGAACCGAAAGAACGGCTAAGGTTGAGACAACTAAAATAACAATGTTGCCGTATGAATTGTTGGGGCATCTACATTGTTTTGTGTAGTGCATCTATATATGTTTGTCTCAACATTTACTATGTTTGCTGCACCAAATGCATATAGTTGCCTTCACATCAATGTGAATGTGATAACCACAGACGTAGCTGTACCAAATATTACTATTTATTGTGGTTGTGGCAACCGTCATTATGCATCTGGTAACCTTATCGTTTTTTCCGTGTGCCGAGAGAAATAAGAGCGATTTTTTTCCCATTCGTTGCTTCGTCGACTTAACATTCAGTATTATATTTCGATCATTATTGACATTATGTCAATTATGACATTATGTAACCGTAATGATCATTAATTGACTATGTTGCATGTTGCAATTTTTCTCTCACGTTATCCAACATAATTTCTTAATTCTAGCACGCTAAGATAAAAAGAATGGCGATTCTGTCATCAAGGTTCGCGTTCCTCTTTGCTCGACACGTCGAGCATTGCTCGTTCCAGACAATCTCGGCGTGACATCCACATCGGATATTAACAATACCCGAGAGAAAGAGAACGATTTTTTTTCCATTTGTTGCTTCGTCGACTTAACATTCAGTATTATGTTTCGATCATTATTGAAATTATGTCAATTATGACGTTATGTAACCGTAATGATCATTAATTGACATTATGACATTATGTTGCATGTTGCAATTTTTCTCTCACGTTATACAACATAATTTCTTAATTCTAGGGCGCTAAGATAAAACGAACGGCAAAAATAAACGTTTGAGACGCTATTTTTCTTCATATATTGATTTTCATTTACGTAAATCGGAAAAACGATAATAAAAGTTAATATATCTATTTTTCTCTTCTTGAATTTCACAGTTCTAAAAGTAGATCGCACCGATTGTAGTGATATAATTTTGTATATTAATAAATGAGGCATCGATCATTAATAACCGTATTTATTACTGTAGTAATTACTGCATTGTTGCAAACGAGATATCGAAATCGAGGTTTTATTTTCATTAGGAAATAGAATAAACATTTTTCAATAGTCAAACGTTGCATATAAACGATTTATTTGAAAATTATTAATCCTACACCGAAAGAACGATAAGGTTGCCACAACCACAATAATAGTAATATTTGGTACAGCCACATCCTGTGGTTGTCACATTCACATTGTTTTGTGTAGTGCATCTATATATGTTTGTCTCAACATTCACTATGTTTGCTGTATCAAATGCATATAGTTGCCTTCACATCAATGTGAATGTGACAACCACAGGACGTGGCTGTACCAAATATTACTATTATTGTGGTTGTGGCAACCTTATCGTTTTTTCCGTGTACAACGCTATAAATATATTACTGACAATGAGATGCATACGCTGCTATTAGTTTTTTAGTAATATTTTTGTTTTTCAAAAGATTTTTCAATTATTTTAACGAGTTATGATTTATCTGTAACATTCAAATCAGGCGGTAAGTTAACTTGGTGCATTTTCTTACAATTACTTTCCATTTTTCTCAAATATATGTCTCAAAAACATTAATCGTGATTCTGCCTGTGAATCGGCTCACGAACGATGTGATCGAGACGATTTCGAACATTAAGTTTCTCCACAGACGTATGCGAAATCGAGATTTCGCACTTAATTTGATGTATATCGCGCGTGTACATCTGCCACACATGCTTACACATGTAAACAATAGGTTAGACCGTGATATCGATCCCCGTAATGAGAACTGGGATTTCTACACAAGCGTTAGTGGGCCCATCCGGCCGCAACGACTCTATCTCTAAACCTCTAAATCTCTAAACCTGCCATAATTGGGTGTCCACCGTACCTTTTGTAACCGAATCTTCCGTTATCCCATCGTGGAGTATCTAATCAGAACGTGTTAAAACTCTGCCCGTGTGCTATCCCGTGTGGATTGCACTATAATTTGTCGTGGAATTTTAAAGTCAAGTAACATTAATATTAATAATAAACGGACTCTCGATAATAAAACAATTAATATCGATAAAGAGGGCAATGAGAGTGCAGCACACTCGATGAGGTTATCAGTGCGCAATTTTTGAGTAAAAAATTTTTACTTTAATATTAACATTAATTTAATTTAAAAAATAAATTAATAAACCCAAATTTTTACTCAAATATTGCGTACTAACCGCGCTACACTCTCATTGCTCTTTGATTACATTAATTCAAAGTTAAGGCTGCATAAAATGCAACATTAAACAGCAGCATCCGTAATGAAGCAAAAATTTAGTCTACTTTTCTGCATTTATCTTCCTTCTCATTTCTTTACCTTCTGCATTTATCTACCTACCTAATTAATTGTAGACATGCATATTTTTTTCAATAGTGAAATAAATTGTTTCGATAAGTTAATGATTATTTATCAAGCTTTAAATATCTGATCGCTCGAAGTCTGTGTAACGAATCGCGCGCGACTTGTTGCTCCGAAATCTGCCCAACAGAACAACCGCGATTATTCGTTCGATCGATGCATTGGTAAATGGAATGAATAAATTGTTTCATTCTGGATTAGAACTTTACTATTTTCAAATATTGTCTGAAACATACATATCCTGCAGTTTTTTATAATATCAATTACATATTGCATTGTACATAGAAAAGGGTAATAATTGTTATTTTTGAAAAGTTAAAAGATGCTTCCTAGATCTAAAAAATAAAAAATGTTTCATGTTTTTGTCATTTATTTTAACAACACAATTTCGCTTAACAATGTGCGAAAGAATGCAGTTGATTTTATGGAAGAAAGGTTTAATACAAGAGCTTCGAAAACTTCAGATATTCGCTACTGTTCAATTCAGAGAAAATGGAAATCTCTCGTTTCGTCGATCCGCGTTTCTATTTTCGCCGGTATTTGTTCACCCGTGTGAATGCGTGTGCCTACCAATATCGACAACACAGGAAGACATGAATATCGACGAGAGTGTTGGAAGAAATAGACGGCAAACACGGCCGCGATATTCGTCATAAAATGTAAAGAACGTGTTCTTCGACAATGGAAACACAGAGTCCGGTGCTGCTAAGATATACGAAAATTAAAATATACTCTCGAGCCAGGAAATTGCATTGCGTTCTCAAAATAAAATATGCTCGCGTGTCTTGAAGGCAGAAAGCAAGAAAGAGAATCAGCGCAGTAAGTCTATTTCAACATTACTCCTTTTTTATCAAACGGCGTAAGATTTAGCGACACTGATACGAGGAATCTAATGTGCATTCATTCGGCGATCAGATCGGAGCAACGTGCTTTTGATTTCCTCAGTCTCCGATATCTTCTTCTCGATTGTTCTAGACTGGAGGAGATACGGTCGTACCGGATATTAACTGAATTCTCTCTCTTGATCTGCGAATTTCAAATGCGATAGGTGAATATGCTTGAATCGACGTCTAAGTCGAAATTCAAAAGGAATGTCTGAGAGTGCATTTGCAAAGGAATGCCTGAGAATGCATTTCGATACAATACGTGTTGCGTTTACGTAGCAATTCGTTAAATAGCCACTCGTTTTTATTTTCTAAAGTTTTTTGTTTCTAACTGAAACATAGATTATAATTAATGCAACTTAAAATTTAAAACTATCTCCGTTGGAAAATAAAAAGTACTAGGAAATAAAAGAGAAGAGTGGGACGCTCTACGTACCGCAACGTGACAATACGAAAAGATACGTTAAATGCAAACATGTCGCGGAAAAAAAAGAGAAATGCAAAAGTTGTTAAATTTGCGGAGTCATCGCTTCGTTTAATTAAATCCTCAAAATCTAATCTGGACGCTTGTCTCCAGCCGTTCTCTCTTTCCATCGGTTTTTCCCTCGTCCTCTCTCTGCCATTCTGTCGCTAATCCCGTCTCGTTAATTACACGAAATTGGAACCGACAAGCAAGCGAACGAGAAAATTTTATCGTGTATCGTACCATCTGTCCCTTCGCGGGAAAACCCTTTTTTCCCCCATTTCGAGAACGAAACATCGATTGTAGGCCCGCGTCACCCAGGACGAAGTTTAACCCGCGGACTTACAAAAATAGAATTTGATATCGACGTCGGTGTAAATAGTTTCTGATCTCTTGCTGACATGCCGTTACCGTAGTTGGATGGTAATCCCAACACATACACACAGGATCCGCCGCCCACGTCGTCTTCATGCGGTAATCGCTCATTTAATATCCAACCAGGGAGAATCTAATCCCTGTACCTACTAAGAACAAAAAGACATCGTTGCCTGTCTACTGTGGATTACGATGGTTTTGTAACTACATATAGCGGAACGTGTATAAGATAAGATAATTCCCATAAAGATTCTCGAAAGCAAATCCTCGTGAACAAGACAGGCACTAATTTGAGAGTAGAGACAGAAATTGCGTGTCACAACAACGTGATACATAAATATATAGAAGAACCCACTAATTTTTATATGTGTAAATTCTATATGCATAATTGAAACGGTAAATTAGTGGACTACGAGGGGTAAACCGCTGAAGGCATTGCGGTGTACAGATTTGGGGCATTAGTGGGCATTACTAGGGCACATTAGTATGGGCATATTACATAAATGTAATAGTAATGCCCAAAAATTGTGTACTTTTAGTATACCTTTGTGTACTTTGTGTACTTAGTAATGCCCAAAATTGGGCATTATATAGGCATTGGTGTACACAATTTTGGTCAGCTGTTTACCCCTCGTTGGACTATGACTTTTTACAATTCCATCAATATTAAAATCAATATAAAAATTAACACGCTCGCATACATTATTCTGCTGCAGTGGTTATGCAATCATTAGCGGAATGATTGAGAGCTGCATCCAATGTTTTCGCGTAATTTTTATATTTATTTTTCGTTGTTTAACACGTGGAACGCCGCGGTAGAATTAAGCTGTGACATCGCGGCACCATTTAGGTCTTTAGAATGCGCGGCAGTGTACAAAGTTTGCACGGCAGTCAACGTGAACAATAACTTGTAAGGATCGCTCAGAAGCGCGCATTATGTTTCGTCGGTATTATCTGACCTAAATATGATTTTGCACGCATTAGAGAGGCAGGAAGTTCCGAGGGGTGATTTATTTGTCATGATAATCCGACGAACTCAGGCGTTTCTCAGATGCGTATATGCCAGCTCGACTCGCGTAGGTATACTCCGCTCTAATGAACGACGGCGGTTTAGGCTAGGTGTATTTGCTTTGGAGTATTGACGAGCCTCGTATGCCAGCAAAAACGGCGAATCCTCAAGGTTGCTCTTCAATTCTCGCGCTCGGAGAGATCCGACGCGCTCAGTGCGGTCCAATATAAATGTTTGATCGAACGCTAGGATTCTCCCAGCTGGACAGAGTAACTCGCCAGACAAATATTGCCTCCCTCCGGCAAAGCCTTCGAGAAACCGTGTGCTCTTTGCGCATACAAGAATCTAGGATTTAACCCCTCCGCCGTTAGAAAAACAGTTCGTCATAGAGCATTCATATCTGCCTTTGAACGCGCACTTGCTTGTTAGATGACTCCTAAGACGCTAGATAGTTTTAAAGTTATGACAAATGCGAAAAGCTTTCTCTTTATTTGTTAAATAAAATTAGATAGTTTAGATAATCTGAGAGAGCAAAATTAGAAAATGCAAAAATTTCTATCAAGTGTACACTGAAAAAAAATGCTGTTGCTTCAATTAAACATCTACGTCACGGGCTGCCACAAACATAAATAGTTCATTCAATTGTATTATGATTGGACCAAATATTTACATTATTAAAAGAATAATGGTCCAATCATAATACAATTGAATGAACTATTTATATTTGTGGCAGCCCGTGACGTAGACGTTTAATTGAAGCAACAGCATTTTTTTTTCTGTGTAGTTTCTGAAGGAGAAAATCTTATTTTATAACTTTAATACTTATTTGTATTGAATATATATATTATAAATAACTTTAGTTATGTTAATTGTTAATACAATAATTTCAAACTATCTTTTTTTTATCTCTTTTGCTTATAAACATTTTTTAAAGTTTCCCCGAGATCTCTTGTCATAATATGCAAAAATGATGGCAGATTCCGCTATGCAAAAATACGTTAAAATATCATCCACTTTTATCGAGAGAACGAGAATCGTATTATCGTAACAGCGTTATCTGACAACATTTTTAAACAAAACTATTCCGTGGGAACTCTCGTTTGATTAGTTCCCACATAAATGCGGCCTTGGTGCTGCTCGTGAATCCGGCAACAGCTGCAAGCAATCCACGAGTTTGTATACACCTCGTCCCGCTAGGAATTTCGGTCCCTTGAAGATGAGGCCATTGTCGCGGGAGATAGTCATAATAGTAAAGACGACTCGCCAATCGAATCGTTGAAGTCCGAGGGAATTGACATTTTGGAGGCGGTTTCTGAAGACCGCCTTGTCAATCGAAAAATTCCGAAGTTCGTAAATGAATATGAACGAACCGTGAAGTTTCTTCAGCGAGACATTCCAGCGAGTGAAGCAGTGGAGATGTAGGTACTTGTGGTTTGCGGACACAAAGCAATGACGGCTCCAGATCGTGGTCGTGTTTGCGCTTTGCGTGCTCTATTATTCCGGTTGGAGAGAAACAGGGAACTTAAAGAGAAACAGTGAATGCAAGGAGTCTCTTGAGACATGCAGGTTCGCTAGGTTCCTGGAACGTATTATTCAAGCGATTTTAAAAAGGTCGCGGAATGAAAGCAGGCTTGGCGCGGGATTGTCGCACGATTAAAATCACACTACCTTTCTACTTCTATAAGGAAGTAGAAATACGTTGAAATTAAAATACGATAATAAAAGTATTTATTTATTAATTCCTAGAAATATTATTTTTTTGTACCTATAATTTTTAAGTGATAGAAGAAATGAGATATACGCAATTAAAAGAAATTTGACAGGATTTTTCGCATTTTCTGAGAAAAACCACTTTTATAATCTTATTTAAATGTAGGAAGTTTGAAGAACGATGAAAAAAAGTTAAAAATCAAGCACACGTTTCCAGCTTCATGTAAGGAAAATGTTAAATGTAAAGAGCATAGAGCTCCGCGGGTTTTTACAGGTTCGCACTATTTTATGGTATGCGTAATGCAGGATACTTTGACGCAAGATAGTATCTGTATTATAATTGGCTACTACATGCCACACGCTGTGGGTCGCACTCTCTTAATTACACAAGTGGTCTCCGTACTAATTACGGATACGTCGTTTTGTGTTCTAGGTGAGGCGAGGACGTGAGGGTTGATCCGATGAATGGGGCCGAGCTCTGACAAAGGTATTGTCTAGAAATAATTTCGGAAAGATGGGTATGAAAAAAAGGGCGCGATTAATTCTTACCGTTTAAAGGTAATGTTCATAGTGCGTGAGATCTCGCGAGCTCTCCTTTCGGACAATATTCTTTTCAGAATTCTCCTTTCAAGATATGCGGGATCAACGTAACGCGTCTTTGTCTTCGTGAAATTGTTTCTTTAATAAAAGGTGCAATGACCTCAGATACATATATTATAAACCGAGGGAACTTCTTTTAAATAAAGCTAGGTTTGCGAACGCATATATGCATATATACATAACAGCATGTACGGAAGTTATTATTTATCTTCTAATATTAAATTTTTATTAAATTTAATTGTATAAACACGCAAAATTGGGAATTAAAATGATATTCTGCCAAGTTCATTTATGTTAAATTTGTGTGTCTACTATTATTAATCTGACTTATATCATTTCGCATTTATTGAATTCGTGTCTTATACTACGATATCTGAGAATTAAATTTATGAAAAGCACAAGGTATAAAGGTCCACGATCTTACACTTGGTATCACATCTTAAGAGGAATCTCTTCGTGGAATTTTCTCAAAGATTCGCGAATCAAGTATAATTTCACAGGACCGCTTTCCGCAGTTATTGGCGCACAGGTATTGATTTTTGCCAAGGAACGAGCTGAAATTATTTTGCCGCTTGAATTACGACTCGTTCGATTAACTAGAAATTTCATCGCCGTCGGGGATTTGTTCGACTTCGTTGTTAAATGTCACTCGCAACGGTCGTCGATAAATCTTAATCTATGGAGTTAGTGCGCGTTTGCAGCAAAAACCTATTCGGACAACGTTAACCTAATCCTTTGGACTTCCACAAATCCTTAGTAAATCACTACTAAAAAGCACAGATCTCAAAGCCATTTAAAATTTTCAATATTTCTATTTTTATATTTTCTTCTATATCAAAATTATTTTATAGATATTTTATACAGGGTGTTTCAGAATTACACGGCATTATTTTAGGGAAATATTTTCTAGGTCAAAATGAACAAAAAAGTTTATATAAACATATGTCCCAAACTTGTTTAGTAAGATATTAAAGAGTAAAGATTATGTTTAACAGTAAAACATTTAAAGTATGTTTTCGAAGTGCAGCTTTCATTATGCGATTTCTTAATTTTTCTTGCGTGCCAATAGATCTACAATAAACTGAAGACTTCTACAAATCTTCGAAGATATTCCAATACGAGATTGACACACGGAAAAAACGAAGATTGCCACAACCACAATAATAGTAACATTTGGTACAGCCACGTCCTGTGGTTGTCACATTCACATTGATGTGAAGGCAACTATATGCATTTGGTACAGCAAACATAGTGAATGTTGAAACAAACATAGTGAATGTTGAGACAAATATATATAGATGCACTACACAAAACAATGTGAATGTGACAACCACAGGACGTGGCTGTACCAAATGTTACTATTATTGTGGTTATGGCAACCTTATTGTTTTTTCCGTGCAGGGAATGTGGTTTATGCACGATGGTGCACTAGAGAGCCTACTTTTTTCGTATTATTAACTATTTAAATATTACATACAGTAACCACTGGATCGAAATGGACCCATTAAATGGCCATCACGATCGCCCGATCTAATACTGTTAGACTATTTTCTATGGGATTGGATAAAGCCTTTAGTTTATTGTAGACCTATTGACACGCAAGAAGAATTAAGAAATCGCATAATGGAAGCTGCAGCAACCATCAGGAATAATCCTGATGCCCATGGGCGCCCATGAGGGGGGGCAAGGAGGGGCATATGCCCCCCTGGATTTTAATTTTTTCAATTTAGAATGATGTTATTAACAACCAGATAATTTTTTGTTCGAAATTTATACAATTAAAAATAAAAATCTGCATAAATATTTCTTTAAAAAATATTATTTGAAGAAACATTTGTTTGGCAACCCTAAGTTTTACACTCTGCCCCCCCTTGAAAAAAATTGTAAGGGCGCCCATGCTGATGCCATAAGGCGTGCCACAGAAACATGGATTCATCGTACTGAATACTGCATTCAACAAAACGGCGGCCACTTCGAAAACATACTTTAAATGTTTTACTGTCAAACATAATCTTTACTCTTTAATATCTTACTAATAAAGAAGTTTGTGGGACATATGTTCATATAAACTTTTTTGTTCATTTTGATCTAGAAAATATTTCCCTAAAATAGTGCCGTGCAATTCTGAAACACCCTGTATATACAAATTTATATCTGTCTTCTTTATTTAAGATTTTCATATATTTTTTTTCGTTATATATACATAATATTCTTCGCAATTCATAAATATACAATATGCTTTGCAATTCATGTATATACAGTGTACAAGAATGTTCTTTACATGATAGAATTAACGAGTTTTCGAAGTGTTGAAACATATTTGCATCACTATTACCACGTATGTGTTAGAAACAAAGCCTCTCGAATCGCAATGCAGATTCCCTTGGGATATTTCTTGGGATTGCCTCGCAACGTATGCACGTTTCGCAAATTCGGTCGTTTGTCCCGCAACACTTGCAGAATACACATATCCCCTAAGAGCTCTGGATGCGTGAGTTCCATGTTGCAAGGTATTTACACTGACTTGCACGCGAAGTACCCATCCACGCTGCTGGATCCTTGGTCACGGTAGATTTCCAGCTTGCTCTCGCTTCCGCCACTGCGAAGGAAGTAGCTCATCTCTTCTTCTCCCCCAGCAACTCTTATCTGTTTTCTTTCATCCGGTCGTAATGCAACATCTCGAGAGAGCGGAGAAACCCGAGATGCGCTCAAGAATATGAGCTCGACGCGTGAAATTAATGCGAAATTCGTTCCGAAGGAAATGGGATGGGAAAACGCGAGGGCACACAAAGGCATTACATATAGCGATCACAAAGCGGTTTGTGCAGAAAGACATTTTATATCTGAAGTTGCGTGCTTCCGCGCGCAAATTTTCAAGTATTCGCTTCCGCTTTTCATCCGGCGAAGAACAAGACGATCGAGAGAGGAAAGTGATTCCATCACTCGCGAAAACGACAAAGGGGCAATCGTTCGAAAAGCGCAAATGCCTTTTCGTAACGACGCATTTTGTATCAGTGCGGCAAAGGGATAAAGGGCACGGGGAATTAGATCGAGGCGAAATTATCTCCGCGATTGAGAGCGAGGAAATTCAAGATTGACCATTCGCTTACGTCACTCGCTTTAAGAGCTCCTCTTCTCTGTTGTCCGCGCTTGTTTTCGCTCTCGCGATCTTCCATCGGCGCCGTCGGCGTGTCAACAAAATCTCACGTTCTCGCTATAAGTTTCTGATGTCCTCCCTTTCTTCGACTGTCCACTTTGTCCGCTGAACATCGAGAGAAGAGCCGGACCTTTTTTCCCGGTCTCTCTTCCTTAATTGAGACCGGCTCGAGTATCAGTTTAACGGGAAAGCGGCGGAGAAATAGGCGAGCTGGTAAGAATGCCCGTATTCGAAAGTGTAGACCGTTCATACAATTTTAATAGAATCCTAAAAGCCGTTTTCGTACGTCCGTAAAAGCACTCAATGCCACGTTTTAGAAAGCTTTCCTCGTGATATTCCATATGCCACGTTACGATTTAAGGCAGTTCCGCGTTCTCGAGACGTGGCCAGAATAGATATCAACACGTTTTATTTCGTCACTTTTCAAAACTATAACGTCTGCTTTTCGAAAAGAAATTTATTCAGAGGTATACCGGTTTTGTTATACCTATTTTCGCCTTCGTAAGAAGCGCTATGTATTTTCAATTCCTGGGGAACTATGAAACTATCGATTCCACGATATTGAAACGTAACTTTGAAACTATCGATC
The DNA here is from genome assembly GCA_003063805.1 of Aphaenogaster ashmeadi. Taxonomy (NCBI): domain Eukaryota; kingdom Metazoa; phylum Arthropoda; class Insecta; order Hymenoptera; family Formicidae; genus Aphaenogaster; species Aphaenogaster ashmeadi. The sequence continues at coordinate 746,933 of NJRQ01000060.1, read as the reverse complement.
ATCCGATGTCGTAACAAATCCAATTTTTTTGGTATATATTACCATTATAGTGGTATGGCTTTCTCATCCATTTACTATAAATTGAATTTTCTTTAATTATTATTCATTATTACTTGTCACATCTATCAAGTCAGCGGAGATCTGTCGTGTTAACCTACTGACAAATTCTGTATCAATTTATCACTAGATTTTTCGATCTTGAAATATTTATAAGCATGGTAGGATATATTCTTGGTGTTACTGCGAGATAATTGGATACAGTAGACGTCGCTTTAAAAGACCGAAAGAAGAAGTAACATTACAAATGGATGGAGAACGAGAGGAACGGGAAAACGAACTAAAACAGAAGACAGATATCTGCTTTATCTTGAATTCGATGTTCTCCGTGCGCTCTTGAAACATTTCGGTAGACAAAGTCAAGTGCTGCAGAGATTCTAGGCGGTTCTTCGTTTCATACGATTCACTTCTGGTGGAAGCTCCGCGCTAGTCGACATTTGGCGTGCGACGTGAACCGACTTGGAATTGAGTGCCGCATTCATTAGCATTCCTAAACAATTGTAAATTTTGCTCGTCTTAAACTTACATTTGTTATCACCGAGACATATAATTTAGCGCTTAACAAGATCGCTAAAATTGCACAATTAAATAAGATTTAATTTTCAATACACAAACGTAATGTGTGCGATATTTCAAATTGATCTAAAGCTTGAAGCCTGATTGATCTGAAGCTCCTGAGCCTATCGAAAAAAAGCACGCGATAAACCTCTTAGGGAAAGGATCTTTGTGCGGCATATATTGAGATAAAAGCAATCTTGTGTTATTTCGATTTTAAATTATAAATTATAAATAAGGCAAGCGTTTGCAGCAAAGTGTATGGAATTCCATTTCTACTTGATGAAAGTTTATACAGTATAAATATAAACTCGTGAACCGATCACCTCGCCGCGCTGTTTCATTTTTCGTTTCTTTTTGCTGACATTCTCGCATTTCTCCTTCTGCGTATATTTATCTTAGTTCTTCTTTTAATAGCATGCAACAGAAGAGACTGCACTGTTAAAAAAGATATGAAATTTACAACACATTTACGATACTACGGTAAATGAAATTTACAAACTGAGTATCTGAAATAAAAATTCTTGCACTTGTATAGCTAAATTCATATACGAACATGAATTTTAATCACTAATATGAAATTTAATATACATAACATTGAATATTAAAAATCCGTTTAAGATTTTTTTGAATACGCAAGGTAATAATACATATTTTCGATTGAAAATGAGAACATTTGTATATGAATTGTATATTACAATTGTATATTAATTTGTATATTACTGCTCTACACTTTCATTTTCGAAATACCACTCCTTTAATTTTTAACTTCGTATTTGAAATTTCATATACGGTATCTGCATAAAAACTTCCTACATTTTTATATTATTTTTAATACAGATTTTTTTAACAGTGTGCATAAAGGCGCTTATTTGAACTTTGCCACGATCGTAGTAATCCATAAAGCGCATGTTAAAAAATAAAGTTGCTGTGATAAAGCTATTAATTACTGCAAAATTATTTTTTAAATTCCAATACTTATCAATAAATAAAATGGAAATTGGTTTGATTTCAAGATAATATAGAGAGATGATCAATATGATCACGTGTACGTTTCTATTATAGAAAAAATTGCTGAGTAAAGTTGCGCTAATAAATTTCTGAACCGTAAACATTCTTTGTCTGATTTTACCAAAATGTTAGAAGTTACACAATACACATATATGTATAATATATATGCCATAATTTTAAAAGTACAAAATACTTATTAACGAAGTTAGATAAATATTTTTGCAGTCTGCAACTGCAGAGATATTCTTCGACTTCCTTATCAATATATTTATCATGAGCCACCATGACACTCCGACAACTACGCAATTCTCTACCCGACTAAACATGCGTGTACATATTCAAAAAACTACTATGACAGCGCAACTGCTGCTGACATCACTGACCCCAGCGACTACAGAAAAATTTCGATAACATTTCAAAAGTGTTTTGCTGAAAAACCAATATTAATCCCTTGAATGTGCATGACGTCTATAGACGTCATGGAGTTTTAAACAATTAAAATAAAACTTTTTATAAAAATAAATCTTATCTTAAAAAATCTTAATCTTTTATATAAAATAAATCTTTTTTGTGGCATAGATTAAATTTTCTCTGTATAGCAGATACATAGCTAACAGATTTTGAATATTTTTTCTTAATAAAATGAATTTGATAGACAACATTTTTGACATAATATATTGACGTGATATTCTGAGACACTAATCCATATTTTACACGAACAAAATTAAACACAATCTATTTTATTACAAATTTTGCAAAATTTCTTGTCGTATTTAAAATGCTATTTGAAAATTTGTAATTCTGGCATCGAATTTCTAATCAGCGACTTTAAAAACCAAAATACATAAAAATGCACGAAAAAAACATGGAAATACTCTGGCGTAGCGCCGACGATATATTAGTAAAAAGAAGTACGTGGTTTAAAACGAAATAACTTAAAAACGCGAGAAATGTACATAATTATTGCATTTTGTTAATTTACTGAACATGTTTTCACACTTAATTAATTAATTAATTTTTTACATTAATTAATTACATATGTACGCGATCAAGTGTTACGATCAAAATAACCGAGACGCACGCACTAACGCTAGCTGAATACACAGTTAATAAAAAGGTCACGTATGTAGATTGAAGGACGAACAGTCGGAAAAAGATCCGAGTCTGGTGCCAGTCCCGTATTTGTTTTTGCAACGCTGATTCAACGTTTGAGGCGCGATTTTCGCCGGAATCTGCGATTTATCCGATGGCGGCTTTGTAAAAGGGAAAGCACACCGAGCTTTTCTGATTACAGCCATGGGAGCGCTCAAGTTTGCAGTTTTTCTTTTCGATTTCCCTGCGGCCTCTTTTCTCTTTTTTTCTCTCTTTCCTTTTATTTAGCGCAACACGTCGTTGCGCGAAACGAGCTTATAGATATCAATCACACCGCGAGAACTTTTCCAGAAACTCGCAAGCAGACCGCATCAGAAAAAAAGGCCGCCATGCGATGATATTTCGATTTCGGCGAGTCGGATTCGACCTGTCGATGTATAAACATCTCTTCTTATCGCTTCTGCTACTGTGCAATTGGCGTTCGCTATTAGTGTGGTGCTTGCATTGCAATAATTAATTATTGCTTTGATTGAGTGGCTTTCTTCAATCGGCAGTTTTTTTTTCGACCGAATTTTTGTAATGACCCGCGGCACTCAAACGGTTAATTATTACTAATCGAATGGCTTTTTTATTTTATATCGTTCCGACAATAGCCTTGTCACCCAAAGGCGATACGAGACCTTTTACTGCTAGCGTAGAAGAGCAGTAGGTAGGATGGTCTCTGCGGACTGTGCAGTTGGGTTCAACCTGCCGATGTGTGAATGTCTCCTCTTATCGCTCCTGCTGCTGTGAGGTTCGATATTAGTGTGGTGCTTGCATTGCAATAATTAATTATTGCTTTGATTGAGTGGCTTTCTTCAATTGGCAGTTTATTTTACATCGTTCCGGCATGGAAAGCCCTATCACTTAAGGGCGATACGAAACCTGCCAGTCCGATTTCACTGTTGACATAGAGAAACGGTAAGAGAAATGTTCTGTACGGACTGTGATGCTTTCTGCTAATGTTATCTCATAATTGCATTGCGTTACATTGCGTTCCTCTTGCATCAATTCGTGGCTGTCTGTTTTTCCTGCTAATTGCATGCTAATTATTCTTCTCTTATTACCATTTCTACCGTTAAATTCATTTAAAAATTTTAAGTATTCGTCGTCGCACATAACGACACGTTATCGGGAGCGACTAACTGGCTCTCGTACGGGGGTGTTTCGTGTTGCGCATGTTAATGCCAGGTCACTTGGATCTTACTTCACCACGATTAAAGATCTTGTCGCTTATCACCAATTGGATGTGTTGGCTGTCGGGGAGACATGGTTGCGCGACGTTGTTGAATCTAGTTTTATTTCAATACCTAATTACACTCTGCTCCGTTCTGATAGACCGCGAGCACCGGTAGAGTTGCTCTGTTTTTCGACAGTTCGTTCTCCTTCTCTCCGATAAGCTGGGGCGTCCCTCCATTGGGCTCTGTGGTCGATATGGTCAATGCTATATTCTGTATCTTAAGCGCGTGACGGTTATATGCGGTTTATTGCCCTCCCCGTTCTCCGCTTGTCAACCTTCATCACATTGAATCCTGCTTATCCAGCATTGCATATCAGTAGAGTTGATATTATTGTATGCATGGGTAACTTTAATGTCAACATGCTTACAATTTCGGCCGATTATAACATAACGTGCAGCATCTGCGCTTTCTGATGTCGCTCCTCTCTCTTGGGCAGATCATTGACTCTTCGACTCGCGTAACACCCGACTCAGAGTCTATTCTTGATCTGATCATGGTCTCGTCTTGGGCTGAGGTATTAAATTCGGGCGTTTGCGACGCGATTACTATCAGCGACCATCTAACAGTTTATGCTGAGCTTCGGATAGAGAGACTCTCTCGGGTACGTTTATTGCTTTCCTCACGCGCAACATTGATGCGGTTCATTGTTCAGTGTATTCGTGGCTGCTCCTCACCAAATCCTATCGATCATGCAATAGACATATATTTATCTTTGTAGATTGTGAATTAATTTATAAGCTAATGCAATGATTTGTTATATGTCAAATTCAAGGAACTTGACAAAAATGCTCCGAAAGATCTCGAAGACACCTGTGTGAAGTTAGCCCCCTAATGTTGAAAAATCAAAAATTTTCTTTTTGCAAACGATGGGCAAACGTTTGCAAAAAGAAAATTTTTGATTTTTCAACATTGGGGGGCCAGTGTGAAGTTGCCACCCCCAAAATTGAATTGCTTATAACTTTTGAACTAGAGGGAGGCAAACGAAAATTCCAACGGGGCATTCGTGGGCAAACGATGGGCAAACGTTTGCAAAAAGAAAATTTTTGATTTTTCAACATTGGGGGGCCAGTGTGAAGTTGCCACCCCCAAAATTGAATTGCTTATAACTTTTGAACTAGAGGGAGGCAAACGAAAATTCCAACGGGGCATTCGTGGGCAAACGATGGGCAAACGTTTGCAAAAAGAAAATTTTTGATTTGTCGACATTGGGGGGCTAACTTCACACAGATCTCGAAGACCATGGCCGATAAACTTTTTATATGTTCTCTTTCTCGTTTTAGGGCTAGAAAAAGATATTGCAATCGAGCTTTATATCAATTTTTATTATATACATAATATTTGGTAAAGAATATTTTAATAAGGACGTGTAATCTCTACGTTTAAGAAAGCGACATTATTACGGAATCAGATAACAGAGAACAGACAATCGCGCTTTTCGTAATCGCGCGTAAGAAGCTCCGCGAGATCTTAACAAATTGTAATTCGCGCAATTCCACGCGGCGCGTCGTGAATATTAAATTGTTCAAGAGGCAAGATCGCGCGGCGCGAAATTTCGCGAAAGTCACAGCTGCACTGCGAATGGCAATGTTACTCGCGTAACTCCTCCGGGAAAAGTTGGACGCAAAGCTTCGGGGTGGCGTGAAGATGCCGCGACGAAGAATTTTCCCCGCGATCCACGAAGTTAACTTTGTTCGTACTTTCCGCCTCGCTTTGATAAATCGGTCCGGGAAATTGTAATTCTGTATACGCGGTCGCAATATTCGCAATGTTCGCGTTTTTTTCGGCGCTACTTTACGAAAGCTTCCATATGGGAACTTCCACAGAGAAATGGTATACTCTATCAAACTTAGAGTTATAACGTTGCAAGTAATGTTTTATGTTAGAAGTTCGGGTAACAATGAAAATTTAAATTATCTCTTGCCTCTCATTTGTTAAATGTGCTTACAACGCAGAGCTCGTTTACATGTATGAAATAATGAGAAAATGGCGATTATTCGAAATTATTCATACTTTCTCCCTGGAGTACGATTTCGCGTAAAAGCGAGCGAAATGGCGTGCGACGCTGTGCGGTACGAGAACCAAAATTTTTAGCATTCTTTAACAATTTCCAACGTCTATAGAGAATCGTCATTAATCCGATTTCTGTTGGGAATCCGATTAAAAAACCGGCGCCGACGTACCGGGGCGCTCTGATGCGATTTGCGAAACGCGGCCGTAAAGCTCGACGTCGCAAATGAACGCTCGAATGACGACGCTAAATCGCCGACAATTAATACGCTCTCCCTCGCGCCCGCCGCTGTTTTTCACAATATTGTCTGGAGCACTTAAACGCGATAAATTCGTTTACTGCCCGAACGAGAAAGGCAGAATGAAAACTGCGCGATAATAAAAAGCGCGATTATCTCGCAAATAAACTCCGTAATTCATTAATCGTGCAATTGTCAGAATTATTTTTACCACAAAATTGTCAACCTCGTCTGTACGATTCGCTTGAAACGTTACATATATATATAATATATTTTTTCTTTTTTTCTTTTGTACATTGTGTATCAAATATCTGAATCGATACCGGATACAGTTCGATATGGGCCGCTGAAAGAGGCATTTCATGTGCCACCGCGAACGGTACCGCGAGCTTTTCGCATATTACAACTGACATTGGTATTTTGATACCAGCTTTACTGCTAATTCACCGATCTCTAAAAGCGACCAATCCGCGACCACACGTATAAATAGTCGGAGTGTTTCATATTTTCTCTCGTAGCGTTCGCCCCACGTGTCGCTTTAATCAGGGTTGGGAAGTAACTCGTTGGGAAGTAACTTGTAACGAAGTTACAGTTACAGTTACTTTTTTTCGGTAACTCTAACTTAACTT